>VXAD01003977.1:164262-302217 GCA_013399195.1 Dicrurus megarhynchus
GCTCCAGACTCCCCGGCGCTGGGGTCAGTGCCCCGGGCAGCCCCGCCGCCGCCGGGAAGGGAAGGGCTGCAGGGCCGGAGCCGCAGGCGATGCCCCTGCGCTCCCTCCGAGCATCGCGCACCGGGCTCCGGGTGCTGGGAGATGCAGCGCCGAGGTTGGGTGTGATGATGAAAAAAAAGCCAGTCCTGACCCAAATCCTCCTCCGCCCCTGGGTGGCAGAGGCAGGGTCGGGACAGAGGTTTCATCGCTGAGTTCCTTCTGGGCTGAAAAAATTGTTTCTCTCTCTGCACTGATGTATCATGGGTTGAATTAATCCACTTATTCAGGAGAGGAAAGCAAAATAAAGAGGTAAATTCCACATAAAAGCAAAGCCACAAAGACAAAACAGTTTTTCATGCACCAGAAATTCCAAGCACTGAACTTCCAAGCCCAAATCCATGTGAAATACACTCACATGAGCAGAGGACAAGCAGGTTTCCTGTGCAGGCAGTGCTGGCAGGACTGAGTGGTAATGCAGGAGCATGGTCTGACCTTGGACAAGATGCCAGTCAAAAAACCCAGAAAATCCTGACAATTTTAAAAAGGAAAATTTGGAAAAAAAAGGTGAAAAAAATGTCTGGTCTTTTCCAACAGGGAAGAAAATTCCCTGGTGCGGGGTGAATTTGTGATCTGAGGTTGACAATGTCCTCCAGTGAGGGACACTGGGGGCAGATGGGCATTTCTGGGAATCTTCCTCTCTTTGCCTGGATCTGGAAATGGTTGAATTCCCTGAACAGATGAATTCCCCGAATTTGGGACACTGGACTAGAACTCAGCCTCTCCCAGATCCCCTGGCCTCAGCTTCGCAAAGGAAAGGATGACCCAAAGGGTTGTCCAGCCCTGGCACAGCTGCTCAGGGCAGTGCTGGAGTCCCCATCCCTGGAGAGATTTAAAAGCCGTGTGGATGTGGAATTTGGGGACGTGGGTCAGTGGTGGCCTGGGCAGTTTTGGGGGAATGGTTGGACTCAGTGGTCTCAGAGGGCTTTTCCAACCTAAACAATTCCATGGTTCTACAAAGTGCTCCTGGAGCTCCTTTGGATTATATTTCATTTCCATGTGATTTACACAACAATTTCTGGAGCTGAGGCGGCAACATGGGATTTTGTTTAGTTTCCTAATTAACATCCACCCAAATTTCCAGAAATATCCCACCAAAATCCCCCTTGCACTGCTGTGCTCCAGCCAAGTAACCAGTGCAGCCTTCCCTGGCCTCACTCAGGGCAGCAGGAATTCAGACTATGCCACTGAGATTCTTATGGCTGCACAAATAAAGATCCCAGTTTCCTTCTGCCCTCAGGAATAGCCTGTTCCTTCTTCTCCTCTTTTGGGTTTGTAAAGAAAATTATCTCTGGTGTAATATTTTTGATACATCAGCGTTACCAGAGAGAAGCAGAGCTGATGGTCCCTTAAATCTGCTGAAATCCTTTGGCTTTTGGACCCACCCTGCAGCTTCACACCTACCCAGGAATTCTGTCCAGGATGGAAAACCCGGGGTGAAGGTGGCATTTTGTCATCCATGGGGAAAAGCAGGAAAATACACCACAGGCTGTAACTGTAAAAGGCACAATAACATGAAAGTTCGTTTTATCGGGAAATGATATTGTTATCATCAGGCAAAACTCCAGGGCAGCACATGGGGAAAGAATACTCAGGTGTGTTGCCAAATCTATGTGTAATTAGCCCTCATTCTTGGATCATTATTGCAGTGTTGATATTGTTAATAAACTGTGATAAATAAATTATTATTGTTAATAAACTGTGTTAATAAAGCCTGTGATATCTGCTGGGCAGCTGATGCACCTCTGAGTTTTCATGCACTGGACAATTTGGGAATGATGTGAGTCCTAGGACTTGCCATGAAGGAGAGGTGGAATCCTGGACAATGGTTTGAGTTTCAGAGGGTTTTAGTCGAAATGGACAAAAATCCCACCAAACCAATCAGAGACAGGAGAATCCTGGGCTTGAATGTGTAGTTCTGGCTGTTGTACAGAATCAGGGAATCATGGAAAGGTTTGGGTTGGAAGGGACCTTAAAGATCATCCTGCTCCACCCCTGCCATGGTCAGGGACACCTCCCACTGTCCCAGGTTGCTCCAAGCTCCGTCCAGCCTGGCCTTGGACACTTCCAGGGATCCAGGAGCAGCCACAGCTTCTCTGGGCACCCTGTGCCAGGGCCTCCCCACCCACACAGCCAGGAATTCCTTCCCAATATCCCATTTATCCCTGCCCTCTGGCAGTGGGAAGACATTCCTTGTGTCCTGTCCCTCCATCCCTTGTCCCAAGTCCCTCTCCAGCTCTCCTGGAGCCCCTTTAGGCCCTGGAAGGGGCTCTGAGGTCTCCCCGGAGAATTCCCTTCTCCAGAAATTGGCTTTTGACTTGCACAACAAAGCACCTCGGGCTCAGCCCCATCTTGTCCTACCCACCAGGGACAAGGTGAACAAAGCAGATTTGGTTCAGTACAGAAAGGTGAAGGCATCTCAAAGGGACAGGTCTTTCCATGGGCTGGAAAAATGTCCCTGCAGTGTCACCCTCGCTGGCACCCAGCAGCACGAACGAAGGATGGCTGCCGAGCTCTGCAGGGATAACTCAGAGAGGGACAGCTGATCCTGGGCTTGTCTTTGTCACAAAATTGTGGAGTCACTGGATGGTTTGGGTTGGAAGGGAACTCAGAGATCATCTGTATCTCCCTGGGAGTCACTCCTTGGCCATGTGACACCAGCATCAGCCTGGACCCTACATTCTTCTTTTTTTCTTTTCTTTTCCTTTTCTCTTTTCCAAAAAATCCCGTGGCACTTTATAAAGATTACCACGTTAAGCCTCCCGACAGCACTGCAGGGTAGGTGCATCTTATTATCTGGGAAGACAAGGGAGAGGGGATTAAAGGCCTGGTGGGGGACAGCAGATCCAGGGCAGGACCCGTCTCTCCCAGAGCACTTAGTCCCGTGCCTTTTCACAGGATTATGGAATCTTGGCAGAGCAGCTGTGAAATCTCACTGTAATTCCAGTGGGACACTGGAGGCATCGGAGCATATTCCAGTTGTTAACACCCAAAGATACCCAAACCACCACGGAGAAATGGATGCAGGCACCCCACAGAGGGCTCCTTCCCAAAATACCTGCTTTGGATTAACTGTCTTTTTCTGGCAGTGAAGAAAGGATAATTTTTAGCACCTTTCCGTCCAGGCTGTGGTAAAACTGCTGGTGTAATGTTCAATCCAGGAAAACACACATGGCAGAGATAGAACTCATTATGGATCACATTTTTTTTTCAGTGGAATATCCTCCCAAAACCAAGAAAAGTGTCACTTGTGTTCCATCTGGAAGAGGCAGAAAGACGAAATCAGCAAACTGGAAGGTTCAATATTTGTCATTTCTGGCTGGACAAATCTCCAAAGTTTAATAGGGTTTTTTTTTCCAAGTTTTAAAAAAATTTAATTGAATTTTACTTTCACTTTGGGCTTTTCAGTTTGGTTTTGGTTGGTTTGCTTGTTTTCAGAAAATTCTAAGACCTTTCTGGATGAATTGCTGTTTAAACTCAATAAAAAGGAAAGCTGGGCTTGAACTGCTCTAAGCAAGAGGTTTAAATGTCTCTAATAATTTTCGGCTATGTTTGGGATTTAGGTTTTTTTCATGAAAAGACAATATAATGGGAGCATGAATTCAGATGGGGTTTACTAATTATAGATGAAAAACATTTCATTCTTTTCCTTCTTGTTTTGGGGGAGGGTAGTTCATATAGGGAATAAAGAACATTTTCAGAATTCTGCCTTCTTATTGCACTGAAAAAAGCCTTGACATTTCACAGCGTGCAGTGGGAAAACCACAGCAGGGGCAAAAGTTGTTACATTTTATATTATTGCAAGCAAAAACCAAACACACAAAGGGGGGAAAAAAAGCCAAAAAAAAAAAAAAGGGGCTGTTTGTGTTTAATCCTTTATTCCTGGCTTTTCCTCTTACATGGAAAATTAAAAATATGAGGACCACAGATCTCCACCACAAATACCAGGATAAATAGGAAGTCCCCAATGCTTTTTTATTTGCTCCCTGGAAGTGTCCACGGCCAGGTTGGACAGGAACAACCTGGGCTAGTGGAAGGTGTCCCTGCCCATGGCAGGGGGTGGAACTGGATGGTCTTTGAGGTCCCTTCCAACCCAGACCATTCTGGGATTTCGTGGGTCAATGGTTCTTTGATCTCCACATTTCATATCCCATTTGGAATAAATCACAGGGGTTTTTTTTTCAGGACACCCCAGAATCTTCCATTTCCCAGTGGTTGGTTGTGTGAGAACATCTTTGGGCCTTACCCGCGCCTGCCTCATTTCCTGCCTGTTGTCTGTCCTTGGGATTTCATCCCCAGATCAGAGGTGATGGGAGTTAAGATGCCGTGTGTTCACACCAGAGAATGGTGGAATCACACAATCATTTAGCTTGGAAAAGACCTCCAAGGTCATCAAGTCCAGCCTGTGACCGATCCCTGCCTTGACCCCCAGCCCAGAGCTCTGAGTGCCACGTCCAGTCCTTCCCTGGACGCCTCCAAGGGTTGTCCCTCTCCACCAGTTACTGACAGTAATTCAGGCACCACTGGGAAGCATCTGAGGAGGGTCCAGCTGGGCCTCCAGGACAGAACCTTCTGTGAAATGCTCCTGGTTTCCTTCCCTTGTAGTTGACCACCAATGCTGACCATGTGGTGAAAACATCTGTTGGTGATGGGCTTTTGGGTTTGTTTTTTTTTTTTCATAATTCTGGGCCAATTTGATATTTTTCATGTTTGGGGAAAAAAAAAAAGGAAGGAAAATATAGAGAGCTTATTTCCTATTTTTATCTTTTTTTTTTTCTGATTTCTCTTTCCTCCTCTCTCATTTTTTTTCTCTTTGCTGCTGGTTTGATGCTGGAGCCCAAATACCTTATATTGACATCTGTGAAAAACATAGAATTATTTAGAGGAGAACTCTTCCCTTCAGATTTGGCCTCTCTTGGAGCCTGGATCATCAAGAGCTTTTACTTTTACTTCTTCTTCTTTCTTCTTCTCCAGCCTATTCTTACCCTGTCAGATGAGTCCTGATCTCATCAAAATCTCTACATGTCCTTATCTCCTCCCCATTGACTGGAAGAGGGTTGCTGGGTAAATAAAGCTTAGCAAATGGTCACGTCTTCAAAAGATATCAGGGAATTTAGATGGAAAAGTGTCTCTGGCCAAGGCTTCTGTGTTCAGCTGTCAGCACAAAAACACCCTGAGTTGGTGCGCTGCTGTTGGAGGAGAAGGAGGTTCTTAAGGTTTGGGAAATCCCAGCTCAATTTTCAATTGTCCTGGGATTTTGGAGAGGCCACTGCACCTTTTTTGGGATCTCAGCTGTCCATCTGCTCAAATCAAGGTAATGAAGCCCCACGGGGTTAATCCTTGACTGGACGTGCTCTCCACATCGTCAGGATCTGGGATGGCACGAGCCGAGGGGGACATTGAGGACATTTATCCCCACACCCAACCTGCAGACAAGGCAGGGAGGGATTTGGCTGCACAAACAGAGGTTTATCCATTGATCAAAACACTCCTGAATGGGATTAGGGATGAGTCTATCAGCGGGTAGGGTTTGGTGTCCTCCCTGCCAAAGGCGGGGGGCTGATGCCGCTGTGCTGATGAGTTGATAGCCTTGGCCAGAGGCGTTATCAGGGTTGGGGACAATGCGAGGACATGAGCAAACACTGGGCAGCGGCACCTCTGGGAGTCACTGGGGTGATGTTATCTCACAGGGCAGACCTCGGGAGCCTCTTTCCCCTACGTGGTGGGATCGGTGACTGCGGCAACCTTCGGTCATGAAAGACTGAGGGTACAACGTGAGGGTGTTTGGGCAACAGCGCTGGAAAACCAGTGGGCAGAGCGGGTGTCCTGGGCTCTCTCGTGAAGTGAAATCATCAGTTCTCAGCCCAACGCTCACAGAAACATGGAATTGATGAAGGCACCTCTGGACATCATTAATCGAACCACCCTACCTGGAGCAGGCGACACGGAAACGTGTCCAGGTGGGTTTGTAAGGTCTCCAGACAGGCAACTCCACAACCTCTCTGTTCCAGCGCTCTGCCACCCTCAACATTAAGAATTTCTTCCTCATGCTGAGGTGGAACTTCTTGTGTTTGAGTTTATGGCCATTGCAAACTTGTGCACGTTTGGACTGGGGGAGGCTGTTGGAGAAGAGTCTCGATGTTATCTCTGTGTCTGTAGCCTCCCTGCTAAAAACGAGGTTGTGTGAATGTGCTGGCTGCACGTTTCCCCAGATGACATTTGCATTGACTGATCCGTTCAAACCAGGTTTGGCAGAGGGGTGGAGACCTGTAGGCAAGAGCAGAAATAAACACTGGGTATCAGGATTCACAGACTCTGGCTGAAGAAGTCCAAATCTGTAGAAAACCGCAGTATTTTATTCCTCCCTTCCCCAGAACGAGATAGCAGAGCTGAGACAGCTGTCAGCCAGCCCCTGAGAAGTTCACACCTTTAAATGTTCTCATCAAAGGAAAAACCAAGGTCCAGAAACTTGGCAGTAATTGGATCACCAAGTGCAAGCTCCCGTGATTAGATCAGGAGTCCTTCACCAGGCTTTTACTGAATCAAAAGCAAGGATCAGACAGCTGGAAGAGGGAGCAGCTCTTCATTTAAACTCCATTCATTTCCTGTCTGCTTGGCAGAGCCCATGGAATGCAGAGGTGGCTTCTGGTGAGCACAGGCTATTGCTGGAGCAAGAAAAAAAAACCTTTGTAATCCACAGGATGGGAAGAAGCAAAGTCCAGGCTCCAGTTGTCTGGGATAAGCCTTGTCTAAAGAAAATATGTAGCTGGCTGCTGCATTTTTTATTCAGGCCCATGTGATGAACTAGAAGAAATGCAGAGAAGTGACTCTGTTATTTTCTATTGGAAAATCTAATGTAGTTCAGGAAAGTTCTGGAGGTCTCCAGTTCATGCTGTGCTGGATGGAGGACTTTGAGAAGGATATTTGTCTAGAGTTTAAGCCACAAATTTCCTGCTTAAAAAAAGCATTTTACTAAGCAAATACCAGGAATCCAGAGGTTTATCCCTGCTTAGCTGTCACCGAGGCAATGCTTGTGGTGATCCAACATGGGGCTCATGCACACTTGACTGACCAAAGTGCCCAAAATCTGATCCATCAGAACTTGAAAGGGTTCCAAGCCCTGATATAGGTGCAGGGATGCTCATCTGATCTCAGGAACCCTAGAACTGTCCTCACCATGGCCCAATTTATATGGCCAATGTAGGACTGGGTATCCAAACCTGGAGCAAGAGACACCACAAATGTTCTGGGCTGTGGCTGCCCCATCCCTGGAAGTGTTCAAGGACATTTTGGATGGAGCTCTGAGCAACCTGGGGCAGTGTAAGATGTCCCTCCCCCACGGCAGGGGATTGGAACAAGATGATCTTTAAGCTTTTTTCCAGCCCAACCCATTCCATGATTCTACTCTAAGGTGGTGCAACTTCCCCAGAAGGGTGTTGTGGTTTTCCAGAGCTTTTCATGACCACGGGTAAAGGCACTTTCCAATGAGGAAGGTGGGTTTTTTTTCCTAGCAGAAAATCCCCTAAAATCCCATCAATTTTAGTTTGAAAGCAAAAAGTCAAGGAGTTGTTGTCAGCAAGAATGTTCATTTGTCTTAAAAGAAAAGAAAGGACATTCCAGCCAAATTAAATAATGAAAGAGGTGATAAAACCCACCTGCTTTTTGACTTCAGGTTTCTGTTTCTTTTTAAATCAGATCAGTGCATTAAAGATTTTCAGACTGAGATTTTTTGTGGAATTGCTGTGCCAGATCTGCATCTGTTCCAGTTGGGAAGAGGCACATCCATCCAGGAACCATCATTTCATGAAGCTGCACATCCCCTTTCAGTACAGTCTCAGGGGAAGCAGATTTCTCTTGGGTTTTAGAGGGGGGAAATCAAAGCAGGAGACTTTCCTAAAATTTGCCAGGAGTTGAGGGGAAAGCTGGGAGGACAAACAGAATATCCAATCACTCCCTGCCCTCTGGGTCAAGGGATTCCCCCTTGTCCTGTCCCTCCATCCCTTGTCCCAAGTCCCTCTCCAGCTCTCCTGGAGCCCCTTTACACACTGGAAGGGGCTCTGAGGTCTCCCCAGATCCTCCTCTTCTAAAGATTGCTGCAATTCCCAGCTGACCACAGAGCAGGGCCCTTCCTGGGAGGATGTCCACATCCAGTGAGAAAGGACCCTTTTTTGGGGTGTTTTTTGTTTGATGTTGCCAGAGACAGCAGGTTGCTGGAAGGATTTGGGCTGCCAGAGCCCTGAATTAGGGAGAAACATAAAAAACCTGCATGTGAGGAAAATGGAGAGTGGCTAATTTGGTTTCAAGGGCTCCAAACGCCTCTGTGCCTGGAAGTGTGTTGGGAATTTAGGGAACAGACACGTCACACGGTGGAAATGCGGCCCTGATAAAGCTGGCTGGAGTGAGAAGTGCAGCTCTTGGCAGAGCCAACTCCACTGCAAAGTCTGGGACGCTCAAACACGGAGGGTGGGAAGAGGCTTGGGACAAAGGGAGGACGTGGGGGAAACCTGGATAAAACTAAATAACAGTGGGACAAGACTCTAGTGGAAAATCCAAGGATAAAAGAGGGTTCTTCGTTAAGGGCTACCCTAATTAGGCATGAGCGTTGCTTCACCATGGCATGAAGAGGAGCAGCTGGAAGTAGGAGCTGAAAAGTTGTATTTGGTGCTGGACCAACATGTCCTACTCCCTTAAAACTGATAAATTCCATAATCAAGACAGAGACTTTTCCTGAGAAAGAGGTGAAACCTTTAAAAAGTCCCTTCCAACCCAAACTGTTTTATGGTTTTATGAAAATAAGTGAAGGGACTTGCCCAGGGCTAAGCAGTGAGTCAGTGTTGGAGTCAGGGAGGGGCCTGAGGTGTCTTGGCTCCTGCTGGTTGCACCGACCTGGCTCAGGACCCAGAAAGGAGCAGTTACAATAAATAAAGAGCAGCGTTGGTGTTTTACCTTTCCATGACACCCTTGGAGACTCACACAAGTGAATAGACCTGGATCTTCTAATGGAAAGGATGGTCCCTGCTCCAGGGAGACCATTTCACTGGGGTTTGTAGGAGATTTTGGGAGATCCCCCTAGGAAAAAAAAAAAAAAAGATATATTCAGGAAATTGACCTATTTGGTGGCTTTTCCATTGCTGTTCCCCTTGTATGGATCTGTTGAGAATGACAAGCTGGTTTTTAACAATTCTTCCTGGTGTTTGATGCAAGCCCAGGGGAAAAGTGGGAAGGAGAGCTGTAAAATGGCAAGCCCTGGCTGTCTCTGCTCCCAGCCTTTCCTCAGAGTTAGATAAGAGCAGCAGCAGATAAGAGGAAAAGCAGGTCTTTAATTCAGTCAGAATTTCACTTAGTGTGAAGGAAAACATCTAATGAGAGAATTAGACTAAGCCAGGAAATTGCCTCTTAAACCTGAGCTCTCCTGTGCTGGTACAGGCAGCATTTTATATAAATACGTATCTACAACATCTGCCTTTCTCTGTACCACCATAAAATCCTGCTCTTTGCACAGTGGCCAAGAAATCCTTTTAAACTCGTAAACCCAAGCCAGTACAACCTTTTCAAGTACACGGGCTCGAGGATTTTTCCAGGTCTCTCCCAGTGTCGAGTATTCCCAGCCTCCAAGGACACCCGAAGCCAACAGAGCCGTGATCTCTCCTTGCCAAGAGGTGTCCATGAACCCATACTGAGCTCCACAGAGAGGGGCCCTGGCCAGGTGTGGCCACAATGATGTTTTAGGTGATTCATGACCCCAAAATGAGGAGGCACCATCAAGGCTTTGCATGGAACAGAAGCTTTTGGGAAGGCTGAAGAGGGATCAGGCTTTGAGTCTGACTCTTGTTGGAGACCTAGATCACAGTTTAGGGAAGAAGGCTGCATCTGCCCTGCCTCTCCTCTCATTCATCCAGCCCTGGGTGTTTGCTGGCAGAAAACGTCTTCCCATGTGGGCAGTGGTGTAGGATTAACACATGGATATCCCTGGGGTTTGGGGAGATCTGCCATGCAGGATCAGCACATGGATATCCCTGGGGTTTGGGGAGATCTGCCATGCAGGATCAGCACATGGATATCACTGGGGTTTGGGGGGATCTGCCATGCAGGATCAGCACATGGATATCACTGGGGTTTGGGGACATCTGCTGTGCAGGATCAGCACATGGATATCACTGGGGTTTGGGGAGATCTGCCATGAGCAGCCCATTCATGGCAAGGAGGTGCTGCTACATCAAGAGGATAATTTGGTTTAATAAAAGACCTTTGGGTGTTCCTGTATGGTCCCAGCTGGGAGGTGGCAAATCACTCCAATTCATTTTTGGATTTGGGGAGGGAGGTACATCCAAATATCCATTCACAGCCCTCGGGATCTTCCCAGTCTGCATCCCACTGGGATGGGGTCTCCTGACCCCTCCACCAGCAGCTGCTGCGAGGTCCCTGCAGCTTTGTGTAGCTTAGGCCAGGGAGATCAGAACTGTGGCAGGCTGATATTAAAACCTGGCCAAATTCTGTTTCTCCACTGCAGGTTCCTGAGCTCAGCTCTCCTCAAGATGTCATGCAGAAAGAAAACCCTGGGCAGCCTCTGGATCATTCCTTATCCGAAATGAGTGGGTTTGATTAGTGATTTACATTTCATTTCTTCAATCCTCTGGCCCTCAGAGGCTTTAGGTGGGAGATTCAGGCTGTTTGTGGTCTTTCCTTCCTTTTTATTTTTCATTTCAAGTTATGCTTGTTGTGGAAGTCCAGGCGCTTTTAGAAGTAAAGCAGTTTTCTCCTGGGGCACTGACATGGAATTAAAGGTGGCAGGAGCTACAGTCGCTCCTCTGAGAATTCCTGCTTCATGGACATCATCAAATCCTTTACTGGGATCCATTTCTGGTTTGATTTTAGGCTGCAAACTTCTCAGGCTTTGAGATGCCTTAGTATCCCTGTCATCTACTGCAAAGGAGTCCTGGTATGCCGAGGGCCAGAGATTGCTGCTGTCGTACAAACATCAGGAATATTTATTTTATCCTTATAAACATGAGGTGTTGCTCACTAAGATAAATAATTGTACCAAAAAAACAAGGATATGGTAGCACATCTTTGGTAGCACACACAGAGAGGGGCCAAGGGTTGTGCTGAGCCCAAAGCAGGGATTTGGGGTTTAACTTGGGGATTTTAATTCTGTAATTTTTTTCCTGTCGGTGTTTGAATGCTCATGGACTTTTAGCATCACCAGCGTCCTGTGGACAGCTCCATGAGACTGAAGGGATCCAGGCAGCTTCTTGCAACACCTGGGGCCAGCAGGAGACATTCTCTGTGCACCTAGCAAGGAAAGGTAAAGCGGAGCTTGCCGTGAGCTGATGGCGAGATAGCAGCGCAGTATCTAAACAGGTAACACCCAATTACAACAGAACCGTGTTGACTTACACTTTCCCTTATCAGAAGAATCGGGTTTTCATGTAAATCACAAAAGGGTTTGATGGATGCCAGTTCACTCCGAGCCCCACACCAAGGAACAAGAGCCTAGTTAAACAAAATGTATGTTGCCCTTATCTTTGAGCTGTGACTATTGCTATGAAATAAAAAACTATAAAGGAAAAGTGCCTTATCGTGAGGGTTATAATTCCTTAATGTTCTCCAGGGGCTGTTCCTGTGCTGGAATCAGACCCTGGGGACCACTTTCTGAGCCCCACAGAAGTCATTTTCTCTCAGACAGATGATCTTTCCTTATCACGTGTTGTCTTGGCAATAAAAAAGTCTCTTTCTCGAGATGCATGTTTAGACTGACCAGGAGAAAAAAGCAAAAGGAAAAGAAGGGGCAGCTAAATTGGTCTTAATTCTGATGCTGGCTTAAGAGTAAACAATGAGGTCCAGGGACAATCTTCATTAGAGCCTCCTGGGCCTGGAAGCGTGGCATGGGAAGCACATGTGGTCAGGAGCCTTCAGACAGCTGTGCTGGAGACTTGTTCCAAGCCCAGTCTGATGGCCATGGCTAATCAGCCTCTCTTATCACATTTACTGGGAGATGGGTGATGCCAATAAAACCAAGTCAGGCTGAGTGCACTTAGAGGAGCCCAAAAGCTGGTTGTTAATAGATGTCTATGGCTCACGGAAAGCCAGCTGGCCCCTCTGCTCTCCTGCCCTGGTGCTGGTGGGACCCCAGATTTGGGTTATTCCTGAATTTCCTTTGGCACACTGGAGATCCTGAGCTGTTTCAGGAATGGTGGGCAGGATCCACATGATTTTATTGGTGTTTAATTACATTATTGGGTGTCCAGGTGCTCTGTTTGAGATCCAGACCTCATTAATGTGACATCTGCAAGCTCCAAGGGTGACAGGGAAACCAAGCTGGAGCTTTGCACTAGGGTTAAGCTGAGCCCTGACTTTGCCAAGCATGGAAAATTGAAATGTATAATTTGTGACAGTGACAGTGACAAACTGTGCTCATACCTCCTTGCTCCAAACTGGAAAGAGATATTGGTGGAAAAAGATGACACCGAGTAGATCTTGCAGTGATTTTCCCCTGCTGCACTCCCCCTGCCTATGGAAAACTACAAGTGATGGATATCCAGAACCAGAATCAATATAAATGTGTTTAAATCCTTACCTTCAATTTTTTTTTCCCCTTAAGAAGCACCTGTGTATCTAAAGCCTTGTCTGCTTCTGCATCCCAGTAGTTCTAACAGGGATTTTTCACCCCTGTGGGACACAGTCCTGTCTTGGAGACCTTACGACTTGAATAAATTTATGTCTTTCTATAACCCGATGATTTAAACTGGTTTTCTAGGTTGAACAGTACATAGTTCCATAGATCCTTAAAACCCAGCACCAAAGGGACAGGACCCATACACGAATGCCAGGCACTTTTCCAGCTGCTCGCTCTCCCTGCAGACTCCCAGACTCCGGTGAGTGCCTCCCACATCTCCTCAGCTGCCACTTCCTCCGTCGGCTCTGGAGGGAGCCTTGGACACCAGGTCCTTGGTCCAGCAGTTTTGAAGGTCCTTCCTTGTGCCTGCGTGAGTCTGAGCATGGAAAACACCCCCGGGCCAGGTGCATCCCTCCCTGAGGCACATCCAGCAGAGATGGGAGAGCTCTGGTGCTTATTCTGATGGAGGGGCCGTGGTGGGAGCAGGGAGCAGGGATTCCCCCTTTTCCCAGGCTGATTTGAGTGCCTGACATGGACACAGGTTAACCATGGAATCACAGAATGGTTTGGGTGGGAAGGGACCTTAAAGATCATCCAGTGCCACCCCCCGTCATGGGCAGGGACACCTTCCTCTCTCCCATATTGCTCCAAGCCCTGTCCAACCTGGCCTTGGACACTCCCAGGGATCCAGGGGCAGCCACAGCTTCTCTGGGCACCCTGTGCCAGGGCCTCCCCACCCTCACTTCTTTCTGAGGGCTGGGATTTTGAGAGGCAATCACTTGGCACCTTCACCAGCTGCCTTCTCCTTGCCTTGCTGGTGCCCCCAGGTCCACCCTCATTTCTGAACCCCTAAACCCTCGTGAAGCCCCTTTATTACAAGGTGCACAACAAGTGGTAAAGACTTTAAAGTGGTTTTTGGACAGGAATAGCAGGAGACTGCCCTTCAGGTACAGCCCAGGAAGCCAAGTGGCCTCTGCAGAGGCTTTGCAGGATTATTTGCCATCCCTGAGGCCCTCGTTTGTGGCGTGCACGGCACCATTTGAACTCCCCTCCCATTTCACTCCATCGCTAGGCCTGAAATTCCGTACCCAGTTGGCATCAACCTGCAAGGAGGGGAGCAGGGAAGCAGCTGCTGGAGAAGGGAAGTGGGCTGTGATTGCACAACCATCGGCACGGGAGGGGGTTCGGCTCTAGGTGTGCAAATACAGCTCACCCCTGGCATCTGCTGGGAACACAGCTGAGCAGGGATTCGCTGCTTTTATCTCCTGACCTCTTACTCCCTGCCTTGAGCATCCAGATGTTGTGGGTCCAAGTGCGTTCCAGCCAGCCTGGATGGCTCCCATGCCACAGGGAATGAGAGACTTCGAGGGATCTCTGTGGAGGGATGGTGCTTCCCAAAAAACCCACATTTTCACTGAGCCACATAGAAGGACTGTCCTGTGGATGCATCTGCAGCACCACAGGATCTTGTACCAGCACATCTGCATCATCTGGGCTCACATCTGCATCATCTGGGCTCACATACTGCACACAGAGGGCCAGGCCAGACCCTCTCTCAAACAGCAGCAGTTAAAATGCCATAAAACCCGTGGTCCAACACACCCCCAGAGTGTCCCACCGTCCCCTGTGTGTTGCAGAAGCATCTTTAACTGTGCTGGCTGATGGTCTCCCTCAGCATCCTCAGCCAGTGGTGCTCCACATGTCATCCAGCAGCCAAAAACAATCCCAGGAGCCCACGGCCCCACCTCGCTCCCTCTCCGCTGTTCACACGTGTCGCTTCTGCCTCGTTTTTCTGGCAAGGGAGGTAAAAATAGCTCGTGCGAAAATTATTTATTTTGTATTAATAGCTCGGAGTCAAAGCCTCGGCAGACACTTGGAATAAACAGGATCACTCAAAATACAGTTGTTTGAAATCAGAGCTTTGCTCTGACCCCGGGGTTTCCAACCAAAGCCAGAAAATTGTATATATAGAATCCCTTATTATTTTCCCCGCTGTTAATCCGCAGTACAACAAGGCCTTGCTCGTAGCCAAAGGACTTTGACCAGGATGATTAAGGCAACATTTCATGCAGGCGCTTGCACGTGTGGTTGTGGAGGTGGTCAAGATGTAAAATAATCCTCCCTATCTGACTAATAACCCCCTTTGCACTTCCAGTGCAATTTGTATTTAAGCACATCCCGTTTCTCCCTAGCCATTCCTCTCCTTTCATTCCCCCTCTAAAAAAAAATTTATTTTTAAGTGCAGGCAGCTGTTGGGTGAAAAACTGTTTTGGAAAAAATGTTCTGGACTTGTTTTCTTGAGAGAGAAAGAAAAGCAGCACTTTTGTTTTTTGTTTTTCCTTCCTGTTTCTTTTGTTTTCTTTTACTCCCTGTCCTGCACACTCAGTTTTCCAGTGAGATAAAAGGAAGAAAAAGGGGAAATAAAAAAAGAAGTGAGTTTGTTTTTTTGTCTGTCTTCAGCGTGGTTTTCCTCTCTTCCCTTTTTCCCCCCCAAATAATGGAAATATTCCCAGCTGAGAATGAGGGCACCTCGGCTCATTTATTGTACAATATTGAGAATATCTATCAATAAACCCAGCCCTTTAATTGTGGCGAGCCCTTGCTACTGATGGACTAATTAAGGCAAGAAAGGGAAGAAGAGTCGATGCAGGGGTTAATGCAGAGCTGGAGAAACCCTGGTTCAAGTCCACAGGCTCCTTTACCAATTTGTGGCTAATTTTGTCTCATTTCTTTGTGAAACGGGGTCCTCAGCCCCCACCCCATGGGCTGAGTGTCTTGCAGAGTCTTGCACCAAAACTGCGCAGGCAAAGCAGAGGCAACCAGGTTATCCCAACCTCCCCCCCTTTGCAAAACTTCATTATTCCATCCTTGGGCTGCGATTTAAATGCTTTCAAAGGGTGAGATCTGGCTTTGCCCCCTCCACCCCGCAGCATCCCTGGTGGAGGTGGCTCCTGCGAGGCTGCTGAGCCTTCACACTTGCTCCGGCTCTTGGGAAGCCTCAGCCAGCGGCTCTGGCGATCCCAGCCAGCTGCCATAATCACACATTGTTCCCTCGCCGTTCCGCGGCACTTGGAAAATGTCAAATGTGGGAGTCCGGCAGCCTTAGGTTCGAGTAAAAAACTCCCAAATATATTTGGAGGGCCGCCAGCACTTTGCAAACCCTCTGCAAACTCAGATAAGGGGCGACCTTGCAGCCTTGCGGGGTAGGCCAGGAGTTTATAAACCCTGAGCTTGCTTGGGCTGAGCTTTCCCAATATTGTGACCGTCCCATCCCCTCCCAGCATCGCCCGGCGAAGGCAGCGTGCGAAAGCAGGGGCTGCTGGCCACGGTGACCTCCACCAAGATGTCCAAGGTGGCAGAAGCCGCCGGAGATGTGACCTCCAGAGCTGACAGGGACAGGATACCCCATGGAGGGGAGGCAGAGGCTGCCTGGGGCTGGATCCCAGTGAGCAAACCCAGTGCCTGGTTGTGTTTCGGACATTGTCCCCAAAAAACCCATTTTTGGGATTGGCAGTCCCTAAAAACGTGGCTGGGGATGGGTGGCAAACGCCGCTTGGCGAGGAGGGGGAGGGAGGGTTGAGTTTGGGGCTTCATTTTGAACCATAACGAAATCTAAACATTTTGAAATTCTTCCCCAAATGACAAATAATGTCAAATACTGAGATAGCACCGGGCTGGATTTGAGCCGCGAGGCACCTTCTTATAGTCCTAACTTCTGATAAAAAGGATGGAACAGAGTCAGGAAAACTTTCCGCTCCTTCCCCTCATTATTTTTCTTTAAAAAAAAAAAAAAAACCAACCTCAGTGAAATCAGCAACGTCTCCTGAAATGTTCCAGTTTGGATGGGAGAGCCTTTCACAGCAGGAAATGTTTCCCTCTGGGTTCTCCTGGCCAGCTCTGGCTGCACGTTCCAGCTGAAGGTCCAGCCCGGGCATGGCAGCTCAGATCAGGGTGGGTGAAGATCCCCTGCCTCCACAAAAGTCAGCTCTCAGGGGGTTGTTACTTGAACCCCCATCAATTAACAGGGTTAATTAGCTCAGAGGCAGCACAGTAGCTGTGTAAGTGAAGGATGTGTGTCCTTAAGCTGGTGTTATTAATCTTTTTTTCCCCTCTTTTCTCATCTGCTTTAAGCTCGAGGCTTTCTGCTGAAACCTTTGTGGCTCAGTTAACCAATATTTATACATTTTTGATCCATGAATCCTTACAAATCCTTTCCCCCTCGATCCTTACCGCAGAGCTGTATGTGGGTGAATTATTTCTCAGCCAGCCATACATCATCTTGTGAATTTAGGCTCTGTTTGCAGTTTGTTTCTTACTTGCAAACACATTTGTTTTCTCTCCAGGTCAAATAAGTCATGTGAAAATGTCAGTGCATGAATTACCTGTGAACTATTTACCCCCCTGTGTCCCACCTGGGACCCCCTGAGCTTCCCAACGTACATCCGGTCACCTGAAATACCAGGAAAGTTTTGGGGTCAAGCAGGATAAATGTCCAGAAAGTCCCAGGTGGATTCTTCTTTGCTTCCACATTCATAAGAAAATCAAGAGCTGTTTTCCTGGATGAATTCTCAGCTCCCAAACCTAAGCAAACTCTACGATTTTATGGGAAAAAAATACTCTCAGACACCTTTTGGGGCTGCTTGGCAAGGTCCTTAACCTCTCTCAACTGGTGGAAGTTTGTTGTCTGGCTCCCAAATTTGAAGGAAAATATTAACATTAACATTAACATTAACATTAACATTAACATTAATACAATGTTTTGCTATACTTACATAACTATCACATTTAATTAAATATATAATTAAATATATTTAATTATATTTAATATAATGATTATATTTTTATATATAATTATATAATTATAATTATAATTATAATTATAATTATAATTATAATTATTATAACGTGTTAAATAAAAATAAAAATAATAATAGTTATCGTAGTAATAATAATAATAATAATAATAGTAATAACATTAATATCTTCTTTGCCTTTTTTTCCACTGTGCCCTGCAGGCAGCTCCATGTCCCAGCCCTCCCAGGGCAAAGTGCACACTTGGGTATAATAAACCCCAGCCTATGTGACATAGAAACAGCTCCTTCCTTATTTTCCTTTCCAGAAGGGTGAAGAAAAGACTGGGATCCTCCAGATCCCTCCAGGTGCTCTCGTCCTGGGAGGGGAGGAGATGATGCAGATTAATGATTAAATACTCCCAAATTCGTGGTTTTATTGGGATGGCAAAGCCAATCTCCAGGATCAGCACGGAGAGTCTCCAAATGGGAGAAAAGACCATCTCTGGGCAGACACCTGCTCCTCCTCTTGTCCAAATCAGCCTGCCTTGATCCCCTCCTTTTTTTTTCCTTCTTTCTCCCCCTTTTCCTCCAGCTCCCTCCAGGCCATCCGTGGAGTGTTCAGCAGTTAATATCCTTCTGTCTCCAATTGTGCCTGGAGAGGTGTAACGTTTGATAAGCCCCATTTAACTTGGCTGTACAACATTGTTTAAATAATTCAAATACAGATTGGCCCTTTAGAAGGATTTCTGCTCTATTGACCCTGCTGGTCATGAGTTACCAGGAAGTCAGGGAGGGGCTTCTAGAGCTGAAAGCCTGGAAAAAAAAAATCAATTCCAGCTCTTTAGTGCCCCAATCACACCCCATTATTCCCGGGTAATTGCAGACCTGCTTTGCTGTTAACTCTTTGGGAACAATATGGGAAGAGGGGAAGCAAGAAGGGTTTTCTTCTCCTATGAGGTCCTAATCTGCATGGAGAGTGTCATGTCCTTATCACTAGAGTTTGGATGAATAAATGCTTACAGGTAGAAGTGTCAAATTGTTTTGTGAGTTATTTTTTTTTTTCCTCTTCCCTCTCAATACCTGGTTTGCTGGAGGTTGTTTGAGCTGCAGAATTCATAATAATTTTATTTTTCCTGCTTCTATTTCTTTTTCTCTGTTCATTAAGCCATCAGGAATAAGGAATGGGATGCTGTAATCCAGTTAGTCCTGATTTCCTGTTTGTCTTTTCATGCGGGTCCCTTTGTTATGTGGCAAGTCCTGCTCAATAAGTTGTGGAAAAGGAGGAGGAGAGGTGGCCGTGTAGGAGTAGGACAAAGCAGCCAAAATATTGGCCTTGAGCACATGATGTCCCCACAGCAGATGGTTCAGAAGGGATTTGCTCTGGTCCCATAGAAAACAGACCCATGGGAAGCTGTAGTGCATCTTTTGGATCGATTTAATCCAAAAGGAATCCGGATTTTAGGCAGCATTGGATTTGGAGGGGAAAATGTTGAAGGCTCAAAACAGAGACTGGAGTGTGATGATGCTTCAGAAATGAACTGGTTCAGTCCCAAAAGATGTGCTTGGTTCTTTGACAGCTAGAAAAAACCCCCAAATTTTGCATGCCTAAAAGTGCCAGCTAATAAAAATGTCCTTTTTTTCTCACTGTCATAAACAGGTGAAACCTGCTCTGACTAGAAGCAGGTTGTGATCCTGGCACCTTTGCCTTGTGAGATTTCCTTAATTAGACAAAGAACCCAAATGCGGGTAAAAATGCCCCAAATCCCACCTCTAGCGTGGTGCCTTCTGCCTTTCTTCAAAATCCTTCAGCTCACGCTCCCCCTTCTTGACACGAGGCCAACAAGACGGGACCCAGGGCTAAAAACTTCTCAGGACATGACACACAAAATCCATCCTTCCTTCCTGGTGCGGGAAGGCTAAAATCACCCACCCCATCCTCCAGCCTGGTCTGGGGCTAAAGCCAGAGCCTCACCCTGTCACCCAGCAGGGCTCCTGGGGTGGCACTGGGCGAGGAGATGCCAACCGGGGCGGAAAACTTGAGGTGATGCGGAACTGACCACTCTTGTTGAGGCTGCTGAGTCCCCACCCCTTTCACAAATGGTCACCTTATGGCTGGGCACTGTTTGTCCAGGAACAGGGGACAGAGGACAGGGAGGAGCAGCATCAGCCTCTGCTCTGGGTCGCCACACCAGAGGCTGCTCAGAGTCCTTTCATAGGATGGGTGGTGTTATAGATATGTGTTTAATTCGTGCCTATAAAGTTTATACCCATTCAATGTTAAAAATACATGTATAGGATATTTTTGTATCAAACCAAAACATGACGAAACCACACTCCCTGGAGGGGCGAATTCCCGTAAAAATGTGTGGCTTTTCTCAGCTGAATGGATTTCCAGGAAGAGATCACCAAGACTAAAGCCATGGCTGAACGGGAGATGGGCCATTTCAAGAGGAACCACCCAGCAATTTTCATCATGATAAGCTATCTGATGAAGATATGCAGCATCTCAGGAACATCACCCCCTTCCTGGACATAGATAAGGTTTCATCAATACTTCATCATCTCCTCGGAAGAGCATTGTTTCTCGCTGGGACAACCCAAGACCCAAATTAAATATCTTAAGACTTTTTGGACTTTGAATACAGTGTTGCCCCCAGAGAAATAAACTGTATATAAGCTCACCGTTCCGAGACCTCAGGGTGAACAGAGCTATTCTGACACCTTGTCAGGTTGTCTGTCACCCAGCTGCCGATACCCGGGCTCGGAGCTGTTTCTCTGCATTGTGGCTTTTTGTCCAGAATTTATGCCAAATTTGCTATCAAATAAATTGATTTTATTTAATTGAAGAAATTGGCTCCGTACATTTATAACAGGTGGGATTCCTGTCCCAGCTGCTCCTCCTGGGAGGCCATCCCAGAGCCTCTAATTAGCCTTCCTAACGCCCAACTGGCATTTCCCAGGGGCACGTGTCTTACAGCACTGGAGCATCCCTGGTACCTTCCTGAAGGGTGTTTTTGATTGGCTTGTCCATCCAGCCTGTGGATTTCAGGGTGTAGAAGGATGAGGTGACATCTCAGGGTAACCAGTGCAGCAATGTCCATCCTGGCCAGTCTACAACACTAAATTCAGTGGGATGTTTTCCAGAGCAGGGGCCTAATTCTGGTGTGCTAAATTGTCCTCAGGAGGTGCCACTGCCTCCTCCCTCACCATGGAGGGCCTACAGAGCCTGTCTGGTTAATTTAACTGGCTGAACAACTGCTTCCAGGTCAAGAGCCCGAAAATCTTCCTCAGCCTCGTGTCTGAAGGCAGGAACACACTTCTCTGCACATTTCAGAGACTAAAACACCCAGCAGCGAGGCAAGAGGGACGTGGAACTTAAGGACATGGTTTACAAGCCTTGCTGGGTTAAGGGCTGGACTCGATAATCTTAGAGATCTCCAACCTTAATGATTCCATGATTCATTAATTCTAGGGTGGTTGGTGTTGCCATGGAGACACCAACTTCCAGCTCAGGATATTCTATGATTCCGTTGATTCTGTGAAGTTGGCGTCAATCCTGCCAGCTGTAAGCAGCAGCAGAGACATTTGCCTGTGGTGTTTTGTGTCCCCAGGGTGTGTCTGATGGGCTCTGTGCTGTTCAGAGCAGAGAAAATCCCATTACAAATGTGTCCAGCTGCAGAGGAACCACAGATCAGGGCAGCTGCAGAACAACCACCATGGTGTGAGTACAAACAGCACCTGAAATGTGATACAGAGTGAAGAGGAAGAAAAGTCTGTGATAGTTTTTCAGTGCCAATATTTGGGGCTTTTGAGGCATTTTAGGGAGGTTTGGTGCTTGGCCCCTACTGGAATAGGATGCCTTCAAGTGCAGGTACCAAAACAAATTCCGTAAGAATTCTGGAAAACCCTGGATGCAGAGTAAGGGGATGGTATCTTAACTGCAGTAACTCACCCCTATCTCTGGTTGCTCTGAAGAGACTCCTGGGACCCTGATTTTAGACAAAGCAGAGCCATGCTCCCCTCCTCCCCCTCCCTGAGCTGCGAAGGGTTAAAGGGTGGGGGAGCCGTTTGATTAATAGATGTCGTGTGAACGAGCACATTTGCCTGTGACTGCATTCCTGGGGCTTTCGGCGGGGCCGATAAGCTGCGACCAAAGTCCTCCGGCTCTGGGCAAGGAGAGCAAACAGGGCCCCAGTGGAGCAGTTATTAATTCCAGCCTTGCATCTCCCAGGGCTGTCTCTCAGCAACGGGGCTCCCGGGAAGCCTTTCACACACCAATCGATACAACTCACCTCTCCCCTTGCCCTTTTCATCCTCGTCCCCCCTCCTTTTGCCCTTTCCAGCCTCATCCCTCCTCCTTTTGCGTGCTTGCCCTGGTCTCCTTCCGTGCCAGGACCTCCAGCTCTGGGACCCTTTCCCATGGGCAGCATGGGAAGGGGAGGATGATATTCCCGTTGGGGTGATGGAACAGCCCAAAGTGATGCTGTAGTTGTCCCATCCTGTCTCGCTTCTGGGTTTTTCTGCGGTGGGGATGGAATTTTTGGGACCAAAAAGGGGAATTCAGCAGTAATATTTCCCAAGAGCCTATAAACCCTTCTGCTCCCATGGAAAGACACACTCTGAGAGTGTCTCTGAGAAATGTATTTCTTCAAAATACATTTATAAAATAAACACACCTGATCCAAAATTTCCTTTTCCCTCAGCTGCAAATCGATTCAAGCCACAAGTTGTCTTTACGACTCCAAACTTTGTCATAAAGACAGATTGAAAACGAAACTCCTTTCCCTTCCCTGAAAAGCAAAACAAACCAGAACAACCTGGACCTTTCAGCCTGCTGGTGTTCAGATAGAACATTGGCATCCTTGCAAAGCTGCTTTCACACAGGTGTATTTTTAGTGGCAATGATTGCTACAGGCAGGATTTCTCCATGCCCCAATTTGGGGGCAAAATGTAGATTTCTGGTTGCTGATGTCTCTCGTAACCCCACAGCTGCTCTCAGGAGGTTGGTGGTGATCAGACTGGGAGGTGTCTCCTTGAGGAAAATCAATTTCTTGAAATGGGCCAAGATATTCAATAATGGCTTTGGGAAGGTTGGACTCCAGAGCACTTTACATTTTACAATTTTACAATCTTAGGGCTGGAGGTAGGATAGGGATTAATGGTTTTGAACTAAAAGAGGGTTGATTTATGTTGCATATAAAAAAGAATTTTTTCATGGTGAATGGTGAAGCTCTGGCACAGGTTGCCCAGAGAAGCTGTGGCTGCTCCTGGATCCCTGGAAGTGCCCAAGGCCAGGTTGGATGGGGCTTGGAGCAGCCTGGGATAGTGGAAGGTGTCCCTGCCCATGGCAAGGGGCAGAATGGGATGATCTTTAAGGTTCCTTCCAGCCCAAACTATTCCGTGATTCCACAAGTCCATGAATGTGTTTGGTGCTGATGAAAACAAGAGGTTTTCAAGGCATGCAAACCTGATCACTTCCAAAACAAAGTCATCTTTTTAAGCCAGCTTGTTTTCCATAAAGGATCCAATTCCAGATTTCATAATAAATATTATGGAAACCTTCTGGCATTACAGAGCATCCCAACAGATCTGTGTTCACACCTAAGCAGGCAGAGGTCATGGAAAGGCACCACCTGCAAGCAACAACACCTTTGCTCTGTAGAAAACTGATTCATGTCTAAATCATTTTTAATCCTCGAGGAGAGAAGTTGGGATCACACCAGAGTTTGATCCAAACCACAACTGTCCTCCTTTCCCATATCTCCTTCAGAGGATGTGGTGGTGCATGGGACACCAGGACCACCGACCTAAAAGGGGTTTGGAGAAGGGAGACAAGAAAATTTAACATTTGATTATAAGCAGCAAGCCACACGCCTTGTGCCTAACCCTGGATTGTCATGGAGAAACAGTAAAATGAGATGTCCAAAGAGTCAAAACTGATCCCGTACTGAGAAATGGAGAATTAAATGCCTGATTGGGACTGTAAATGTTTTCAAAGCTATTGGGTGAGAAATGTGATAATTTTGAGCAGAAATTCCATTTAGCACTGATAATTTTTACAGGGTTCACTACAATGAGTACAGTTCCATATAAAAGTGCAACAAAACCAATAATAATAACAACAACTAAACAAATAGGTTTTCTCTATTAAAAAAAACAGAAAAAAACCCGAGTAGTTCTGTCTGGGAATTCCCAGCAGACTCAAGTAAGCCTTATATCTGTGGCAGCAGATATGGAAAAGGCATACTGAGGTCATCTAATCCAGGGGCCGGAAACCTTTCAAGGGTTCAGTGCCAGACTGTATTTTTCTTCCCCGGCAGAAACTCAGCGGTCTCTGTCTCTCCTGAAAAAGGGTGAGGATCTCCTAAAGGTGGGATCCTGCCTCTCCAGATCTAAACTCTCTGCAGCAGCCCAGCTGCACTCTCCAGGGCTTGTCCTCATAGCTCCTCTCCCAACACATGTCCCAGCCTTGGGATATCATAGAATCATAGAATCCTGTGTTGGAAGAGACCCACAGGGATCGTTGAATCCATATTCCACTCAATCTCCAGTTGCTGGAGAGCAGAGCATGGGTCACCTGTGTTCCCTTTGCCTTCCAGCCCCATGAGGGCATCTTGGCTGCTCTGGTGCATCTTCAGTGAGGAAAACCATCTTAAACCCTAAATTTAGGTTCCTGGAACTTTCAGTTGAATCCCATCCCAATGTTTTGGGATGAGAAACCCAGGAGAATAAAAACTGTGCATTTCCCTGCAGCTAAAGATCTCCCCAGGGGTTTGGTACTGTGGCAGGTAAAGGGTGTTCATGAAGACCCCGGTATCCCCACAGCCACATCAATATGGAAATCCCATAGGCTTCAGAAGGTTTTTGAGGATGTGGTCTGGAGACTCTTGTGTTACATAACTATTCCCACCAAAGCATTTCCAAAATGGAAGGTGGGACTTGATGGTCTTGGAGGTCTTTTCCAAACCTTACTGATTCTATGATTCCGTGAAAAAACAGCACAGACCATCTGCAGGAATTTGAGACCAGACCCATGCTGTTCTGTTCCTTGAAATCCCAAACCTAACCCCACACATCCCTTCTCCCTGAGTTTCTGAAGCCTCTTTCCCAGTCCCCAAACACTTCTCCTGTTAACACAGCTTCCACCTTTCAAAGCCAGATTGAAGAACCAGCGAGGGCAGGGGAGGGAAATGGGTCAGCACAGAGGTTGTATAAACTGGATTTTTAATCCTTGAGCATCTTTGATCACCCTCCTCTTGTGGGCTGCACTTCAGCACTGCAGAGCCCTTCTTCAAGTAGTCTTGAGTCAAAGGGATCATGGATTCTTCTGGAAGAGATTGCCTGTTCCAAGGCCTCTTTTCTTTCCTGAAGGGTTGATGCGTTTCATTGTGTGGAATGGTGATTTCACAATCTGCGGTCATTAAAGATTTCCCATGGGAACAGAGGTGTTCATTGGTGTTCCAGAGCAGACAATGAATTTCTCCTGTGAGCATGTCCCTGCAGTTTCCATACAAAGCCAGGCCTCTCCTCCTGCTCTGTCCCAGAGGTGGTCAGTGCAGGCAGACTGCAGTCCGTGATCCATGCCCATGTGTGCCGAGTGTGGCCCTTGTCTACCTCAGGGAACTCCCTCAGGGAATGGGGATTTCCAACAGGATATTGAGTTTTGAGGCAACAGAGGTCAGCCTCTGAAATATTGATTGACTCAAGGCCAGTTTGGACAGGGCTTGGAGCAACCTGGTGTAGTGGAAGGCATCCCTGTCCATGTGAGGGGGTTGGAATTAGGTGATTTTTAAGGTCTCTTCCAACCCAAACTATTCCATGATTCTGTGATTCAGAGACCTCTACAAACCAATGCAACCCAGGGCACAAACTGTACCCCCCCAAGTCCTGATGAGCACGGGGGTTTGAGCCTTCATCCCTCCCTTTATCCAGACAGAGAGGACCTTCTCTCCTTCCTTGTGCACCTCAGCACTAAAGCCAGGCACTGCGACAAGAAATTTCACTCCGACCATTCAGCTGGTGTTAGAAACCAGATCCAGACTGGGTCCTTCCACACTCACCAGAGTTTGAGTGGGATTGTCACGAGGCATTTTTGGTCAGCGTCACTTTATTGAAACTAAGAGAGTGGAGGTAGGATGGAGATGCAAGAGTCAGAGCTTCTTATGTGGCAGGGTCTCCTGCACAATCTTCCACCTTCAGCAGCATTCCCTGGGCATCTTGGCTTCTTCACAAACACGGATCTCCATCCCCTTTTCTTGCACTCTTCAACATTTTGGGGTTTGCTTCTATCTTTGGATAATGAGGAAATGGTCCCCAAGTTGACCAGAAAGTCCTCTAGTTTGGGAGAAAGAGAAAGGTCATACTCAGAAGTTTTTCAGCAGAAAAACATGTAAAAAGGACTGTAGAAAATATACTTTATTTTTATTTTTGTTTGTAAATCTGTACTTCTGATGAAACAGAAGGACAATCTATGAAGCTTTTCAGCCAGATTTGATTCTCTATCAGTGGAGTTTGGTGCTCTCTACCCCTGTAATGTGCAATGTCCTCATAGATCTGCTCCACCTCCGAGGATTTGGGTAAAAGCATCACCCATTTCCCAGCATAAAACCCATTTTCTGCTTTTACACTGAGTTTCCAGCTGGGGCTGATCTTGCACCCACTGCCTTGCGGCAGGCTCCGAACCCCTCATATTCCCACAGAGGGGTGAAGAATCATGGAGAGAAAGACCTGAGCTGGTTCCTGAGCCTATCCTGGGTCCCACATTTTCCCTGCGACACAAGGTTCTGCAGCATCCCCACTCCAGGCTTTCTCTAGGACCTGCCTTCCCAACGAGTGCAGCATCAGCACTAAAAAAAGCCCTCCCCACTGCGAGCCAGGCCAGCACGTCCGCTGGAAAAATGACATAACCCCGTCACGTAATCTGGAGTTCCTCCTCTGGGGCAGCCTCGCGCCGGGGCCGTGTGAGAGGAGATCAAAGGGCAGCACAGGAAAATGAGAGAGGAGCCCACAGAGGGAAAAACACCCTCGCCCGTCAGGCAGGGCACTATCGCAGCCCTCAGCGGGCTCCGGGAGTTCCCGTTCACAGCAGGGATGGAGACAGACATCCTCTGGCCCCTGGCACCGGCTGGGTGCGGGCAGGGTGTCCTTCTCCTCGCCTCTCCCTCTTTATCTTTCAGACTAGTGTGGGACAGCAGCTGGAGACAAGATTTGGCTCCTCTTGTGCCTGCTCAAGTCCCATGGAAGGGATGTTCTTGACCCAAAAGAACTTGGGAGACTGCAGTGCCACCAGCATCTTCTCCCCTGCATTGTCCTGCTGATTCCCCACTCTCCCTGACTTCAGAACACCCAGAGAAAACACAGGAGAGGGATGAGGCAGTGGGAGGGAGGGGAAACAGCAAGGAAAAGCTGTGGAAAGCGATGGGTCCCATGCCAGGAGCGGTGGTGCTGAGGGATCTCTGTTGCACACAGAGCCTGGCACACAGTCCTGCAGGCTGGACCCTTTCCATCCTTCATCCTCCCCTCTATGCCTGCAGCCACAGGGAATTTGCCACCAGCTGCACCCCCAGCCACGTCCTCCCACCCCAGCTCCATCTGCCCAGCGGTGCCCGCACCAGGGGATTTGCCTTGCCCAGGGTTTGTGGTTTCTGACCCCTGACTTGCCCGTTGCCACTGGAATTCCCTATCACTCCAGTGACTCAGCTGACAGAAAGGGAGACAATGGCATTTTACATCAGCCCAGGCTATCAGGAGCCTGCCTTATCTGAGCTGTGTTTTTCTATTAGTCTAACACTCCATTGTGCATCCCTTTATCAGCTGCAATGTTGATGTAATGCTGGCTTGGAAGTGGTTTCTGCATCCTAGCACTAAGACAGCTCACTTTTATTTCGGGGAGGGGGGAAGGGGAGGGTGCGAGAGGAGGGTTTATCGGGATTCTCAGGAGATAGGAGCCCTTCTCCTGCATGGAGCAGGGAGGGAGGGCTGGCTGGGTGGTGGAGGGGGGCTACCAGCCCAAACTGAGCAGACTTTTTTTTATAACCAGCAATTTAATGAGCATAATTTCTGCCCCTCCCATCCAGACAATATTTTTAATCGGAGTGTTGGCTCATCAGGATAAATGTCCTCTCTGGTTCCTTCTGCAAGTCCCAGAAGGTTCAGACCTGGCTTTCTGCAGCAGGACTGGCCCAGCTGCTGTTGGCAGGGTGAGCCCTGACATGTCCAGTAGTGTGGATCATCCCCAGGAGCATTTTCCTGGGCAGCTTTTCACTGGCTGATAAACTCAGGGCCCTTTTCTCCCCCCATATTTTTTACATTGCTAAACATCTATTTTCAAAATCCTGACAGCAACTGAGCATCCTTAAAATGACTTAAAAAAAAAATTTGTGGTTGAATGAGAAGGGTAAATGAATCCTCATGCATGAAGTAATAAGATAATGATGTGGCCTCATAGGCGTTCCTTCCTGATGATCCTTGTGGGTCCCTTCCAACTCAGAATATTTTAAGTTTAAACCCTCAGGACCCAGCTGCATGACAGCAACAGGGACAGAGTCACTTCAGCTGTTACACAGGAAGGGAGGAGCACATTAAATTTCTGTTGCTGCAGCAACACGAGGTTTATGGCCAGGTAGGATCAATGATATGTCAGATTTGGCTTATTCAGCAGTGGAAAGAGCAGTGATGAGGTTGTCAAGGCAGGGCACAGAACATCTGGAACCATCTCTGAGCATCATCCGTGCCTACCATGGCCTGGTTTCACTCAGCTCCCCCAGACCACATGGCAGCCAGGCTTTGGCCAAAGTCAGCAGCACCAAATACTGACCAAAGTCATATTTTCAAGCCCACTGTGACTCCCTCTTGGGGCAGTCTCTGGTGGAAGGGGATGGACCCCATCGGGAGCTCTCTGCTCCTTCCCTGGTGGGATTTCATGTTTATCCTTTGCTCCTCATTCCATGTGTGAAGGTAGGACCAGAAGATGTTTTTAGGTGTCCTCTTGTTTTAATGAAGTTATTAATTTTGTATTTTGCTTCACTCAAGCCCAGTGGCCTGGTAAAGATGCTGCTGTCAGGATACCCCGTCATGAAGTGCATAGAGCCTCTTGTAGAAGCCATGCATGAATTAGAATCATAAAATCATAGAATCATTTGGGTTGGAAGGGACCTTAAAGATCATCTATTTCCACCCCCTGCCATGGACTGGGACACCTTCCACTATCCCAAGTTGCTCCAAGCCCTGTCCAACCTGGCCTTGAACACTTCCAGGGATGGGATGGCCACAGCCTCTCTGGGAAACCTCTTCCAGTGCTTCACCACTCTCTGAGTAAGGAATTTCTTCTTAACTTCTTTCCTAAACCTGTCCTCTCTCAGATTAAAACCATCATCCCTTGTCCCATCACCATCTGCCCATAGAAAAAGTTCCTCTTTCTCCTTCTTATAAACCTCCTTAAGGTCTCCTCAGAACCTTCTCTTCACCACTGTGTCATTAATAACGACCTGGTTTGATTCCTCCTTTGCTGCTTCACTGGTGCCCAGTTCATGGAGTGACGAAGCAGAGGATAACATTGATTTTGGACTTTGGGTTCAAATGCTGGGTGGGGCACCATGGGTGAGGGGCTGTATTTTGTGGCTCTAGACAGGTGTCTGCTGCAAATCCATCACCCCAGCATCGTGGTAGCTCTGGTCAGCTCAGCAGGTTTGTTTGATGTGGAAGAATAAGCAATCACATGTCTCGCTGTAGACCCCTGAACACAGGAACAGTGAGATTTCAGGCTTTTCTGTAGTACCTGGAGCTCCAAAAATCTACTCAGGACCCATTTGCATCTCTTCAAAATGTATCCTTGACACTTGAGGAATTTACAGTGAACTGCAAACAACAGCCCCAGGAAAATTCTGTGCATCCATGTGAGCTTCACCCTCTGTGCCACCGTCCAGGGTGTGATGGAGTTCTCACACAAAACAGAGGAGAGGTGAGTGGGACCGTCCTGTGCTGCCCAGGACAGTGCTGGAGTGGCGTTCCTGGAGGGATTTAAAAGCCCCATGGATGTGACACTTGGGGATGTGGGTTAGTGGTGGCCCTGGCAGTGCTGGGGAAACAATTGGACTTTTCATCCATCCCCAAAAGGCTTCAGCCTGGGGCTTTGGCATTTGCCTACCGGCACTTTTGCATCTGTGTTTGCATACCCTGGGTGAGTGTGTTTGCGTGTTGAGCCCTGGAGATGAGTGAAGACCACACCATGTTTTACTTGCAGTGGAGAAGCTAAAACAAGCCTTTCTGAGAAGACCTTCAGAGCTAATTTCATTTCTTGCTCCTTCATTTGCTGCTCCTTCTCCTCTGCACCCATCAGATTAGTGAGAATCCCACATGATGGGGACTCAGCAGAGTTCAAATGGAGTGCTTGGGTGACAGTTCTAAAGTGCTGTTGAAGGGAAAGCAAGAGCAGAAACACAAACTGTGGTGGGCAGAGTCGTGGTAAATGGTTACTGCCCATCCCCAGCCACGTCTGAGGGGCTGCTGTGTCCTCAGGCCACAAAGAAATGTGTGGAAGGGCTCAGGCAATGGGGCCAAGAAGCCCTGGAGGATCTCATCTGGCAGAGGTCCTACCTGGACCAGCCATCTCATGCACTGAAGCTGTTTTGCTCTCGCCTCTTCCTCTTCAGCCTCCCCTGCCCGGGGTGGGCCGCTGCTCTCTCCGTACAGCGAGTGGCCGCGGTTTCGTCTCAGTCATCATTTCTATTGTTATCTGCCCATTATCTGATCCTCTCCCAGGCCGGGCCAGGAAACATCCTTCTGTCTCTGTCTTCGACAGCACTCCATCCTCTTCCTCCTTGGAGAAGACAAAAGCAAAACAAGCGCATAATGAATCAGACGTTTCCCTTCTCACTTCGCCCCTTATTTCCCCCTCTCATTTTTCACACGGGCTGATTTCTGCCTTTTCCCTCCTGTTTGTTTGGGACGTGGCCTGCGCTCAGCATCCCCGGGAGTCTGGCCGGCTCCTCTCGGAGTCAGCGGGAGTTCAGCGGTGGGTAAGGCTGATAGGGCTCCTCTGGCCCCCACTGCGTCCTCAAACGTCTGCAAGAAGCTTGGCCTCCTGACATCGGGACATGGGATCAACTCCAGGCCAAGCTGGAGGTTCATGTGGGTTCAAGAAAGCAACTGGACAGTTGGGTGGAGGGAAAATGTTCTATCGAGGGTGATTAAATGTGAGATCAGCGTATCCAGCTCAGGATGTCATGCGGCAGAAATGCGCTGAAGGCTGGAAGAGGCTGTTGGGGAAGCATTGCTCTGTGCTTGCCCTCATTTTGTATTTCTCCATGGCATTCCTGGAGGAGAGGTGGGACACTCACCTCTGTGCACTCCACGGGTTTTGTTTTGGCTGCAGAACAAGATGGGGCAAAGCTCTGCCCCTGAAGCCCAGCATTCCTTAGCCTCTGGTGACCTTTCACTTTTGCTGTTCCAAACCAACATTGGGCACCACATCCAACATTCAGTGGGATTCTGCTTCTAATCCAGGTGGTCCTGGTCTTCCCTGGACCTGGTCAGGGTGGGAGTTCTGAGGGGCTGTAAAGAAAGCTCCCCTAAAACACCCACACCAGTCCCCATCTGAACAACACCTTCTTCTCCTTCACCTCTCCCCGCTACCCAGCAGTGCTGTGCTTTGGTTCTTCTGTTAATTAGCCAGCTTTTCTCGGGATTTTCAGAAATCCCTGCAGTCCAGGCTCAGTGCTGCTGTGGGCTTGGTTGTGTCTTCCAGGCAGGAGTCAGGTCTTTGGGAGCTCAGCTGCTTTTTGGGGAACTCAACTGCCAGTTGGCCAAGGGCAAAGGCCAGTGGCAAAGACTTCGATGTCATTGGTGTGGGTGATGGGGGTCGGTGCCAATGGGTGTTCCTGGCCCCATTTCTATGACTGGGGGAAAGACAAGAATCTCCAGGGAATGATTCCAGTCCTGAAACTTTCCTGCTTTTTTCAGAAAATGAAGGTGAAAAACAAGACACACCCACACACCCCAGATAGACGAGTTCCCCCAAATAGAGATTCTGCAGTGATATTTTATTTTGAGTTTTCACTGTAAATAGAAAGGAACAAATCATAGAATAATTAGGGTTGGAAAAGGCCACCAAGGTCATCAAGTCCAGCCTTTCACTCACCACTACCACACCCACTGAACCATGTCATGACGTGCCACATCTGCTCATTTTTTTAACGCTTCCAGGGATGGTGACCCCACCACTTCCCTGGACAGCCTGTTCCAGTGCTTAACCACTCTTTCAATGAAGAAATTTTTCCTGATAACCAACCTGAACATCTCCTGGCATAGCTTGAGGCCGTTTCCCCTTGTCCTATCTCTGGTTCCCTGGGAGAAGAGGCCAAATATGAGAACGTAGAAAGGAAAGACGAAAAGGTCCTTATTTGTTTACCTTCCTAAAACACCCTGACTTCTCCTGTCATTTCCAACCAGGCCACATGGCTGAAACCAGAGGGATCTTCTCTCAGTGGATGCTGGGATAGTTTGTGGTTAGACACTGGCAAAGTCAAACTGCTGCTTTAGAAAAGATCCTGAAAAATGAGAAAGGGTGTGGAAAAAGGGCTACAGAGATCATCTGAAGAGTGAAGAGGAAGCCTTGGCGTGACAGGTTCAGAAAGCTTGGGCTGGTTGGTTTATCAGAAAAGGAGATGGAGATGTAACTGGAGAAGAGCTGCCTGGGGAGAACAATGCCTGATGAAAAAAAGTGTCTTTAATCTAGCAAAAAATGGCCTTGTCATGGCTGCAAAGCAGAGCCAAAACACCTAGGCTTGTGGTTGCTGCTGAGGGGAATTCGTCACCTGGCTAACCCAGGTCCTTCATCCCTGGATACCTTTAAATTAGGAGCAGATGCATTTCTGGAAGGAATGCTTCAGTCAGGTGCAAGCTGCTGAGTTTGCAGGCAGGAGCTGCATCTGAATACTACACTCACGGTGCTGAAATGAGATGGGATGATCTCTGATGGATGGAGATTCCAGCTGGATTTGCTTCAGAAGTTCTGGAAGGACTGCAAAGGGAGCTCTGACACCTCCTTGATAACTGGTTTATGGGAGTTATGACATTTCTTACTGGTTTGAGGGCACAGCCCTTATTCCTATCCCAGAGCTTCTGGTTGGGGTAAGGCAATGGCTCAGCAAATCAAGGTGATAGGGATGCCAGAGTGAGACTCACAGAACCATCAGGGCTGGAAAAGACCATCAAGATCATCTAGTCCAGCTAGAATTTCCACTGGGAAATCTTGGAGTAGTCCAGGAAATGTTTCTGCTTATGAAGACAGGCTGGGAGAGCTTGTGGTGTCCAGCCTGGAGAAGAGAAGGCTCCAGGAAGACCTGAGAGGTCCTTCCAGTGCCTAAAGGGGCTCCAGGAGAGCTGGAGAGGGACTTGGGACAAGGGATGGAGGGACAGAACAAGGGGGAATGACTTCCCACTGAGGGCAGGGATAGATGGGATATTGGGAAGGAACTCTTCCCTGTGAGGGTGGGGAGGCCCTGGCACAGGGTGCCCAGAGAAGCTGTGGCTGCCCCTGGGTCCCTGGAAGTGTCCAAGGCCAGGTTGGATGGGGCTTGGAGCAACCTGGGCTAGTGGAAGGTGTCTCTGCCCATGGCAGGGGTGTGGAACTAGGTGACATGTGAGGTCCTTTCCAACCCAAATAATTTTCTGACTCTATGTTTTTTTGTGCTTTTCTGCTGGTGTTTTTACACTCTGTATCCTTCTGGGTGTGCAGGTCATAAGCAAACAGGGAGGCTGTTGGATTTAGTACTTCACCTCTTCAAAATGGACTTGTCCTTTCTCTAATACTTATCCTGTTCTTCCTTCTTTTGTTTCATTGTTTTTCTCTTTGAAGGCATCATTTCACTCCCAGCTGCTTCATTATCAATGTTCGGTTTTCTCACCGGGCGAGATTTACAGGACAGACTTTCAACAAATGTGTTGCTTGATAAATGCTTTTCCTGAGCTCTGCCTGCCATTCTGAGGAGGAATCTCTGTTGGGGAGAGCAGCTAAATAGGGTCTAAAAACCCCATTTAGACCACAGGCTGCAGGGTGAGAGCATCAAGAGAGCAACTTGAAAAAATTTTGAGCGAATTTTCAGCAACAGAGGGATAAAAAGTGAACAGGACTGAAGGATATTGTGACAGGTAGGGGGCCTTGAAGAACTCAGTCAGTCCAAACAGTGGATTAAACCTCCATAACCCTTCCTCCTTGTGCAGCCTGTTCTTGTAAACCACTGGTGATGGAGACGCTGTTCTTCCTCTCCCCTCTCTCCCCAGACAGGGAAATGAGGGACATATCACATTTACCCCATGCCTTATCTAGGACTGAACACTCCGTGTCCTTCAGCTGCTCCTCCTCATCTGTGTTTTTCACTCTTCTCCTCATCCTTGTTGCTGTTTTCTGCATTTCCCCCACTTCCTGCTGTAGCTCCGTGTGGTGCCCAGGCTGGACCCTGTGCTGGACCTCTTCTATTGCAGGTTTTGGACCAGTTTATGCATCTCAGTGTGGAATAAAACCCCTTTGCTCCAGCTGACAGATGCTCAGCCTCTGATCTGCAGTGCAGATTCCCTTCTGCTCCTGCTATGCTGCCTCGTGGTTGGTCCCCATCAATCCCACCTTACTGCATGCAGGATCTCTTTCCTAAACCCACCTTTTCCTCACAAACCTTTGTTCCCCGGAGATTACTGTATTCTCACAAACACTCAGCTTCCAGGAGTTTTTATACTGATATGCCAGTGGAAATACTGTGTTCTCTTCTTGCTGAGTTTGTCAAACTCCCACAGAACCGGTAGCGATCCAAATCTTTTGGAAGTCAGACCAGTCCCATCCATATGAGGTGGAGGTGGTGGGGGGCATCAAGAATTTCGTGCCCTGTGTACACAACCCTCGGCATGGCAGGGAGGGGCTGCAGCCTCCTGCACAGACAGAGGCCCTGATACCTTTCATTACATGGCTGAAGACAAAAAAAAAAAAAGCCTTTCCATTCATTCTGAGCAGGTTTTCCAGCCCCTCCCATTTTGACCCCGATCGCTTATCAGCTGAGATATGTTTATCCTAAATCTTTCTTTTCTCCTTTTCGTGTCTCCCTCTCAACCTCTCCCTTTCCTGCTTTTTTCTCCCACTGTTTCTCTCTCCCAGCAGCCCACGTGCACACCCCCTTCCCAAGGCCAGGGCTGAGCTTGCAGAGGAGTGAAGCTTCAGACTAAACTTTAATTTACACGCTCCCTCTCTCAAGGGCACCCGGCGTTTTTTCGGCTGTTGATCACTGCAGAACTGGAAGGCTCTGGTTTGTGCCACCGAGACAGCACCAGTGTAATTACAGCGTGTTCCCTCCCTGTGGAATTCAGGAGAGACCAGCTCCTTTTATAGCCTGGCCAGAGCCCCTCTGAGGGGCTGCTCCTGTGCCTCTCTTACACCCTCTGTCCCCGGGACTGGCGTGAAAGCGCTGCAGCGTTGACCTCAAGCCCCGCAGGTCCTTTAAGTGGTTCCTAGAAAACCCTCCTGGCACTTTGCCCATGGGGTACAGTCACAGCTCTGCCCTGGGACAGCTGTGCTGCTGCTGGCCTGCGTCTCTGCAAAGTCTCTGCTGCTGCAGACACTATTCGGAGACCAGGTCCTTAAAAAATTCACGTTATGGCTTAGAGACATGGTTTAGGGCTGGGCTCAGCAGTGCTGGGTTCATGGTTGGACTCGATCTTAGAGGGCTTTTCCAACCTTAATGGTTCTGTGATTCTCTACAGTGTGAACTGCCCAGTTGTGCACATCTCCTGTTTCCAGGAGCTCTGTTTCCAGCACTTCCTAGAGAATCCAGGAGCCCTTTTCCTCAGCCCAGGTTTTGCCCATGCCAGGGTGGATGTTAGGATGCAGATCAGGAGCCACCCTCCCTGCAATGATCTCCTCCCAGAGCAGTGGTGCTGGTGGGGAAGATGCAAGGGGTGGGGTGAGGGGTGGGGTGAGAAGAGAAATCCTGCACTTCTGTTGCCGGGGAGGTGCTTGTGCTGTGGGAAATCTGGGCCTTTTTGGTATCCTGGGAGTCGACAGCAGTGTTTGGTCAGGACAATTAAATAGGAAGAAGGGAGAACATCACTACATGCTGCTTTCCCAGCCTTTCAAACCCAGCTTTCAGCCTAAATCACGTGGAAATATCAAAGCACAAATGAGCATCATCTTCTCCCTGTGGACCTGTGACTTCCATTCTGATGGACCTGTGACTTTCATTCTGTTTCTGTCTCTGGGAGCCCATCCTCTAGTTGTCCCCACACATCCCAGCCTGCTGTTGTTTTCCACATTCCCAACTATTGGACAATATTAGCAGAAAGTCAAGTGCATGCAGCTCTTGGGGACTGGAAAAAAGTCCTTCCTGCTCCTTCTGTAAGGACACAGAGTTTTATGTAGTCATCCTGGAGTGTTCCTCTTAGATTTGCAAAAGCAGGATGTTGCAAAATCTCTGAGGACTCTGGGAGACCAAGACTGGATGGAAACTGAGGAGTCTTGTTCTCCAGAATTGCTTGGATCTTTTGGCTTTCCTCATCCCAAGGTCCATGAAGTGGGGACAGAGTATCGTAGGGTTGTCCAGAGTGTGTGCTGTGTCCCAAGTGAGACAGATTTGGTTATCCCCTGGGTAGAGTGTTGGTCTGGGAAATGAGGTGGGATTTAAACTCTCCTCCTTGAGTGTCTCATCATGCTTCTCCCCAGCTGTGAAACAGAGGCAGTGCAAGAGTGGGGTGAAGAGAGCTCGGTGTTATCGCGAACTACAAGAACAAGTGTGTTTCTAATCTTGAGGATGAGATGATCTTTTCCGTCACAGGACACAGCTCCACTAATAAATAAAACAGTGCCAAACACAGACACTGGAGCTTGATTGTCTCTGTTGTTGACATGGTGCTTGGCACAGTTTTGGCTCCAGCCCGCTACTGCCACCCTAAATCTGCACAGGGCAGAGCACAGGGGTGCTCCTTCACCCAGACAAAATCCTGGTGGAACACCCAGTCTTTTGGGGTGCCCTCTAAGATCCCCCTCTGGGTGCAAGGAGCATGTGGCCAAGCACAGCTGAGCCTGCTGATGCATCACTCCTCTTGTGCTGCTTCTTAGACCCTTTGCATAAACATTTACGAGTGGCCAGGGTTGGGAAAGAGCCCGTGAGCAGATAGGGCTCTGCTCTGACTCCACACGGCCGCTCAGATGTGTTTGCCCTGTTTTTCATGCAGATGAGCTCAGACCATGGCAGAGGTCAAACCAGCACGGGATATCTTTAAAAAGCCCAGAGCTGAACCAGATAGCTCTTCCCAAAAGCCTTCTCCGCCAATTTTTTTCCACTCCTGCCGTACTCAGGTCATGTCAAAGTTTCTGCTTGCAGAACATGGGAAGTGCAGCAACTGCATGTCAAAAAATGCAGGGAATAAAGAACTACAGAAGAGAAGGGCAGATAGCACAGGGCAGTTCTTGTTCATCTTGCACTGGGGCTTGCAAGGTTGCAGAGATCCTCAGGCTGAGCTTGGATGGAGAGGAGATGTCCATTAGCTCTGTCTCCTTCATTTTCCACGTACAGCCTTCCCCCCGCTTTGCCACTCCGGTCCCCCCAGCACTGCCCCTGCCCCCCGTCCCATTAGGACCCAGTGAGCTGTCGGAAGCATAATGGAAGAGAGAGCTTTCATCCATCACAGACCTTGAAGAGTTCAGCGAGGCAGAGCCATCACAGAGGAGAAACATTCCTCCGCGAATCCCCTCTTGTCTCTCGGGTGGGAAGGGGGAGGAGGAGGGAGAGATAAGGACAAACTAATTTGTCTTTTTTAATTGGCTCAGAATACTTGAACGAAAGCTGGTTTGTTATCCTTGGCTTTGCTCTGGCAGGCGTCCAGGATGTAGGGCAGGGCCGGAGGCTTCTGAAGAGTTAACCTCTTCTAAATATCCTATTAGGATCCTCTCCATTTAGTGTAAGGACGATGTAAGCAGAGTCAGAGTGGGAGGGCCTCTTTGGCTTTCTTTTTTCCCTTTTTCTGGTGGAAACTCAGCTTTGGAAGGGACACAGGGACACAGCAAAGGCCTGAGGGTGAGAGTCTGCTGGTCAGATTTTGGTGTATGCACTGTAAACATCCAGAGCTGAGCTAATCACCCCCAGCTCACTTTGTAGTCAGCGAAGAGAGACAGGCACTTTCTGAGGGACAATCGAGTCACACTAAGGCAGGATCTGAAAGACGTCAAATGATTCAGGCCTGGAGTGACTGAAAAGGGACAACAGAATGGTTTGGGCTGGAATCATAGAATCACAGAATGGTTTGGGATGGACTGGACATTAAAGATGATCTAGGTTCAACTCCAAGACAATTTTTCCCAAGATGTTTACATTTATCTGGTGTCACGCAGATGGGACAACAGATCTGTGGGAGGCCTGTGCAGGTCTTGGAGAGAAGCTGGAGGCTGAGGGCATGTAAAATGGTACTCGGTGCCGAGGCATGGGCAATGGATCAATCTGATACAGTCACTGTGGATGACTCGGGCTCTGGATGTCTGGCCTTGGCTGATCATGTCTTCAATACACGGTTGTGAAGAATCATGGAATCACAGAAGGGTCTGGGTTGGAAGGGACCCTAAAAATCATCCATTCCAATCCCCCTGCCATGAGCAGGGGCACCTTCCACTAGACCAGGTTAAGAAGTGGCACCAAAGTCAGGCTTGGGGTCAGATTGCCTGGCCATCCACGATTTCTGTTGAGTGACCTGTTTGTTGTAAAAGAGAGATCACAGAACCCTTTAAAACAAACTCAAAGGCAAATTTACAAGGTTGTTTAGGCATGAACTCCACCTTCATCAGTCTTTGTGGTCCTGATGTCTGACAGACAAAGTGGTCCAGCGTGCTTCCTTGAAGGGTCCCAACTGTATCTTTCATGAAGATGGATGATGTAGGCCAGGCTGGTCCACGGGGCTTGGAGCAACCTGGGCTAGTGAAAGGTGTCCCTGCCCATGGCAGGGGGGTGGAGCTGGATGAGCTTTAAGTCCTTTCCAACCCACACCATTCCATGATTTTATGTGTGTGGAGCTGAGCTCAGGACAGTGCTGGTGGATCTTAGAACAACCCTGGACTATTCCAGGGCTCTTCACACGCCCAGCTGAGGTCCAGCCAAGAGGCATTCTGTGGAAAACCAGTGATGCTGCACTCTTTGGCTTCCTCCCGTGCTTGGAGGGGTGGATCCTTTGTTTGCAGATGGTTGCAGTCCCAGGTCAAGGCCTGTGCCCTCCACATGTCTGGGAGCATCAGATTTGCTTTGGTCTCTGACAGCATTACTGCAAAGTAATTTCTCTCTTCGGGCCATGCAACTCCGGCAGGGGAAGAGGCGAGAGGCAGAGCTCAGAAGCCCTGACAGACAGTTTGCCAGGTCCAAGGGTTAATTCTGTGCTCCGTTATAAATTTCCCTTTGTAGAGCTGGCAGGCCTAATTGATTTAGGAGCCAAATTCCCATTTCTCAAAGAAGACTTATCTGGACTTGTAAAAAGTGGAGCTTGCTTTCAACCCCGAAGCAGGAGAGTTAATGTGCGCTCTACATGTTCTGCCATCTTAAATCATGTTAATTAACAATATCATTTAATTCATAGACATGCCTGATTCCTGGTTTTTTTTAGAAACCCACATTGTGATCAAAACCCACCATGTGGGCAGTTTAGTTGCATTCCCAGCCTTATGGAAAGGAAATATACCTTGTAAGGGGGTTGTTTGTGCAAATAAAAGCCAACAAAGTGAGAAAGAGAAAAATGTCCTGGAGAAAGACATCCAAGACCAGAATGGCACAGCCAGGGCTGTGTTTGCCAGGGCTGGAAATCCCTGCTCCTTTTTTCATTGATGGAATCTTCTGGAGTTCCCCCCGTGTGACCCAAGTAACGCCATCGCAAACCAGTCCCGGCCCCTTGGTTTTGCTTTCCTCAGAGGTTTTAATCAGTTCCTTTGACAGATGCAGGCAGAGAGGGGGTGGCCCTGCAGCCAAACACTGCTGTGGGTGCCCCTAGAGACGGGTCTTGTTCCCTGCTCCATCCCAAAAGTCTCAAGATGCCTGGGGCAAGTCCCATCCCATGGTGGCTGCCGCAGTCCCAGCCAAGGATCAAAGAACCCCGGGAGTGAAGGGGCTCCTTGAGGGCATCTCCTCCATCCTCCTGCCCCAAGGCAGCGTCAGTATCTGCCTCCTTACCCTTGCCAGGGCTGTTCTGAGCAATGCTGAGTTTCCCAGGCAGTTTCTCCTTCCTACACTTCCCTGTCCTTGCCATTAAAAGTCCCTTCCCTCCCTTTACCTCTCCTGAAGGAATGTCACTCCTCAAGCGTCTCTGCAGACGAACCAATTTCACTGCTCCCTCCTCAATCTGACTTTCCTGCTCCTTTAGTCATTCTCTTGGCATTTTTTTGGGCTGTCCCCAGTCTGACCCCTTTTTCCCTTGGAGCCTGGAGGGGGGCCCAGTGCTCCAGCTGAGACCTTCCCAGCACCAAGGAGATAACTCCAGAGCTGACTTCAAAGATAATGCCTTAACTCCACAGAGCCTCCCAACGGCTCAGAGGCTTCCCAGCTTCACAGAGGTTGGGAAGAGGAGTTCCCGTTGTGAAAGGAAACTGGGGAAGGCAGATCTAAGACATTTTGGTGTCCACATCCACCTGGCCAGGCCTAGGGCTCTGCTGCCGAGGGGAGCAAGGAGCTGTGGTGGCTCCATCAACACCGGGGTGGGATTTGGTTGCCACAGGGGTGTCTAAGGTCATTTTAGTCTGAGATCCTGCCACCAGTTGGCCTCCTGTTGACATCTCAGGTGCTTTTAGACTTTCCCAGTGCCTCTGTTTAGCCAACTGAATCATGTCTGAGGGTATAAAGGGAATAAAGAGAATATAAAGGGAATTTAGACATCCAGATCACACAAAGACACTGACCTGGAAAAATTTATTAGTCTTAATCCACAACTGAGTCCTGACTTGGCATGCCAAGTCTCACAGTCTCCCTTGCTGTTTCACATCTCCTTTCTCCGTTCCCATCACTTTTCCCTGTGCAAAGACTCCCCCTTCCCCCTTCCCTGCTCGGTGGAGGCACTGCAGGACCCCTTCCCTCTCCATCCCTGAGTGTCCCCTGGGAGCAGAGCACTGAAACACCCCAGAGGGACCCCAACATTTGGGATTTGAGTCTTGTACAGAGGAAAGGGATGGGAAAACACCTTCCCTCAACTCTCCTGGAGAGGAGCTGCCTCGTCCTGCCTGGGGATGTGCTGGAAGGCGAGCGGAACCCATTCCTTCACAGAAACCCCCCTTCCCTTTTCCATGGCTCCCAGAGCCGGGCACCCCCAGCCCTGGGAGGGCTCTGACAGTAACCATGCCACGGGGGGCTGTCAGTCAGAGCAACGTTGGGCAGTGTCAGCCACAGTTCGCTGTAATCTCCTGGGGGGAGAGCGGTGCCAGAAGTGACAGCTACCTTTATCCACATCCCAGGGATATAAACAATATCCTGAAATAATGACAGGGGGAGCGTAAGCATCAATATCCTTCAGCTGCTTCTCCCCCCGCTCTCTCCACCCTGGAGTATGTTCCTGAAAAGCCTCGTTCCCTAATACCTGGGGTTTCTTTGCTTATTAGCCTTATCTGCTGGAGCAAAGTACCTCGGTGAAAGACATTTTTTTGGTGACGTTTTTCGGAATGTTTTTGTAATCCTTGCATTTATAGGCAAAGACAAGGAGATCAAAGCCGCCCAGGGTTTATAAAGCATGTCAGGCTGAAAGTTTGACATCAATTAGGGTGATATACACGTTGTCCAGATTTATGAGAAAACACTGATTTGGCCCCATCCCCTGCCCCCAAATCAGTGAGACTCTTTGCAGTGACTCGCATCTCTTTTCAGGGCCTGCTGATGAGTGATCAGGGATCTGTGGCCCAGTGGTTCTTCCCAGCTGGAATCCTGCATGCCCTGCCTGCACTGAGCTGGCCGCACTCAGCTGCTCCCATTCTCTCTGCCCGTGGCACTGCAGTGGCAGCAATCAGAAATTATTCACTTGAAATGTGTTTGGAAGAGGAAAGGGGGATACAGGACTGAGGATTTAGTTTTCTTTTTAATGCTTTTCTGCTTAATACTTTTTTGTGTGTGTGTGTGTGTGTCTTTTTTTGCTTTCTTTTGCAGTAGAAATTACTGTCAACAGAAGGAATGGCTGAAAATTGTAAATCCTTCACAGTTTGATTGCAAATGGACAAATTCCCTCTCAAAAGGCTGTGAGGGATTTCCTAATGAGAGAGGTTTGGGGCCCCATCCCCACCATGTTCCCGAATACTGTCCCGGTGTGGACACCCTCTCGGTGACACAGCAGGGAAGGTGCAGGGGAGCCTCATGGCTCAGAAGAAAAGAAGAGATTTCAGTTCACAGCCTCTCTCAGGCTCAGGAAGTGAAACTGAAATCATCTGGTTCCCAGAAAGGAGCCATGACCTTCTCTCCAGTCTTCCTGCTGAGGGTGGCCATGTCTTTTAACAAAAAATAAGTGACTTGTAGAGCGTGAAGGTAGCGGAGGGGAGGGAAGGCTATGCCTTTCATCCTCGGGCTGCTCCCCTGCACAGGTGGCTGTGCTGTCTTTGCTTTTGCCTCATGCAGTGAGAAGGTGGGGATGGAGCTGGAGTCTGATTTGTAGACACAGACTCCCTCTCTTGTGGTCCTCTGGGATTTGCACTCAGAATCATGGAATAGTTTGGGTTGGAAGGGATATTTAATGGTCAGCTGGTCCATCCTCCCTGCAGTTAAACAGGGACACCTTCCACCATCTCAGGCTGATCCAAGCCCAGTCCAACCTGGCCTTGGACACTTCCAGGGATGGGGCAGCCACAGCTTCTCTGGGCAACCCATGCCAGGGCCTCATCACCCTCACTGTAAAAAATTTCTTCCCTATATCTAGTAAAAATACAGCCTCTTTTAGTTTAAAATCATCACTCCATGTCACAACAGGTGCTACTAAAATTTTGTCACCACTCGTGCAAGGTGACTGTGATTAGCAAACCCTGACCTGCAGGAGCATCTTGAAAAAGCATTTTTGGTGTTCAACTGTGTCCTGCAGCTCCCCTGCCTTTGGGAATTTGGTCCAGGGAGAAGATCTGAAATGTCAGGAGAAAGCCAGCTTTCCCCCAGCTGGAGGAAGTCCCTAGACATGGCTTTGGAAGCAGTGGAGCTGTGTATGTATCTGTTGTGCAGATTTCATTTACCTCTGGTGCCTGGACAGGCAGCAAATCCCACAGGATCATTTACCTCTGCACGGCTGGAGTAAATATGAAAGCAATCCTGAGTATCTGGGAGCCTAAAAAAGCATTCTGGATCTAAAAATGGTCAAAGAGAAGGCAGGGACGGGGATGAGGATAATAAATGCAAATTGGATTGTTTATCCCTAATTTAGACCTCGCTTCCATCTCATTTCCCCTGCTGCCTTCAGATATCCTCCAAGCGTTTCCTGGCAGTCCCTCCACATTTTTAACATCCAACTTTTCCTTGTTCACCCCAGCGTTCAGTGCTCTTCCTGTGTCTTGTGACCGAGGGTTGATTGCAATGGACATTGTTCCTCCGGAGCAAACCAGGAGCTGAGTGTCCCTTTAACCCTCCTGAAACACAGAAATCCACCCAAACCAAAGAATTCTCCAAAAGCACCTGTGACAATTAGAAATGGAGTTTGCTGGGTGGAGGGAACAGGAGGTGAAGATTTCAGCAGGGATTTTTTGTCCCTGTGTTGTCACAAGTCGTTCTGTGCCACAATGTTGTAATGAGCACAGAAACTTCCACCAGGATTTTCCACTTCCTCCAAGTGGAACCCAGTGCTGCAAGGATTCTCTCAAATCTCGAGGCTCCTACACATCCCAACACCTCCTCCAGATCAGACTCCAGGCAAAGGATAAGATGTAATCACTTGTTGCTTTTGCATTGGATTTTCTCTTGGGGTTTTTTTGTATTTTTGTTTGGTTTTTTGTTTGGGTTTTTTTTTTTTTTTGGCTGAACTTGCCAAATTTGGCCTGAACTTGCAAAGAGACTTGATCTGCCAAAACCTGCATTTTTGAGTGAATTAATGATGGTCATGAAAAATTTCAGCCAGCTGAGACAAAACCCAGAGCTGTCTTGAAGAGATAAAGTTGAAATGGTGCAAAAGTCTTTCCAGACAAGCCTTTATGGTTAGCTCCTTGAAGGAATGCATGTACCTAACTCCCTCTCAAATGATGGAGAGTCACTACTTAATTCTCAGATGACATTGGCCCTTCGTGCTTAGATGGTGATGGCTGTTCTTGACAGCAGAAGGGACTGAACCAACAACCACTGAAAGCAAAAAAGCAGAGTTCACACTAATTCCATGCACCCCATCCAGGGATTTGCACAGATTTCCTTTTAGGACAGTGTGAGAAACATTTGGTGGCACAGGACTGCATCTGACCCTTCTTCCTCTGAGCAAATTCCTGCACCTGGCATATTTCAAGGCCAGTTTGCTTTAGCCTGAGCTGTAAAATGCAGATTCTGTTGAAAAATGCCAGTGACTGTCTCCACTCTTTGGCCTTGCTTCATTTTCAAATCAAAGAACAGCCTCAGCATCCTCCCTCATCCTCCCTTTCATTTCCCTCTTGGCAAAAAATAAACGCGTATATTTTTCCTAGGATGCTGGTATCTCTGCCCAGAACATGCCATGACATTATTTTTAACTCTGTTTTCTCTTCCTTGCTTTTCTTTATGGAAGAGCCTTGGAAGCCTCTCTCTTTTTTTCATCTGTGCCTGCATCTGCTTTGCCCTTTCCTTCCTTTCCTCGCTGCTCCTGATAAAACACCTTGGTCTGATTCCAGCAAAATGCCAAACGTACCATGCAGGGAGCTGGGCAGAAATACCTCTGCTGATTAAATCACCCTTTTTAAATAGCCTGAGCTGTTCCTGTCAGCCCTGGTGCCAAAGAGTTTCTTGCCTACCCAAATCCACTCAGCAGCAGCAGTTCAGTGGCAGCCAACCTCTCTTGCTCTTGGCTTGTGCTGAGAAAAGGCAGCTAGAAACCAGACAGATATGGAGATGTCTCCTGAAACAACAGGAGGAGGTGAAGGAGAAGGAAGAAACACTTCTGGGCAGACTGGATGTTGTATTTCACCAAAATTCTGTTGTTTCCTTGCCGAGTGCGGGCTGAGTGTTGTGTTTAGAGCCTTAGAGGGCTGACTGTCAGTTGTGGTGTGTCTGTAAGTGGGTTTGGACCTTTCCTATGCTGGATGGGCAGGGCAGTGAGGGGTTTTGGGAGGCTCAGTTGTGTCTTGGTGACCACCAAGGTCCTGCCTTGTCTTTGAGATCTTGAGGCACTTCCTGGTGCTGAGTTTTCTTGTCAGGGATGTGGGGCAAAGGGGCTGCCCTGCCCGTGGCTGGCTGAGCTGCCTGTAGCTCCAATGCTCCTGTTCAGGTAGGGCGGAGGGAGGAATTGATTCCATCTCGTTGGGCACTTAGGACCTTGTAGATGTTGCACCTCTGATGAAAGGCTAAAGGAGGAAAGGCACGAGGAGGAGACCTGGCCTCCTCTGGGCTGGCTCTGCTCAGTGGGTGACCAGGGAAGGAGAAATGTTCTCTGGCTAAAAGCAGGCTTCTCTTTAGGATGGAAAGACCTTTTTTTTTCCCCACTATCCATACCGGTGGGCTGACTGGACTGCAGCAAAGGCTGAAAGATTGTCCCTGTTCACGGTGGGTGCAGGTTCCAGTGCACTTCTGCATCTCATCTCCAGGCATTCCAGGGCCTTGTCCTCATTTGGGTCCAGGCCATTAGCACTAGGAGGTGACTGGGCCTGTGGACCAGGGAAAATCCTGGTCAAATCAGTGGTGGATTCATAATCCCCATTAAAACAGTGTGGATGTTTATATGGATAGAAAGAAAACCCAATTTTACACCAGCAGGACTTTAAATAACACACCAGGGCTTCGTCAGGGGTACAAACCCTTATGTCTGAGGGAGGAGGAGAAGAATGGGATCCAAAAAATATCCCATGGGAGCTGCTCAACCTGCTGCTGGGGGTACCTGGAACTTTCTGTTGAAGCATCACCCTGGAGCCACCAGCCTGGGGAGGGGACACCGGACCAGAGCATCCCGCACCCCAACCCCGTTACTCCACACTCGTCTGCCGGCGCAGCCCCGGCCCGTCCTTCCCGTTCCCAGGCAGGAGTCAAGGTCTCCGTGGCAGGAGAGCCTGACGCAGGCAGCTCCCCCGGTGACGCTCCCGCTGCCGGGGACAGAACATTCCCGAGGGGAGGCGAGGGGTGGCTGGGGGGACAGGGCACAGATGCGCACAGACAGTCACCTTGAGCGGCTCCAGAGCGAGCAGGGACACGGCAGGATTGTTTTGCCGTCCTGCTCCAAGCAAGAGGAGGAGGAGGANATGTGGCTGCAGAGCTCTTTGATTTCTCCTGCTTTCATATTTCGTTTTGTTTGTGGAAGGACCCTCTGGTCCTGCAGCATGGGTTGGGTCCATCCTGTTAAGCTCTCTTCACCTTCAGGAAACGATGGCCAGACTCACAATGATTATTGGGAATTTGGGAATGGTGTCTGGCTCATAAAAACCCCCAAACTATGCCTGGGACTCACCTGGGTCAGTGCTACCCAGGCCAAGCCAGACCTGTGCCGGACAAAGCAGGATGGACAGTTTGGAGGTGGAGCTTCAAAGGGGTTTTTCCATGTTTCCAGGAGAGACAGAGCAACAGGGCCATCCCCTTTCCCTCAATCCATCTTTTTGAGCTTCTCCTGCTTCAGAGGGAGCATTGGTTGGGCATTTCCCCTGCAATGAATTATCCTGATATTCCTTCCTTTCGCATCCGAGTGGGACAAGGCTGTGAGAACCCCTCTGAGTAAAATACAGTCCATCCCCAGGGCTCAGGCCTTCCTTACTTGTGTACAGGGAGCTGATGATGGGAAGCTGGAGAGGGGCTTTGGATACAGGTCTGGAGGGACAGGACAAGGGGGAATGGTTTCCCACTGCCAGGGGACAGGGTTAGATGGGATATTAGGAAAGAATTCTTCCTTGTGAGGGTGGTAAGGCCCTGGCCCAGATTTCCCAGAGAAGCTGTGGCTGCCCCATCCCTGGAAGTGTCCAAGGCCAGGTTGAACAGGGTTTGGAGCAACCTGGGCTAGTGGAACAAGGTGATATTTAAGGTCCCTTCCAACCCAAAGCATCCAAGGATTCTATGAAACTGGAGGCGAATTTCGATCACCAGCCTGGTGGGTGTTGCTTTTATCCCAACAAATGGCTTTAAATTTCCAGGCCACACCTTGGGGCTGGGATGCTGTTGGTCCATACCAAAGGCTTTTCAGTCTTCCACTCTCCCACTCTTTTTAGATCAAATCCATAAGAGGCAAAGCAAGGCAATATTTTAGAAACACCCACAAGTGCTTCTCTGGCAGCACACGCTCAAACTGTGCACGCAGAGCACACACACAAACCAGTGCTCCCGCCCCTGCAGCCTTCCCCGACTCCCCAGCCCACTGTATCCAACACCCAGCCCCAGGCTGAGCCTCTCCCAGCAATTTTGCCTCCGAGCAGCCGAAGTGGGAGTGAGAAGAGGGCAGGGGGCTGGGGGGGGAGGGCGCAAATTGCTCACGGAGGATGCTATCACGTCAAACGCTCTGTTTACAAGCTGCTGCCAGGTTATTGAAGATCAGAGAGTCGCTGGCTCTAAACACAGCTACTCCTGGAGTGCAGCGTGTCGGGGCTGGTTGATACATGTCCCCCCGCTGCCCTTGGGGTGACCTTTGAGACCCTGGAGTTATCAGGGGGAAGCGACCATGCGGTGGGGCTGGGGGACCACCTAGGGTGTGAGGGGAGCTGTGGGGAGATGCTGCACAGCCCAAGGGGAGGAGATCTGGAGATACAGAGGGCTCCTGGCCTGCACAGAGCCAGGGCTGGGAACCTACAGGAGCACCTAAACACCTGGGATAAGCATCTGCCAGACCATGGATGGCAGAGGTGACTTCTTCCAGTCTGACCAGTTGGGTTGACTGGCATCCTCTGTGGTGTTGGCACATGGAGAGGTGGCTCTGTCCACCGGATGAAAACCAGTGCTGGTGATTTCAGGCAGAATTTGGTTTGTTGGATGTATCTGTAGCATTAAATTCAACGCAGCCAGGAATCTGATCATCCGCACTGCTGAACTCTTAACGTGTTCCCAGAAACTATCAAAGACCCAAACGATCCCCAGGCATCAGACTGGAGACAGCACACGCCAAGAACTGTTCCCAAAATATATTTTGGATCTGTCCACACTGTTCTGGAGGCTGAGAGAGTTTAATAGCATGGACATAGCCAGGACAGACCAGCTGGCCTCAGGATCAAGGGAAAGAACTGGTTTTTTTTGTTTGCCAGCACAGCCGTACGGAGTAGGTGCCAAAGTTTGAGGTACTGGAGAGTCAGCAGCAGACAGAGCAGCCCTGGCAGTGTTTGTCAAGCCAGAGGAAGGCCCCTGAGTCTTTGTTTGAAGATGGCAATGGCAAAGTCTAGTGGAATTGTCCCTGTCCATGGCAGGGAGGCTGGAACTGGATGATCTTTAAGGTGTCTTCCAACCCAAACCATTCTGTGATTCTGGGATTTTATAAAAGTTGGTCAGACACAGATGGGAGAAGTGAGGTTTGATATTAATTTCTGATCTCCTGGGTGGGACAGGCCAGTTGTTCTGGGGGTTTGATCTGGATAACAAAACAGGGGTAAAGCCTCTCACATTCACCTGTTCAGAGCAGCTGAAGATCCCCCTGCTTGCCAGAGCACAATCCCCAGTCAAGGCTTATCCCTGTGGCTCGGAGGCTCCCTCTGGTTATGGAATCATTTAGGCTGGAAAAGCCCTCTGGCATCATCAAATCCAACCATCCCCCAGCACTGCCAAGGACACCACTGCCCCATGTCCCCAAGTGTCACATCCACACATCTTTTAAATCCTTCCAGGGATGGTGATTCAGCCACTGCCCCAGACAGGCTGTTCCCTCATTTCCAGCGGTGTCCTCATTCCCAGACACCAATATGGCTTTGGCTCCCATTTCTGGTCATGATCCTGAGCATCCTCAGCCCAGGGCAGTGGACTGACCACAGCAAAATTCCCACCACCCTGCCAGAGCTGCCTTCCCACTGTCTCCACCCTGTGGCTTCAGCCTGCCCTGGAAAAAAAAAAAAAAAAAGACGAGAGATAAGGCCAGAAAGAAGGGTCAGGTGAGGATGAGTTAAATATAGATTTGAAAGGCTGAGGGGAATCCTCTGCTATCAAAAGATGAAAGATAAGGCCAGAAAGAAGGTTCAGGTGAGGATGAGTTAAATATAGATTTGAAAGGCTGAGGGGAATCCTCTGCTATCAAAAGATGAAAGATAAGGCCAGAAAGAAGGTTCAGGTGAGGATGAGTTAAATATAGATTTGAAAGGCTGAGGGGAATCCTCTGCTATCACAAAGACAATGATGGCCAGCAAAACATCTGTCTCTAGTACAATTAGGGTGACATCTGGCATTTAGAGGATGGTGACAGGAATTGGAGGCTCCAGGGAGATGCTCCTTCCTCCTGCTCCGCTGGCAGAGAGCTGGAGCTCAGGTTTGAGGCAGAGAGGACGAGCTGGCTGCAAATCTTTCACTTGTGCCCACGGGGATGGCAAGGCCATCCTCATCTCCAAGGATAGTCGGAGCTGGATTTCCTGTTGCCAGCTCCCAGGATTGTGAGCAGGCCAGAGCAGCTGCCCATCCCTTCTCTCCAAAGCTGGATAAACTCCTAATTTTAACTGGGAATGACCTTGGACAGATCGAGGGAGGAGGAAACCCTGGACAAAGGAGGTCTGGAAGCAGCCTAGGAAAGGAGAACCCATGGCAGGTCACAGCCTGGCTGCAGAGGTGGGCAGTCCCAGATCCCCTGGAGAAGGGTGCAGCCCGAGCCCTGGGAGAGCAGAACAAGGAAATCAGTGATTTAGAGGCTTTTTGAGGCAGACATGGTGTCGGAACACCTGGCTCAGCCCCCCAAGGGATGAGCAATCCTCCAGAAACAGCCCCAGCCCTCTGCCTGCAACCCAACACAAACCTCTTTGGGGCAGCCATGGGCCCTGAGTGATTAAGGAAAACCTTAATCCTGCCCTTGAGTCCTCTTACCCATGAAGAGTTCTCCCGGCTGGCGTCAGAGATGGAATGTTGCCCTGAGCACCCAGTGGGGATGGAGAGGACTTCCCTTGGGCAGATTTGTTGAGGACTCTGTCTGTGCTTCCCACCAGGAACACATCTCTGCTCTCTGCCACCATCACAGCCTGGCTGTGACACACGGCCCCAGCATCTCCTTGGTCAGGGGTGCTCAGGGATGGCCACAAACGCTTTTCAGAGCCAGCCTGGAGCGCCACAACCCTTGGGGTGGAGAAGCTAGCCAGGTGAAATCTCCTTGGCACCAGGCTACCGAGCTGCCTGGCCAGGGGAAGGGGCCCTGCTGGAAAAAGTGGTCATTGTTCCCTTTGGTGGAGCAGCTCGGAGACCAGAGCTCAGCCTGGCAGGACATCGGTGCCCTTGTTTGCTCTGCAGTGTTTGCCAGGGAATATTTACCCCGCTGTGTGTGGGTGGAGGTAAAACAGAGCGAGGTGAGGGCTCCTCACCACCTCCCTTCCCCAGCAGCCATGCTTCGGTTTTCAGTGGCAGCGTGGCAAGCTCCAGGCACCCTGTCCTGCACAGGGAAGGTGGAGACACCTGGATCATCCCTTTGGGAGAGATCCTGAGCTCCTGTAGCATGGCAGCGTGCATGTGGGTGAGCTGGGCCTGCCAGTGCTGCTCCAGACAAGAGCCCAGCATGGGATGGCATTGAAATAAAATCCCATTTCCCAGGATGTGGGACAGCAGCTTTAAACTGAAGGAGGGTAGGTTTAGATTAGGAAGAAATTCTTGTCTGTGGAGAAGCCGTGGCTGCTCCATCTCTGGAAGTGTCCAAGGCCAGGTTGGATGGGGCTTGGAGCAACCTGGGCTAGGGGAAGGTGTCCCTGCCCATGGCAGGGGATGGAATGAGATGAACTTTCAGGTCCCTTCTGTCCCAAAGAATTCTGTGATTCCGTGGTTCTGTGCCATGACTTTGACGCTGCTTTGCTCTTGCTGTGCCCAGCTGACCAAGCCCATCTCGCAGCTCCGGGGTCCAGCTGCGGGTGGAGCATGTGCTGTGCTGAATCTTCTATTTGTCATGAGAAAATCCACACTGCTGGGAGTGCCTGGCTTCTGAGGAAAGCTGGAGCTCACACCTTGCGAGACAGACAGCAGAAAAACCACCCAGCGCTGCAGCTCCCCGCAGTCCCGCCCTCTCACTGGTTTTCCTTTGCTCCACCTCACTCTCCCACCTCTCTCCCCTCAGCACCTGCTCGTTTTTCCATCCCTGTCTCCCCCCCTGGCCCTGGCTCCAAGTTTCTGGATGCACTTCCCTCTTTGCCAGCATGTCACAGTGCACAGCTATTGACCAGAGAAGGTTTTACACGGCAGCCTCTGCAAGGTGAAGAACTGAGAAATACCACAAAAACCTTCCCTCCAAAGCCTCAAACCACTTGTAAACAGGGTGTTAATGACAACGAGCTCAGCGCAAGACCAGACATTACCCACAGAGATGAAATTTCAGGCAGAAGATGGGGACGCAGTAGCAGGACCAAAGGTTGCACGGGAAAGCAAAGACCAACAACGGAGGTCTGAATCTTTCAGTGTGAGAACTGGAAAGGCCATTCCAGTGGCACCCAGGGAAGAAATGAAAGGATTATCTTGGATATTGTGCAGGATCCACATCACTGGGTAATTCTTTTAATCCTTGTCTGAGACATTCAGGGGTTCGTGCTCTGTCTGTGGCAGGAATTGACTCATATCTTGTAAAACACCTTTGCGCAGCCCGACGGGTTCTTCTCACATCGGTTCACAAACTGAATTTGAGAGCCTGGATCACTTTTATCACCTCTCTCCTGCTCCAAGACACCCCTGTGAGCCTCTGACTGGAGCTCACCCATGTGAAGAGACATCCCTTAGGCTGCCAGGCTGGCGACAAAGGGACTCTTGCAGAGCTTTCTGGTGGCATTGGAGCCATCCTGGGCTGGAGGTCACAGAGGACAGCACCCCACTCCTCACCTGGGATTGTGACTGCAATCCCTGGTGTCCGTGCTCCACAGGGCAGGTCCTTTTCTGTCTGGCTGTGGTGGAGGAGCTGCAGGCTCCATTTCCCATCGGTTTGGGTGCGTGTTTTGTAAAACCGAGGATGTTTTTTAAAACCATGGCTGATCAGGGAGCTCACGCTCTCCCTCCATCCCTCAGCTTGGTGGCACAGGCCCAGCCCACTCCCCAAAGCAAGGGAGGAGTTTCCAGTGGCTTCTTCCAGGCCTTCATGGAGGAGATTATGGAGCCAGGTCTGCTGCAGGGAACAAATTTAACATGCAGCAGGAACAAAAAGGACCATGGTGTCCAGAGCAGAGGAAGCTCAGCTCACAGGCTCTTGTTATGTTCACCCTGGGCTCGGCCACGTGCTGCTACTGGCCATAAAAATATCCATTTCCTTTCTAATTTGAGCTACAACACTTGACACTTTGGCCTTGGGCGATAATGCAATGTACAAGTGCTCAGCAGACACCCTGCAGCCCTTCTTCCTGCTTTGCCCCAGCACAAATAACCCTCAGTTTTCACTTCAATAAAATATTAACAGCCAAGGAGTCAAATAGCTTTCATCTGTATTTATTTCCTGACTATCATCTCATTAACGGGAATCTGCTGGTTCTGCATGGAGTTCCTGGGATCTGGGAGAGACCAAGCTGGAGTTCAAGCAAGGGGAAAGACTTTTCCTTCAACTGCAGTGAAGTTATTAAATAAATGGCTTTTTTTCCCCCCCTCCACTGCGGTTTAAAATGGGCTTTGTGTAGTTATAGCACAAGTAACTTGTCCCTAGGGAACCATGAAGGAACTGGGCTGGGGCTGATTCAACTTAAATTATTTCTAGGACTAACTAGCACAGAGTTCATGGGGTTCATGTTGTGAGGATGGAGATCTTTTCCACAGCCCAAGGTTTCCCATCCAGCTCCAGTGCAGTCCTAGAGGGGTGCAGGTCTCCCATAGATTCCCATCCACCATCCCTATGGAAAAATCCCGGACATCCTAGGGTTCCTCCACTAGACCAGCATTTCTGAGGCTGCATCATCTCAGCCAGTTCCCTTCTTCCTGAGTCTGGGAGATCATTAATTGTTATTAAATCCTCCTTTCCCCCTCAGGGGGACAACTCCTTTTTCTCTGAGGTTCTTGTGCAGCAGTGGCATGAACAGATAATTCCATGTCATGTCTTGGGGTGTGTTGGGTGTTTTTTGTGGTGCACAGGTCATAGAATCATGGAATGGTTTGGGTTGGAAGGGATCTTATGGATCATCTCATTCCACCCCCCTGCCATGGGCAGGGACACCTTCCACTATCCCAGGTTGCTCCAAGCCCTGTCCAACCTGGCCTTGGACCCTTCCAGGGATCCAGGGGCAGCCACAGCTTCTCTGGGCAACCTGTGCCAGTGTTTTTCACCCTCACTGTAAAAAATAATCTTCCTTATATCTTCTTTCGGGTTTAAATCTACCCTATTTTATTTTAAAAGCATCACTCCTTGTCCTGTTGCAACAGATCCTGGTAAAAAGTCTGTCTCCATCTTTCTTATAAACTCCCTTTGAATCTTAGAAGGTCACCCCAAAGATTTCTCTTTCCATCTCTGCTGTTTCTTTCCCGTAGCGTCCCTGTTCCACTGTGAAACGCGCCCTCTACAGCCGGACCCAAAATCTCCTCCATGGGGAAGAAAACAGCAGATGAAACACCCCGGGGGGATGATCCTGGAGAGTCCCCCGTGTCCCATCCTAGTGCTCACTCCCGTGGTACTCACACCCCTCCCATGTGCCATCTGTGCCTTATTTCTTTGCCCTCTGCTCACCAGCCCAGTGCAACTCCTGACTGGAGCCTGACACCTCTCGAGGGCATTTCCCCGCGTCGGAGATTCACCAGAAACCAGGGAAATGGATTTGAACCCTCCCGGCGCTGGGTGCGGAGCGGGACCGGCCGTGATGTTGCACCGGGAGTTTGTGCAGCGAAGGCTCAGCCGAGAGAGGAGGGGTTTTATTTCCGAAGTATTTTATTACATGAATTTTAACTTCCCATGAGCCGTCCGGATTCGCTGGGAAGGAGGGGCATCTCGTGGCCACACCACGAACATATCCCCTGCTCCTCGGGCATCGTCCCCTTCCAGCCCCGGCTACCACCCCAGAATCGCCCCGCGCTGCCCGCGGAGCCCCCCGGCCTCTCCCTTCTCCTCCAGGGGCTGGGGCTGGCCACGGGAAGGACAGGGGCTCACTCTTACCCTGAGACGCCCCAACAGAGAAATGGGAAATCCTCGTCTCCAGTTTTTTATTACTGACTCGAGGCGGAGCGGGGGCATCGCCTGGCAGGAACGCTCCAGAGCCGGTGCGGCCCCAGGAGGTGCGGACAGGACACGCTCCCACCCTGCCCCTGGCACGGAGGGGGTGTAGTACTGCCAGCAGTGGCATCAGAGGCGGGGCAGAGGTTCTTCACCCCCATACCACCACCCTGGCCACGGTCCCCTCTTCCCGGGGCTGCATTTGAGGAGCTGAGGGGTTTTTCTGTATCCAGGCGGGTCACGAAGGAGTTTGCTGTCCTTCGTGCCAGAGGTGATGCCTGCAAAGCGGGTACGGCCCTCCGAGGCGGGCGAGGAAGGAGCTGTGCCGTCTCTCAGCCACCTCTTCCGTCTCTGCGACAACCACAGAGCCGGCAGCATCCGCCTCCCTCGCGTGTCCCTCCTCATTCCCCATCTCCACGCGCGGACGGGAGAAAGGGAACCGCCCGCACCGAGCCACCGCCGGGTGCTGGTTGTCCTGCGGCGCTGGCCCCGGCAGCCGGCGGGGCGGTGGCTCAGGGCTGCGGCTCGGGCTCGTACTGCTTCTCCGTGGAGGTGTAGAAGTCCTCGAGCACCGACTGCAGGTACTCGAAGGTGGGGCGCTCTTCGGGGTTGGTGCGCCAGCACTTGAGGATGACGCTGTAGAGCTCGCCGGGACACGTCTCCGGGCAGGGCATGCGGTAGCCCCGCTCCAGGTTGCGGATCACCTCGGGGTTGGTCATCCCTGGAGGGGAACACAGCCCGGCAGGGGTTATTCAGCACCCCGGGGAGGAGGGGGAAGGTCAGCGCTGCCAGCGGCTCACACCCGGGGCAGGGCTGGAGGGGCTGCGGTGGTTCCCACACCTGGGAATCACCCCTTCCTCGGGGCTGAGCTTCCCCTCCCTCCCTCTGTCCCATCCCCGACTCCCCTCTGTAAGTCTGGCTTTGCACAGGGAGCTGAGGGAAGGAAATCCAGCTTGAGGGACCCCTCAGGACACTGAGGGACGCGTGAGCGTCCCCACGAGGGACACTGGGGGGCTGGAGCATGTCCAGGGAAGGGAACGGAGCTGGGGAAGGGGCTGGAGCAGCAGGAGCAGCTGAGGGAGCTGGGAAAGGGGCTCAGCCCGGAGAAAAGGAGGCTCAGGGGGGACCTTGTGGCTCTGCACAACTCCCTGACAGGAGGGGACAGCCAGGGGGGTATTGGGCTCTGCTCCCAGGGAACAAGTGAAAAAACCAAGAGGAAACGGCCTCAAGTTGTACCAGGGGAGGTTTAGAATGGATATCAGTAAAAATTTCTTCACTGGAAGGGTTGTCCAGCCCTGGCACAGCTGCCCAGGGCAGTGGTGGAGTCCCCATCCCTGGAGGGATTTCCCAGACATGGAAATGTGGCACCTGGGGACATGGGGCAGTGGTGGCCTTGGGTTAAATCAATTTAGAGGCCTTTTCCAACTTTAAGGATTCTCTGATGCTAAGAGACAGCTGAGTGTGTCTGGGCACACTTCAGTGAGTGCCTCCAAGCCTGAAGCAGCGCTGGGTGCTTGGAAGTGGCTGGGCACTCATCCTATATTCCCAGAGCCCTGTAGCTGGATAAGGGGTCCTGTACCTGGATACGGGATCCTGCCGTAGGTGATGATCTCTGTCAGGAGGATCCCAAAAGACCACACGTCAGACTTGATGGTGAACACCCCGTAGTTAATGGCCTCTGGGGCCGTCCATTTGATGGGAAATTTGGCACCTGTCCCAAAGGAAACAAAGGGAAATAACACCCGGAGTTGGAGCATCTCCCTCACCTCCCACAGGCACAGCAAATCCCCAAAACTGATCCCTGGCTCCTTTGGGCTGCTGATTATGATTCTGTGATTCTTCCTGGGAGAGGGGCTCCACCCCTTTGATCACCTCCATGGCCTTCTCTGGACCTGCTCCACCCCAGAGCTGGATGGAGGATTCAAAACCAACGTCTCTGGCAGATTTATTATGGGACAACAACAGCAGGATTTTATTCTGTATAAAATTTCTTTGGCTTGTGCCAAGAAAAATTGGATCAGATGATCCTTGAGGTCCCCTTCCAACCTGGTACTCTGTGGTTCTGTGAAATCACTTACTAGAAGGGGGTTGTTTTTAGCAAAAATGCATAAATACAGCAGCAAATATAATTTCCCCAGACCTTATATTTATATTAAAACCAAGATAAATCCTATTTTATTTTGTCCACCAACCTCTTGCTTAACCCACTGTGGATGGCAATGACCGTAAGGTTGCAATTTCAGCTTAGCTAAGAGAAAAAAATCTCAGCCAGCAGCCAAACCACCTTGATAAGTGGAACTGATCATGTTACACTGCAGAGGAAATCACGTTTTTATTTATACACATCCTTGCAGGACTGAAAATCCAACTGCAGGGTGTGAAATAAGCGCCTCAGCTGTTGCACATCACTCTCTGAGTGACAAGGCTGGGAAATGCAATCTGTGAAGTGAGAATTGCTCGGAGCAGATAGAGGGGAGCTGTTATTCCAGAGCAAAGCTAGCTGCAGAAATGCTGATGGGATCTGCTTTGCACTGGAAATGAAGCTCCTTTGGTTATTAACTGAATTACACTGATTTCATCAAAGCTTCTCCTTTGGATCAAACTGCCTTAAAAATTTGCAGCAAAGTTCCCCTTCATGGCAGTTTCCCAATTACATTTGGGATCTTTTACTACTCCGAAATAGTTTTGCACGTTGAAATGGGTATAATTTGTATCAAAAAGTGTTTTGGGGACAGGAAATTGAAAGGAATGTTTCTTACCTTATTAAAAAAGCCCACAAAAACTATTAAATTTCCTTTCCTCAGAGTATGTCTTAAGGGGAATTTTATCTCTTCCCAACTCTAGAGGAGGACAGCTTTCCAAAATTTGAAAATCTTCTGGTAAGTGCTGTTTAGGCCTGACTTAATTGTGTTATTTCAACCACTTCTGCTGCTTTCCCTGATGCTCTGTAGAGTCTCTTTGCAATCTGAATCATTTGATCTCAGACCTGACCTCAGAGTCAGCGCTCAATACAGGGATGATCTCAGAAGTCTTTTCCAAGCTAAATGATTCTGTGATTTATTGGTTTTAATGTTGTCTCTCTGCTGTGGAAGAGACCTGATGCGGTCAGGGCTTGGTTTGCCTGGCACACCTGGAAGCTGCTGCTGGGCCCAGATTTGTGCCTCCAGCTCCCCTCTGCAGTGCAGTGACCGAGTTACTCTGTTATTCCTTCCCTCTGCACTGAATCCCTGGGAAAACCTGGGCACAGGCAGCAGCTTTCATTAGCAGATGCCAAATTTCTCCAGCAAACAACTGGAGGGCCAGCAGAACTCCTCCAGACAGAGCCAAAAGGGTTTTTTCCCATTTCCCTCTGCAGTTTTCAGTCGGTTTTATAGTCCCCAAGCGCTGCTGCCTCTCCAGGACTGGGTTTTTGGGTGTTTCTGTTTCTCTTGCCTGGGTGCTGGCAGCAGCAGCCACGTGGGCTCTGGTGCCCTGTGCCCGATCCCAGCCCAGCATCCTGGCATTCCTGAGGGCAGGAGAGCGGGAGATGAGGGCACTGCTGGGGAGGACACCCACCTTCCTGTGCCAAGTACTCGTCCTCGATGAGCCTGGCCAGGCCGAAGTCGGCGATTTTGCAGCAGAGCGTCTCCGAGACGAGGATGTTGGCAGCCCTCAGATCCCGGTGGATGAAGTTCATGCGCTCGATGTAGGCCATGCCCTCTGCCACCTGCGAGGGGAGGAAGAGCCCTTCTTCATCATCACCTCCCCCTTTTGTCTCGGCTGTTTTGCACCCACCTTTACAAAGCAGCCGTAGGGGGTTGCTGGTATTGATGCCATGATGATTTTTTGCCTTTTCTTTTAAACCCCTTTTTGTGCCTTTTTGCAGCTTCTGTATTCCTTAGTGCTTTTTGCCTACATTCTTGGATTTGTTTGTCAAGCTGGGAGACGAAACATTTTAGAGGTTTCGTAGTTAGGGATCAGTCTGCCTCAGACTCCAAAGTCCTCTCCAGAACATTTTGTAAACTAAGATAGAACCATCCAGGGGAAGGTTCCTTGGGGAGGGGGGCTCATTCAAGCCTCTCATTGGGGAATTTATGATAGATATGCTAATTAGTAACACCTATGTTATACCAGATCTTTGAGGAGGTTTTACAGTGTACACTGAGGTGCATTCGACCTGGACGTGGTGCACCTAAGGATCCTTAAAATAAATACCAAAGTAAAATTCCTTTTTCCCTTCTAACCATGTTTGATTCTTGATTTTAAGACCAGGAAAAAGCATCAGTATCCCGCCCTGATCTGTAGGATGTGCCTACATTCCCCATGGATGGATGGATGGATGGATGGAGAGGTGGATCGGCAGACAGGTAAATAAATAGATGTTGCCCTTGTACAGGTGCAGATATTCGGCTTCACCAGCCTGAGCAGCCAAGTGAAGCACAACAGAAGCCCCACTCTCTGTCCCACTCAGAAGTCACAGCCCTGAGCTGTGTCTGCAGCGAGAGCTGAAACCACATCACTGGATTCCCAGTTTCTGCCACAAGTCTCTCCTCTCCAGTGGGGATTTTAGTCATAAACAATCCAGGTTAAATGTGTGTGTTAAGAAAAGGTAAAAAAAAACCACAAAAAACCAAACTAGCAAATCATAGAATCATGGAATGGTTGGAAGGGACCTTAAAGATCTCATTCCATTCCCTGCCGTGAGCAGGGACACCTTCCACTATCCCAGGGTGCTCCAAGCCCTGTCCAGCCTGGCCTTGGACACTTCCAGGGATCCAGGGGCAGCCACAGCTTCTCTGGGCACCCTGTGCCAGGGTCTCCCCACCCTCACAGGGAAGGATTTATTCCTAAAATCTTATCGGGGTACCTGGTGTGTGATGAGCCTTTATCAATGACAGCAGCAATATCTCATTGATGAGTGCTGGGGGCTGAAAAAGGAGACTGATAGAAGACAGAGATTGCCAGGCTGAGTCTCAGACTTGGATTGGGCATTTATTGGGAAGGAGAGTGGCTCTGTGCAGCCCTGGCCAGCACTGGGTAGCACCTATTAAAGCTTTTAGGTGCCTGTGGGTGAGGGCAGAGCAATTTTCCACTCCATGCAGAGTCACACGAGCCTCGGAACTCACATGTGGTTTCAAACAGGATACTCACACGTACTTTCCAGTGCTGCACGTCTAACCTGTGTCAACACCCCTCTAGTGCAAGGGCTGCTTTCTGCAGTGGAAAATGGAAGAATTGATGTAATTTCCTGTCCTGATGTTAATGAGATAGGACCTGGTGCTCGGCCCGTTCCAGCCCAGAGTGTTTTCAAGCATTTACCCTCAAGACTGACCACAGGATCGAGTGCATGGGCCCAGACTGTTCTAATTTTAACTCCCACGGATGTCATTGGATCAAAAATTGCGCTCGAGAGGGTCGGGTGCCTGTGGGGCTGTGATGTCACCCCAACACCACAGATAAACAGATTGCAAAATAGCTCAGCAGACCACCCTTTCCTCCTGCTGCTCCTCCCAGAGATACCCAGGGAATGTTGGAGCCCCTGCCCTGGGGAGGTGGTGCTGGGGTGGGAGAGGGAAGGATGAAAGTTGCTCTTCCAGTTGACACCAATGCCTCAGGGATGGGTAAAATCCTTCCTACCCCATGCTGGGGGTGGCTTCTGTGGGTTTTGCATCATTGGGGTGTGGGGCTTTGGTCTGTGTTCAACTGTCCTGCTCCTGGTGTGTGGTGCAGTTTGCCCACAGCAGCTGTGGCTGCCCCTGGATCCCTGGAAGTGCCCAAGGCCAGGTTGGACGGGGCTTGGAGCAGCCTGGGCTGGTGGAAGGTGTCCCTGCCCATGGCAGTGGGGTGAAATGGGATGATTTTTAAGGTCCCTTCCCACCCAAACCATTCTGTGACTCCATAATTCTGTAACGTTGACCAAAATCTTTGCTCTGAGTCACACACAGATTGCTCTGGCTGCAGGAATTTCCTCCTGCACGGAAATGCATCTTGCCAGTTTCTGGGGAATGCTCCCCCTAAAGCCAAGGGCTCTGTAATATGGATTAATTTGGATCATATTCCTTACCCTCAGGAATTTAAAATAAACCACAGGCTATAATTTTCAAGAGAGGGGATGAAACAATGAAAGATGGAGGGAGGGAAGTGGGGATTTCAAGAGAGGAGGGAAGGAGGGAAGTAATTAAGTCAAAGACACTAAACAGGGAGCGTGCATTTGTCTCCATAATGTCTCACAGACAACAAAGATGAAGCTGCAGATAGGTAAAATTTATCAGTAGTGAAGAGGGAAGGAACGGAAAGAGGTTCCTCCGCACCCCTACGGACAGTTCAAAGTAAAAATGACAGAAGGTGGCACTGCTTTGAAGTATTTAAACCTTTTCATCCTGGTTAAAGCAAGAAGGAAAGTCTGTCACTATCATAAAACATTTCCTCAAATATTAAGATTCTCCAGTTGTTAATTCATTAAAAAGTAACTCAATTTAATGGCTGGAACCAGCAAACCCTTACACATTTTTTCCTCAGGTCCACTTTGCCAAGAGAGGCTGAGTGATCTTATGGATAAATCCCAGACCTTTATTCAGCTTTATTCAGCCTAATGTTGGGGGTTTTTTCCCCCAATATTTCCTAATTAGCCTGACGCTGCTCTGGGTGAGCCAAATTCTCTCAGCAGCTGGCTGAGACCAAAGTACAGTGATTTTGCCATTCTCATTCTTCATGTGGTTTCCCTAATTTTGCCCTGTTTGTGTTTAGAGGCACTTTGGGACTGAAATGTAACAGTGCAGCTGCAGCTGTTAAGATTTGCAGCCTTTCAAATTGAAAATTAAAAGTTTGTCTGCATAAAGAGCAATATTCCCAGATTTGAGGGTCAGGACATCCTTTGTGCCTCATCGTCAGAAGGGCAGAACTGCTGGTCCTGCACAGGGAGTCTCTTTGTTGAGCTTTTTCTTCTTTTTGGGTAAAAAGAAAAAGAAAATTTTCTTTCTGCTCAGCAAGGCAGAAAAGCAAAATAAATAAAATCAGACCGAAATAAACTCAACCACCACCCCAAAACCCCCAAACTCTGGATCTCTAGCCCTGCACTGAGCTGTCAGAGGCTGCCCTAAGGACAGAGCTGACATGCATGGGGACACGAGAGGGATGAGGAGAATCCCTCAGAGAACACACCAGGAGGAGCTGTTTTTCTCCAGGACATCTTTGCTCTGACTGACTTCAGAGTCGCGGGAATTCCACGGAGGCAATAACAAATCCTGGGTCCTTTCCCCAGTGACTGTTCACTGACCTGAGCAGAGATGTCAATGAGTTTGGGGAGGTTCAGTTGGCTTCCTTCTTCTGTCTTCAGGAAATCCAGCAAACACCCTGCAGGAGAGGAGGGACTGCTGTAACTCCTCCAAATAATCTGTAAATTTGTTTTCCCTGGTTTTTCTCTGGACACAGGCAACAAATCTGCCTCCGTCCTAGAGAAAAATCCAAGGAACCAGAATGGGTGTCCACTGTGGCATCTTCCTTTAGGAAAGCTCCCAAACAGCCCAAATTCCCCTCTGTTTTGTACAGATCAGTTGCAAGCTGCTGGGCATTCGTCATTTAAAGTGTTATAAACAAGAGGGGCAAAAGAAAGGACAATTTTACCTCGAGGGGAGTAAAAACCTGACCCAAACTTCCAGTAAGAACAGCAGAGAGGAAAACTTTCAATACTCTTCAAATGCAGCATCACCATCTCTTTTTTTCATCACCCAGAAAGCCTCTTTCTGTATTGGAATCAAACTTTTGGGTCTCTTTCTTGCAGATTTGGTAGAACCCCCTCCTCCCCACCCTCATTCTGCATGGGAGCACTGGCCAGTCCACCAAACTGGTTTTGCAGAAGCCCAGCAAAGAGCTCCAGGAGGGTTTTACCGTTGGCCATGTACTCTGTCACGATGTAGATGGGCTGCTTGGTGACCACGGCGTACAACTGGACCAGTTTGTTGTGCCGGAGCTTCTTCATCAGGTTTGCCTCTGCCAGGAAGGCGTCAGGATCCATGCTGCCCTCCTTCATGGTCTTCACAGCCACCTTGATGTTGTTCTTGTAGTAGCCTGCAGAGAGAGAACGACGCTTTGAGGGATTTTGGGCTCTCTGCGGGTGCCGTGAGGTTGTGCAACAAGGAGGAGAAGAGCTCACGGAGCAGAAAACCACAGGAACAGCTCGAATCCCTCACAAAGAAGCACGTGGTAAGTGCCAGTGCCAGCAGGTGTGAGAGGAGAAGGGACACTCGTGTCACAGCTGTCAGTCCATGAGGCTGCATCAGGGATCGTCCCTGCAATGAGCCCATCCTCAGAGAACCATCCCAGAGCCTTTGTGGGTGAAACCCCAGGGGCCTCCCACCAGCTGGGCTCTCAAATCACCCAAATGCCATCCAAAAAAAGGCAGGACTGGGCAGCCAGGACATGAACTCAGCCTGGTCCTGTCCACAATCTCCATTTCCAAGGCAACCAGCAACCGCAAGGAGGGTGGCAGAGGAAGCTGAGCTCCCCCCACTTCCTCTCCCACTGATTAGCAGTGGGCAGGAAGGCATCAGGGACTGAGATCTGGGGTATAAAGTGGAACAGGGAAGAAGAAAAAGAGGGAAAATGTCCCCCAGGTACCCTGCTGGGTGTGACTTAGGATCCTACAGCTGTGCCCAGGATTCCCAGGAGGAATGAGTGCACATCCCAAGAGATGAGTAAATAGTGACTTCAGCACCCACCCCCCCGTGAAACCCTTGCTCAGCCACTGATCTGTGCAAACATGGGCTGTCCAGTCCTTCCCAGGAATCCTGCAGCTACTGCTCTGTGTGTGTGCCCATAAATATGTGTTCATCCTTAAGGATCCCCACTCCCAGAACAGTCTTGCCTTAGGGGAAACAAAAAAGGGCTTTCCATCTCCTCTCTTTGTGTCTTTCTTTCCTGGAATGGGGAGAATTCCACTTACCCATCCACACTTCCCCAAACTGCCCGCTGCCCAGCTTCTTCACCAGCTTCAGGGCCTCCCGAGGGATCTCCCACTCGTCCTGAACCCAGGGTCTTTGGGGAACCTGGGATATGCAGGGAGCTGTGAGGCGCTGGCACAGCCCATCCCCTTTCTCTGTACGAGGACAAAGCAGAGGACAGTTCAGGGGGATGGCAGAGAAATCCTCCTCCTCCTCCATCCACACATGCCAGGAAAAATCAGCCCACGGGAACCTCCACAACCACACAGGGCAGGGGTGGAGTCCTCAGCCCTGGAGGGATTTATAAGATGTGTGGATGTGGCACTTGGGGACATGGGTCAGTGGTGGCCTTGGCCCTGCCTCGGACTCCATGGTCTTTTCCAACCTTAATAATTCCGTGATTCCATGAAAAGTTTCAGCCACGGGGATCAAGGCACCCCCAATGGTCCCAATCAAAGGAAAAAGCTCAAAGGGCAATAGAGGAGCAAATTATCCTGCCCAGTTATTCCAAACCCTGCTTCCCAAGCATCCCTCCTGCATATCCCAACAGCATTCTCTTTCCTTTCCTGATGGGAGACACTCCCTGACTTTAGGGCTGCGGGCAGAGCTCACCCTTGCAATTCCCTAGGATGGAAACCAGGACGTGGGTTCTGGTTGTAGGGTCACACCTACAACCCATGGGAGCAGCTGGTGTCTCCCAAGCCCGACCTCCCTCTGTCCCCTGCTCTCTTCCAGGACACGAATCCAAACAACTTACGGCTGTAATGATGGATGAGCTCTGGCAGGCTGGAGAAGGTCACCCTGGGGGAGATGTAGTACCCCCCACCATCCAGGGAGCGGATCCTGTAGTGCTTGACGACGTCCCCGCGAGCGGAGCTGGTGTCTCTCACGGACAGGGAGTAGGCGTCTGGAGAAGGAGCAGAAGGAGCTGTGAGGACAAAATGCATCCCAGCCAGGGACCAGCTGCCTCCTCGATGGCTGCAAACCAGCCCTGGCCGGTGCCTTGACAGGGCAAGTCCCCCAGAATTTACAGCTCCACGCTTCCCTCTCTCCACAGCGAGGGGAGAGGATGAAAGTTCATCAGAGCTTAACTGATCCTGTCCAGGCTTCCCGGAGTAAGACGTGCCTGTGCTGTGGCCAACAGCCCCATGGAAGCACTGTGGGAAGCAGCAGCACCTCCCCAGGCAGGGCAATCAGATGTTCCTTAGGCCAGGATGGTCTTTCCACAGCTCCATGTTCCCATCTGAGCTTTGTTAACCTCGGCATCACAAAATCAGAATGGTTTGGGATGGAAAGGACCTTAAATTTTATCCCATTCCACCCCCTGCCATGAGCAGGGACACTTTCCACTAGCCCAGGTTGCTCCAAGCCCTGTCCATCCTGGCCTTGGACATTTCCAGGGATCCAGGGGCAGCCACAAATTCTCTGGGCAACCTGTGCCAGGGCTCCCCCACCCTCACAGGGAAGAATTTCTTCCAAACATCCTAAATCTATACCTGCTCTCTTTCAATTTAAAGCCATTTAAAGCGATTTTCCTCTCAATTAAACGCTATGAAACCTTTGTGCCAAGGTCAGTGGTTCAGCTGGAGGGGTACAGAAGGGGAGTTCAGGAGATTTGTCTCGTTCAGCCATAAACTTGTGACTGTGGCTAAACCAGGTCTAGAGATTCCCGTCTGGAATCTTGTCCCTTTTGGGCTTCAAGGCAGCTGCTCAACCATCCAGCACTCCAACCTCCTATTCCCTCTGTGAGAATCTAACCCGAGGCTGGTTTTCAGTGCACAAAAGCATCACTAGATGTTGCTGCAGAGCAGAACTTCCAGCCTGTGTCAGTGATTCAACGCAGCTCAGCAGTGGGGGTTTTTCCCCTTTGTCTGGATCATATTTCTGGAGTGAGTTGTTACAAGCCTGCTGGGCTTTTCTAAGTCTAATGTGTCACCTGGGCTGATAAACTGCTCATTTTTGATATTTTTTAATGAAAAGGCAAGGCTGTACATGTTTAAAAGTGTGTGTCTGTTCATGAAGGATCATAAAAAGAAGCAGGGCCATCCACAGCAACTCTGAAACCCTAATCCTGCATGTGAGGGGGAAATTATTAACATAAAATCCTCACTGGCTGGTGTTTCTCCATCCCAGCACCAGCGGTTTTCCCTAGACCGTGCCTGAAAACCATTTGCATTTATAAAAAGCCACAAAAAAAAAAACCCCACCTCTGTGGATATTTGCTCTGTTGAAGTGATCATAAATCTTTACAAGCGGAGTTTGGAAGAGCCTAAAGTTTTTCCAAGTGCCAGCAATCATTTTGAGGGGACTCCCTTCCTGCAGAGACCAGATCTGGTGGTGTAAAGTTCATGGAAAAACCTGGTGGTTTAAATGCAGGGCCAGGGAACCTCAAATTTGACGTGGTGGTCTCCTCAGCAGAGGAAGCTCTTCTGTTTCTCTTTCCTTCACCTTGAACGTCAGGCAGAAGACAAATTGAGAAGCCCTTTTGGTTTGATCAGTCTTGCAGCTGAACAACTGAGAAACAGCCCTGAAACACCTTCAACGGGGCAATAAAACCTCAAGGGAAGGCAAAGGAAGGGCTCCTCTGGCTCCTCTGTGGTACCCGTGTGGCCCTAAGTTCCAAAATAATGATAATAAACATCAAGGCCAAAGGTTGGGCTTGATAATCTTAAGAGATTGTTTTCAAGCTAAATAATTCCGTGACTCTGTGAAGAAGGATATGACAATGATGACAACACCTATATGTCACTATTATTATTATTATTATTATTATTATTATTATTATTATTATTATTATTTTCATCATTATCATTATCATTGTTATTATTACTGTTTCTATTATTACTATTAACTTCCATTATTGCTGTTGAGGGTGATGATGTTGTTTCAATTTCAAAGAGACTGAAATATTGCCCAGGCCAGGCTGCAGCCCAAGAGACTTGGGCTCACGTGGCACAAGACCAAGAGGGTGCTTGGCGTGCCTGGGACACGGCTTAGGGTTTGTGTGGGATTTTTACAGGGCAAGGCCTGCTCGAGGAAGGAGCCAAACGTGGTGTGAAGGCAGCTGCACTGAGGCCAAACGACCCTGCGGAAGGAAATCCAGGAATGGAGGATGAACACGTCTGCAAGGGGGTGTCTGGGGGTTGAGAGTCGGCAGGGAAGAGGAGACCTGCCCTGTTTGCCAGTGTGGTTGCACCCAAAATGCTTCCTCTCCCGCAGGATCTCCTTTCCAGGCCCCACCAACCCTTTAAACTCTCCTGCACCTTTCAAACAGAGACAGGGCCAATCTCTCAGTGTTAATTCTGACCCAGTCATTAAGTTAATGGCTGCATTTCACCTGCAGTCACAGCTTAATTTGCTGCAGGGTGTGTGGTGGAGCTTCCCTGTCATTCTCCATGGCCGGTTTCTGTTCCCTTGGGAGCTGCTGTGCAGAGGCAAAGCACCAAGGCTGGAAAGATTCAATTCTCCCTTCACAAAATCACGGAATGGTTTGGGTTGGAAGGGTCCTTAAAATTCATCCTGTTCCACCCCCTGCCACGAACAGAGACACCTTCCACTAAAGCCCCATCCAACCTGGTCCCTGCTCCCAGTGACAGCAGCAAATGAAGATCATTAAGTGGACCCCTAATTCCCCCTGATGATATATCCAGGACAGACAAAAGGAATTCTTGCTCCTCAACCACAAGGGACATTCACCTGTCCTGCAGTCCTGCACCACATCCTGGCACAGACCTGGGTAAAGAGTCCGGAGTACGAAATTTATGGAACAATCTCTTCATCAAAATGCTGATCAGCCCTGGCACAGCTGCTCGGGGCAGTGGTGGAGTCCCCATCCCTGGCAGGGTTTAAAAGCCCTGTAGAGGTGGCACTTGGGGACATGGTTTAGTCCGTTTCCTGCTCCTATAACTCTCAGCAGCCCCTTAAATCCTTCCCGAAGGGAAGCGCAGGAGCTCAGCTGGATGCAGAGGCTGAGCTCAGCAAGGTCCCTCCTGCCAGGAGCAGAGACGCAGGAATCCTGCTGGGAGCCAGGAGCCTGTGGCTCGGCACAGCTGGGAGAATGTGTTCCTGCAGCTTTTGGAATGATTATTACTTCAGGGGGACTTTGTTTATTCGCAGCAGCTTCAGCAAGGACAGTGCTCCGCCGATGATTTCACCGCCGGCCTGCTTCCCACACTGTCCCCATATTCCCATCTTCCCAGGATGCTGAAAGTGCCTTTCGTGGACTCTGGGAAATGTTGGCTCTGAAGATTTGCAGTTTCTGCATCTCAAACCACGAGGAAAAGGAGACTCTGCTCAGGATGGGCTGGGAATAGGTGCTGCTCTTAGTCAGGGTGCAGAACCCATCCCGCTGTGCCTGAGACATCCCAGTATGAGACAACCACTTCCCAGTTTACGTCACTAACGGGGGTTAGCTCAGCCCAGTGCTTGTCCCTGATGGTCAAATTTTGCTGGTGATGTGCAAAGTGAACAGAAACACGCGTCATGGGGAAGGAAAACAGGAAAAAACAGTGGCGCTCCAGGGGCAGGGTTAACTCCATGGCATTGCTCCGGACATCTCTTGGTGGGGCACAGGGTGCTTTACATCAGGGAATTCACCTTCATGGCACATTTGGAGATGCAGGGTTTTGTCTTTTCCCCTTCTTTTTAGGGAGGAGGAAGCTGTGGCTAAGATGGATCAGACATGGTCCTTCAGGCAGCCCAAAGCACGGGGTGCTCAGGTAGCAGCTGGGCACACAGGATGATTTAGAGGATGAGGTGTTCAAAGGAAGAACACCCATATTTTATATTAAATACCAGAAAAGGCACAAGGCAGGGACACATTTCAGAGCAGAACCCGATCTCTGAGCATTTGGGACTCACATGGGGCTTCCATGGAGTGGAATCCACCGCATCTGCTAATGCAGAATATCCCACACCTCATTCTTCTTGACAGCAGAGACAGGGCATTAAGGATCCGGTGATTTCTCCTTGGATTTCAGGACTCCACCACCTCTGCTCGAGCCCTGTGTGACCAAGAACCACCCACACTCCAGATAATTGCAGAAGTTGGGGACAACTGTCCTAACAAGCTTAGGGAAAGGTCTGATCCCATGCATGTGTGGCATCCAGAGATGCCACAAAGACCAGGATCACACGTGGACAGAGCTTCAGACACAGCATACGAGTATTTGCTCTGTGTTGCTCCCTGCCTTTCCCGGGTGCAATGAACAATCACACCAGTTCCCCAGATATCCCAGCAAACAGAGGGAGAGTGGGAATGGGATAAATAGAAGAGCAGCATGTGGTGACAAGTCCAAGGCACCACAAAGGTAGTGGGGAAAACCAGATACAGCAGAAAAAAGTGACTTAGAAAGTGAAATGCTTAGGAACAAATCTCTTAAATGTTTCCTGAACTGAATGTCCCCTAAAACTTCAGAAAGCTGCTCCTGCTTGCCATCAGCTCAGCAGGTATGTGGGGAGGTGAGCCCAGGCACAGGGCAGAGGGGGAAATTCAAAGTAGGGTGCTAAAGTCTGACACAGCCGCACTGCCTGAGGGCTGAGGCAGACAGATACAGGAGGATGAGATTCCAGCTGCTGCATCCAGACCCCGGCACTATTTAATTGTCCAGCAATGGTGGAAGGAACAGATGCTGCCTTGGAGACCTCCCTTGTGAATGCGAGAAAAAGGAGACCAGAAAGGAAGAAGGAGAAGCTACAGAAGGCAAGAGCCAGGTGTAGGATGGAGGATCCAGACTGTCTGTTCCCTCTCTTACTGTTCGGCCTTTGGAAGTATTTGGGAAACTAGTCAAGGAAAAGAAGGTTCCATATGATTTCAGATGGATGCTCCAACTCTACTGATCGAGTCACAGTTGGACACCATGGTCCTAGAGGTTTTCCAACCTCAACAATTCCTTGATTCTACTGGGAAGACACAAAGCGCCTTTTTCCATGTGTCAAGGAAAGACTCCTGCATCCATTTGAAAGGAAAGGAACCAAATGACAACAAGACTGATGAAACCAGACCCTGATCTACTCCATGGCTCTGGTTCAGAGCAGAACCGTGGGACCACCATGAGCACCGTTTCCTCCATGCCGTAAACACACATGATGGCCCAGAGGAAACAAGGAGAAAAACGTAGGAAAGAGACAATATGGAATTCCCATGGGACAACCTAAACTAACTTCCACGGTCTACGAATTAATAGCACAGAACAAAGAAATTGAAATTACATGGTTAAATATCGTGGTTAATAACTATACGCAGTGCCCAAGAGGAGTGGCCACAATGCTGTGCCCTTTCCATCATCACTGGATTGTTTCTTCGAAAGTCATGTTTATATGGAAAGAAAGTGGATGAAATCCATCCATTCTGCTCCAGACAGTCTCCTTCCAAAAGCTCTGGTTTGTATGAATTCCCCTTGCTATCACAAAAAACCATATTTCCCCTGGGAATACAACTTCTTCCAAATTTCTGCAAATTTCTGTTGAAAACGGGAGAAACCCTCCTTCAAGAGTGTGTAAAAATAGCTCAAAAAAACCCCAAAAACAACAACAAAAAGAAGAGAAAATTCCTTGGGGAGAAAAGGAAAAGAAAATCCTATAACTCTTTTAGAAAATCTGCTTATGTGCGTTCTTGTGTCTCTGCCATGAACTCTGGCGGAAGAGCCACTCTTACCACAGCCAGAACTGCACATCTCAGTGGCATCACAAGTAAATCTTTTTCCTCCAAGCCCCCAGCTCGCTCCTAGAGCCCTGCTGAAGCTTTTCCAACTATGGACAACAACGAGGAGTTACCTTTGCTCCACAGATCTCACCTTTGGTTGTTTCGCTCTCCCGGACTAGGAAAGAGCCAATTTTGTTCCCAGAAGACAACAGCAGCCGTTCAGCATCTTTTCTGCTCAGAGTTCTAAAATACCACCTGAGAGAGAGAAAAGGCAAAATCATGGCTGGAAAAGGAAAAATTCTAAAAAAATGGAATTCTTTCCAGTTAGTTCTTTTCTTTTAATCATTGCACTGTGAAACTGAGGGTTGTTTTTATCAGAAATATTTTTTTATCTGCTGGAAAGTGGCAGTAACAGACTGTTTTGGGTAGATTAACACCAGATTTGGGTCACTTTGGGCTTGTTTCACAGCCTGGAAATCCAGACAGCACAGGGAGTAGATGGGATGTGCAGGATCCCTTACACAGGAGAAGTTCAGGCTTTGGATACAAAGAGCTTTTATGTCTCAGCCACATTTCTGTATGCTGCTAAATGTTTGCTGAACTCAGCGGCAGTTGGGTCCCTCCAAGAGAGATTGAAAGCAGGACTGATCATTTAGGGCTGAATGCCATAGAGGAGGATAACTCATGGAAAAAAATTCTCCTTCTGTTTGTATTATAGGCAAAATAAACTCTTTTGACTCCAGTGTTTCATTCCATCTTCCTTGCAGGGCAGCTGCATCTGGGCTCATTAAAAAAAGCAGCACCGTGGGTCTGGGCACTGGCACTCAGTTTTCCTGTTAAATTGTTGGTGTGGTCCTTGGCACATCCAAGACCTGGATCAATGCACCCCATCCAGAGATTCCCAGTTTACACATGGAAACCCTTTTGGAGGGTGAAGAGGTTTAACACCGTTTGTGTGGGTGGACTGGCCCAGTGGGACCAGAGGATGGTCCCTGGCACTGCCACCATAACCTTTCTGTTGTCCCCCCCAAATCCTTGTTTTCCACAGTGGGTGGGACAAGAACCTTTGCCCATTTTCCCATAACAACTTCATCCTTCCTTTCCACCCCAATATGATGCTTAAAAACTTGTCCTGAGCTTTTGGGTGGCATTGTTTGGGATGATGAAAGACCTCCTGCCATCCAGCCCAGCAGTGATATCTTCCTGCCATCAATAAAGCTCATCCTGGAGCTTGCTGAGGTCCAGGGCACTGCTTCCATGTTCACCACTCAAAAGCATTCCCACTTACTTTTCCTCTTCTAAACTGTCCACTTGTGCCACGAAGTTACTGGGGATGTATCCTTTCCTCCCAGTGCTGAGGGACTTTGCCAGCCACCAGTCCCCCTCGCTGCAAAGGGAGCAGAGGAAAAGGTGTGAGTGCCCAGAGGGGGTTTTGTGACAAGCTGAGGCTGTGAGGATGTGGACTGTGGGGTTTGAGCACTGGAGATGGACTAGGATTCCTTCATCCACTCTGCAGCTCCCTCTGGATTCCCTACGACCGAAGCCAGGTTGGAGGCTATTGGTGTTTCAGGCACTTGTGGAGGTGTCAGGCTCTTTCTATGAACACCAAGCGACCACGGACCCAAACTTTGCCACACACCTCAAGTGAGAGGAGGGGACTCTGGGTCACGGGGTTTGTCTCTTGAACAGGGCATTGAGGGTCCTTTTTGCTCCTTCTTTTGTCTTCTGGACACCCCACCTTACTGTCCCACTGCTGACTGAGCCACCAGCCGTGACCCAAAGCCATCCCTATGCGGGGGTTCTCCATCTCCCTGTCCCACAGGTCCCAGTCTACCCAGTCTGGGTGAAAAATGTCACCTCTTGAGGCCACCTCACAGAGCAGCCAAGGATTGAGCAGCCCTACAGGGTCTGGGGGCCCCAAGCCCACCTCTGCCCTGTTATGGACTGGGCCTCTTGCGTGGTGAGTTTGAGAAGCTGAAATGAAACCTCACAAGTCTCTGGCTCAGTTCTGTCCTTTCCTCTGACTACACCCAACCCACATCCTTTGCAGAAGCACCATCAGCACAAACACAGGACAGGAGCTGGTTTTTTCTCTTGTTGTTATTTATGCTGCTTCTGCACCCACAGGCCCTAACAGCAAAGAAGGTCCCAGTCCCACCCAGGCAGGGACAATACCCAGCCCCACAGTGTCTGTGACCCACAGAAGCATCACTGTGCAGAGAGAAGAGGGCACCCACAGCCACGCTCCAGAGCAAAGCCAAGGCACAGGCTCAGCTCTGGTCAGCTGCAAAGTGGTGGCTGACCCCAAGGTCCCCCCTTTCCCAGCCTCCCAGTGCTCCTCTTTGAACTTCCTTCTGGCAGCAGGTCACTTACTTGGAGAGGACCTGGAGTTTCTCCCCCTTGACCAGCTCCAGGTCACGGTCACTAGAGGCAGGAAAATCGTACAGTGCAACCACAAACAAGTGATCTGAAAGAAGAATTAACTCCTTTGAATCCAGCCTGCTCCCTGAGTGGCTTGATGCACACCTGGGGGTATGGTGGGGCATTTCAGCCCCTAAATGTGGGGCTCTGTCACCCTCCCACTCCCAAATCCAACCTTTCCACCAACCCAGCTTTCCTGCTCACCACAACCTCTGCTCGGGGATTAACACTGATTCAACAAAGCATTTCCTGTGTATGTATTTTTAAAACACTGCAGAACCACCCCCCCCCATTCACAAAACCCAGAGTGTCAACAAGAAAAAGGGGTTTGTGTGGAATTAGAAGGGTCATAAATAACCTGTCAGAGTTCAGCCTGAGTTTTACACTGTGGTAAATGAAAACTGCCCTAGCAATGTTTCCCAGGGTGGCCGTGGAATTTGACTCGAAGTGACGTGGGTTTTTTGATTGAAAAAAGTATAAAGTCATTTCAGTTTCTGTTGTTTGAGGCCGTTTCTAGGAATTAGCTCTCCCTGGGCTCATGGGTCTGTGGCCTGTGCTCTGGGCTCATCCAGTATCTTGCCATCCCTCCCTCTTGCACACGATTCCTTGCAGATCATAGAGTGAATCATAGAATGGTTTGGGTTGGAAGGGACCTTAAAGACCATCTTGTCCCACCCCCCTGCCATGGGCAGGGACATTTTCCATTGTCCCACGTTGCTCCAAGCCCCATCCAACCTGGCCTTGGACACTCCCAGGGGTGGGGCAGCCACAGCTTCTCTGGGCAACCTGTGTCAGAGTCTCACCACCCTCACAGGGAAGAATTTCTTCCTCACATCTAACCCAAACGTGCCCTGTGCCAGTTTAAAACTGCTGACCCTTGTCCTGTCACTATCTGACCATATAAAAAGTCCCTCTCTCTCCATTTTATGAGCCTTGTCCACGTGCCACAATCCTGTGACACAGCCTGGGGCAGATCCCTGTGGGCTGGGGCTGAATCTCTTGGTTTGCACACCCGAGAGGTGCTGGGGTTGCTCTCGGGGAAGTGGTGCAACCCTTCCCCTGTGCTCTGCACGCTCGGAGCTGCTGAAGCAGAAAATAGCAGCTATTTTGGGCCAGATCTAACTTTATAAAAAAGATCAGCACATGCACAGGACCACAGAAATCAAACCAAAACACCATGGTGAAAAAGAAAAGGAAAGGAGGAGGAGAGAAAGAGAAGGAGAAGGAGAAGGAGAAGGAGAAGGAGAAGGAGAAGGAGAAGGAGAAGGAGAAGGAGAAGGAGAAGGAGAAGGAGAAGGAGAAGGAGAAGGAGAAGGAGAAGGAGAAGGAGGTGAAGGAGAAGGAGANGAAGGAGAAGGAGCTGAAGAAAAGAAGAAGGAGAAGAAGAAGATTGAGAATAAGGAGAAAGAGAGAAAGAAAAGTAGAATAAAAATAGAACTAAAATTTAAAGTAAAAAGAAAAAGAAAATAATAATAATAATAAAAGGAAAAAGAAGAAGGATAAGGAAAAGGAAAATAAAAAGAACAAGAAAAAGCACAGGAAAAGAAAAGGAAAAAGAGAAATGAAAATGAAAAGGAGAAGAGAGAGGAAAAAAAGAAAAAAAAGAAAAAGAAAAAGAAAGAAAAAGAAAAAGAAAAAGAAAAAGAAAAAGAAAAAGAAAAAGAAAAAGAAAAAGAAAAAGAAAAAGAAAAAGAAAAAGAAAAAGAAAAAGAAAAAGAAAGAGAATGGGAACTGTGCTGCAGCAAGGCTTCAGCTTGTGCTCAGCCTAATTAATGCACTGAGAGCGATGGACAGCCTATTATTAGCATTTTTCAAAACAGCCTGTCAAGCCACTGTCTCCGGGTGACCTTTTCAAATAATGCCACCAGCAAGAGAGGCAGACTGGCCCTTTGTCACGGCAAGATAACAGTGTCTCTGGGGCAACTTGGGTTCGTGTCTGTGCAAGGCTGGCTGCTGCTCCGGTGGCAATTTGTTAGGGAGGAGAAAGGGTGAGCGTGGGAGGAAAGGCAGCTTTGGAAAGCAGAGCCCTGAGCAGCTCCCTTCAGGCTTTTGAGAAGGAAATCGGAGATCCATGAGAGGTTCCAGCAGAGCCTCTCTCCCAGGATGGGGAAAGGATGATCAGTCACAAGGGAGAATGCTTTGAAGTCTGAAAATAGCTGGCACGGTTGGGGGCTTCCCCTCGAGGCAGCTCGAATTAGCAATGCACCCAAACTCTGTCTGCCTCCTTGAGAAAGTTATCACACATCTGCTCTGACATGAAAGGGTTTGAGGCATGTGCCTCCTGCGAGGTGTTCACAACCAGCCTGCCATCCACACACCCCCTCCTGGTCCTCTTGAAAGGGAAATAATGCAGTGATCACACTCGTGCTTGGAAAAACAGGAGCAAATGTGTAAATATCTTCAAGCCCAGTGTGGCTGTGTACTCCAGAAAACGAAAATGGAGTTTTGATCTTGAAGCAACTGACGTAAGTGAAAATAAATGAAATTTAGAAGAGCAAATACAGCAAGGACAAAAAGGGTTTGTATGCTGAAAAAATACTTTATCACCTCTTATCCCGAAACAGGCGCTGAGAACACTGCACACTAAAAATGAGCCAGAAGAAAAGCTCTCTCTGCCTGAGCCAGCAGGAGTTGCCACCTCAGGATGAAAGGGGCTCTTCCTGTCTCTGAGTCCATCAGCCCATGAGAACCACGTGGATAACACGGCCTTGGCCTGTTTGATCCACTCAGGCCACGAGAGGCTCTCCAGCAGAGAAACCGTCGGGGCCGCGAGGAGCGACTGCTCTGCAGATAAAGCTGCCAGCCCCGGGACTTTGATGGGGAGCCAAACACATCCTGGCTCAGAGCTGCTGTCAGGAAAGTCTGATACCAGCAGGGTTTGCAGAGGCTGAGGGCCGGTTTGGTGGCTCAATAGGAATGATTCAACCAGTCCTCCCACCACTGGCTTGTCCTGAACAGAAGGTCTTTGCAACCACTTCATGGCCAGAAAGCAGGGCTGAGACTGTACCAGGGTGCCCCAGAGGACCATCCACTGGTTCAGAGCCCTTTTAGGATGGCCATGGTGTAAGTGACAACTTGCAGGACACGTTGGCCAGCTGGGTGTGCTGAGCTATGAGTTACTGCTGCTGGAAATGGGGTCAGCCTTCTGTTTCAGCCTGGCATGGGCTGGTTGGAATCACTGAATCACTGAGGTTGGAAAAGACCTCTAAGGTCATCCAGTCCAACCATCCCCCAGCACTGCCAAGGCCACTCCTAAACCATGTCCCCAAGAGCCACATCCACACAGCTTTTAAATCCCTACGGCACTGGGGACTCCATTGCCTGGGCAGTCGGTTCCAAAGATTGATTACCATTTTTGTGAAGAGATTTTTCCTAATACCCAATTTAACCCTCCCCTGGTGCAACTCGAAGCCTTCTCTTCCTGTCCTTTCACTTTTTACCCGGCAGAAGAGCCCAACCCCTACCTGGCTAAAATCTGTTTTTGGGGAGTTGTGCAGAGCCACAAGGTCCCCCCGAGCCTCCTTTTCTCCAGGCTGAGCCCCTTTCCCAGCTCTCTCAGCTGTTCCTCCTCAGATGTGCTCCAGATCAAGGTAAACGTTTCTGATGAGAAGTTTTACTTTCTCACTAAAAACTCAGCCTTTTCAGTAGAAACAACCCTTCCTTTTCCCACTTCTGCTCAAACCCGCATTTCTGACACAATTCCTTTCAAATGCAAAACCATATCAGGAAAAACGATAAAAATGACCAAGAATTTCGGCATTAACTTTGAGATGCTGCAAAAGATCTCAGGTTCCAGAGCATGCTGAGCTTCCACCCCCTGAAACTCAGTCCTGTTCATATTTTGGTCAGCGAAATGCAAGTGAAGAGGTGGGAGAAGTTGTGGTTCCTCATCAGAAGGAACGACCTCGCAGAGGGTTCGACTCCTTGTGTTGTTGCAGGTTATTAAAACGCCTGAGGACAAGCACCCAAAACAACCAATTCTTTCCATCAGTGGGATTTAAATCCAGCTGTGAGCAGCTGGCAGGGCAAGGGCAGGGGTCATTCTCCCTATTTTCCATGTCTTAAACATCCAATGCAATCAAACAACAGCTCTACCGTGGGACTGTTGTGTTTGGGGCCCACCATGGGCCAGGACTTTGCAGTGCTGGGAGCTTTGGGGGTTCAGAATCAAAATTTTGACTCCACAGAGACCTAAAACCAGCCTTTGTGAAAAAACTTTGTGATTGCTCAGGGAACGGTGTTAAAATGAATGGGAGACTCACACCATGGAAGAACCACCTCAAGTGAAAAAAAGGATGGGTGATGCCGCACACACCACATTGAATCCAGAGTTCTGCACCCCTTGCCTGGCTTTGTGTTACTTCCATGAGGTAAATAATGTCAGGAGAAGTTAGGCTTTTGATAAAAATAAATAAATAAATAAATAATTTCTGAGACAGGGGCGTGAAAGCTGGAAAGTGCAAAACAATTTGAACAACTTGAGATCAGGAAAAAAAAAATCATTCAAAATGCAAGGAGAGCAAAAAAACACCCACAAAAATTAAAAAAAAGCAACGGGAAAACAAAGGTTGATTTTACATTACATGCCACACTTCTGTAGCCAATAATTTTCCCTGATTGAATTTTAAGCGCTCCCACAGGATTTAATCCATCTCTTTGAATTTTTTTTATATGAAGTGATTGCCTGGATTTTGTGCTTTCTCTTTCAATTCACTTGAATTGCTGTCATTTAGGAGAAGATCTCTGGTATCTCAAGTATCATGCATGGTTCTTATCAGCCCATTTTGCCACAAAGGGCACAGTCAGATGTGCCACCATTTCAGGAAATTCAGACACTGGCAGAGAGAAATAGGAAGTTTCCCAGACTGTCAGTGTGAATATTCCTCCAGAACTGGAACTGAATCTAATGAACAAAATTATTTTTGAGAGCTGAAAGTGGCTAATATGGCACTTAATCCATTTTTTAGCATCTTTCCACTTCTGCCTTCGAGCATGAAGGAGAAGTAAAATATGCCTCCCTGATCACAATTTCTGCTGTGGCTCTGACCAGGGTGAAAAAAACCCTGCGATAAAAACCCTGTGATAAAAATCCTGTGAAAAACTGTCAGTCTCTGCTCCGCTGGGGAGGCAGGAGAGCACAGCCACTTGGAGATGTGCCATGAAAACAATTCTGCAAAAGAAAATGTGGTTTCTGGAAAAATGGTATTTCCATGAAAACACACCCCAGCTCATGTGGCTGAGGAACTTCACCTCCCACAGATTTGATCTCCATAACAAATGCTGAATTTGAAGAAAATTTTGGCATTGCAGGAATTCCTGTGCTTGGACCATGGCAGGGACCCTCCATTGTCATCCACAAGACCTAAGAAGACCTGATGCTGTCATTCCACCCATCCTATTTATTCATCACCCCTTTTTTCTTCCCTCATGCCCTGTCTCCCCGAATCCTACATTTCCATCCACGTGAAGAACTTTCACGTGTTGCTGACTGCTTTCCTCCAAGCTTCCTCTATTTTTTCCCCTCTCTTCTAATTATCTCTCTCTCTGTCCTTAATCTGCAGAAGTTCTTTGACAAGAATACACACGAGCTGCTGCTGGAGGCTGGGCAGAAGGAGCAGAGGGCTCCCTGCTAAAAGACAATAATCTCCAAACACCATCTGTGACCCGCAGATAATTGCAGGGGTGGATGGAGCCAACAGCCCATCTCCAGGCAGGGGCCCTGTGTATCCTTATTTTATGTTCTTCCCTTTCTTCTCCTTCTCTTTGTAGCCTCTCTGGGCTCTCTGATGCCTGCGATTTCTTCTGAAATTTTCAGCTGGCTGCATAAAGCATCCATGACTTGTCCTGCTGCAGACAGGGCAGAGCAATCTCACACAGCTCCAGTCTCAGATCTCTTCTTTGCTCCACCAGTCCCGGCATCACAGAATTGGAAGCGACCTTAAAGATCACCTGGTTCCAAAGGAGAGGGAGTGATTTTCCCTCTCGGTTTCTTTGATGAGCAGGGGAAAATTGGCAGCTGCAAAGACTTGGTGATGTAAACTGAGTTTTCTGAACCACTCTGATAAACTCGCTGCCTGGCACGGCTGCAGATACAGAAACCACACGCCTGTGACATGATGGCTCGTCCTCCAACCCTGCCCTTTGTGGACCACCACCCTGCAAACCCCCACGGGGAGGCAAAGAAAACAGAACCTTACCCGTTGCAGAGGTTTGTTTTAGATGAGGGTTGTTGATAACTTGTCTCCCCTGTGATAGAAAGAGAAAAGAAAAAGGAGATATTTATTACTTTGCTGTGTTTCAGGAAGAACTGATTTCAGCTTCACAGACGAGTGGGAGTCTGGTCCAGAGACCACTGCAGTCAGTCAGCAGCCCCTGTGTCTGGCTCCACACGTGTTGTGATGGCTTTAGCGCATTTTGCCATGAGGTGTTCATAGCTGAATTAACAGAAAGCTGGAAGAACCCTTGGCTTCCCTCCTAGTTAAAGCAGAAATCTGCTGCCTACTCATTTGGACCCTGCTCTATCCAATCTGATGCCCGATTTCAGATCAGTGAGGGATGAGGTATGAATGGCCCAATTGAGAAATGGCGACTGCAGTATCATTTCAAGCAGAAACCCAGAGATACTGTCTGCCATAATTGTCCCAAGGCTCATGGAATATCCTTTGCTCAGGGTTATGTTCAAATAACAGAGGCAGTGACTATAACAACAAATTAATCAGAGAACTGTAGAAATCATAGAATATTTGGTGGTCCTTGTGGATATCTGTTGGGGTGCCCCATGTGCTGGAAGAGAGGCCCTGAAGGCCGGAGAGAGAGCCTCTTTCCTGGACTCGGAGGTGACCCTGGGAGTGCATCCAGGTCACCGGGGATGGGCTGAGAGAGGATTGTGGGTTTCTGGGCAGCGTTGGACCTATGAGACATGGTAATTGTAGGTAGTGACCTTCTAGGGTATTGTTTACCTATCACCATAATAGGCAATGTCTGTGCACTACCCCAGGTGATTGGGGGACACTGAGGTGAACATCTTTCCTGTTTATGTGATGTGATATCCTGTGAGGTGCTGGTATTTAAGGGAATTTCTGATGCGCAGTAAAGGCTTTGCACTTTTTCTGCCGCGTGTGCGGAGTCCTTGCCCTTGCGTGATTACTGCAGATATCCCCTCAGGATGTTCTATGATTCAATGATTCTGTGATTTCTGAGTTGGAAGAGACCCACAAGAATCATTGATCCAACTCCTGGCCCTGCACAGACACCCCAACAATCCCACCCTGTGCATCCCTGAGAGCGTTGTCCAAACACTCCTGGAGCTCTGGCAGCCTTGGGGCTGTGCCCATTCCCTGGGGAGCTGTTCCAGTGCCTGACCACCCTCTGGGGGAAGAACATTTTCCCAATATCCAGCCTAAATCTCCCCTGGTATGGCTCCAAGCTGTTCCCTCAGGTCCTGTCCCTGATCACAGAGAGCAGAGATCAGAACTGCCCCTCAGGAGGAAGTTACAGACTGTGAAATTAAATAGCGACAAGTTACTGCAACTCATCTGGGCACACTTTTAAAATGCTGACACGGTCCCTGGTTTGGTTTGGCCCTGCTGCTGGAGCTGGCAAATTGTCCATAGGTCATTCCAAATGAGCTGGGATGGAACCCCCTTGCTTTGGGGGATAACAGTTTGAAACTGGCCTTCACCCAAGTTCCAAGGCCAGCCTCGTGATCACTCCGAGGTACCCAGTGCCTCCAGCGGGTGTTTGACCACTCCCAGGTATTTTTATACACCTGCAGAAGTGGTGAAATACAGGCACAGAACTAAAAACACCTCGTGTTTTCTGCCTGCACCACCCTTTGACCCCTACCTAGCAGAAGTGTGGGGTGGGAGAGCTGCTCATCCACTGCCATTTCTCATTTAACTGGAAGAAATTTGGATTTCCCCTGACATGTGGGAGCTGAGTGCCCGTGGCAAAAAATAATGAATGGTCAATGATACTGTATTTATACTGATAGTGGCTCCTCTCCAGTGAGCTGGAGAGAATGAAATTCAGGAAAATAACATCTTCTTGGTCAATTTGACATCTGCTGTCATGAGAGCTGGGCTGAATAGCCATGGGAGAACTCAGAAATGAAACTAAAGGAGTGAAAAGCATCTCCAGCTGTCATAAAAAGCAGTAATTGGCAATTCCTCCCCTCTCCCAGGGCTCGAGATGGTTTTCGCATGAGAGTTGCACCTCAAGTTTCTCTTGTGCTGGCTGCTGGCTGCAGTGCCAGCAGGGGCAAGGAAAGACAAAACAATTTCATGTCCTCTGGATGGCAACAGAGGTGAAGTGACTTGCAACGTTTAAACAAGGAGATTGTCATTTGAGGTCTCCTAAATCCTGCCCCAGTTCCTTCCTGCTCTGTGTCCATGCCAGCAGAGGCTGAGGGACTGCAAAGGGAGCAGCAGATGCCCAGCGTTTCTGATTCTCAGCTCACCCCGACACAGATTGGCTGCAGACCCTCTTTGCTGAAGCCGTTGAAGACTCACAGTGGTGAAGTTTCCATTGTGGTTTGCAGCTTTGAATCTTAGCCTGAATCTGACCCATCTTGCAAGTCAGCAACATCAGCTTGGGTTTCAAAGTGCTGATGAGAGGATATTTCTAAGTACCAACGCACTGTATTTTAAGGGTTTTTAATATACAGAGGTTCCTCAGAGCCCTTCCCACCCTTGTCCAAAAGATACAGGGATCAGCTGGGAGGACCAGGGTGCCCAGAGAAGCTGTGGCTGCCCCTGGGTCCCTGGAAGTGTCCAAGGCCAGGTTGGACGGGGCTTGGAGCAACCTGGGAGAGTGGAAGGCATCTCTGCCCGTGGCAGAGGGTGGAACAGGATGAGCTTTCAGGTTCCTTCCAGACCCAATAATTCTGTGACTCTATGATGCTAAATATTGCCTGCATCGCTCCAGACACCAGCTGGGCTGTGGGGGGATCCCAAAAGGACACAAAACTGCAGGCTTACCTTGGGTGGGGCAGGAGGAGGTTTGCCCTTGGTTTTTGGGATGCCTCCAGAAGTGTGTTTCTCATTGGGCATCAGCTGATTTTTGCTGCCGAACAGCCCCATCCTGGAAGGAAGAGCAGAAATTGTTTTTTAATGAGACTGCTTTTGGGGAAAGGTGCGGGCACTGAGGGACAAAGCATTCATTCTTTGCATTCATGAAGAACAGATTGGAGAAGATCAGAATGCAGGAACGATGGGACGGTGAAGAGAGGAGTCTAAAACCATCCTGCCTAAAGTCCTCCTGCCACCTTGGACCTTGTGAACCCCATGGTTTCTGTTCCCGCATGACTCTGGTGTTTCACACTTTGCAAATGAGGTTCAGACAGACACTATAAGTCACCAGAGGGAAAAAAAAAAGAGTCACAAATGACTGCTTTGGATATGTCCCCTCTCCAATGCAGAGATCCCCAGCTGATACTGAACTTGCTCCAGAGCTGGGAGACGCCAGAGGGATGAAGATGGGTTTATCAATAGCCCTGTGCTGAGCTGCTCAGCTGCACCAGGGCTTCAGGAGGGGCACACAGTCCCTGGCCCAAGAAAGAGTCACCTCAGGCTGCTCAGAGCTTTCTGCAGCTCACGTCCCTCCCACGCAGCAAGGGCAGCGCGCGGATGTGGCCGCACCACGCATGGAACCAGTCCCGCTGCTCCTCACGTTTCAGCAGCACAGACTCGCACTGGGTGTGTCCAGGAAGCCACAGGACCCCTTCGACCCTTTGGAATACTGCAAGAAATTTAAGGAATATGGAGTAGCTTGCATCCATCCCGCCTGTAAAGTGTGGGCTGAGGGCTTGTCTCATCCATCTGCAATACTCTGGTACTTTTTGGTGTGCTCTGCGTCCTCCCAGAAATCATGGATTAGGTTTCCCTATACCCTGTGCATGTCTCAGACCTCCTGGACACCTCAAGGATCACCAGACACAAATGAATCAAACCTCTTCCACGGGTCATCATCTGGTCTGCATTAAGGTTTCCAAACTCAGACTTGAGGACTGTTTGACTTTCATCCTAGAAGTGTAATTTCAGCTCCGGTCAGGAATTCAAGGATAATAATGGGTCTGGGTAGCCAAAATGGCCAAACTCTGCTTGGAGCCTCAAAAATGAAGGAGCAGATGAAGCCATTGTTACTGAAATGCAACATCCAGTGCCAAAGTCTGCCCCAGTCCCTGCTTTGAACCAAAAGCTTTGGAAGCTGTGGGCTACATGCCCAAAAAAACCCAAAATCCAAACCCTGAATACTCATAGCTGCACAGAAACACATTGACTCCTATTCTTACCAAAATGCCTCAAGGTCTGCAGTGATCATGGAGGATCAGGGACCTCAGGCCCAGGGACACCCCCAAATGCCAGTCTGGCACTGTGTCGTGGTAGTCACACTTCAACCGGTGTGTTCAGAAAAGCTCCCAGCAAACCAGACTTACAGAAAAAAATATTCCAGTAAAAGCAACTTTTTTTTTTGCTTTCTAGAATGGATCTAATATTTCAAAATCTGGGACTCTGAAATGAGGTTCCAAATGGAGCCATCACAATATTTTAAGGTGTTATTTTTCGAAATGTTTTCTCCTTCCTGCCTCATTTTTTTATCACTAGTGAAGAGAAAAATGGAAGGAATTGGTGAAATATTTCAGGATAGCCCAATATACACTTTCCCCCCATCCAAAACTTTTTCACCTCTGAGATTTCCTTGGACCTGAGTTTACAGATGGCCCATCCATCTGTCCCCAGGCCTCAGCTCCACTCCAGGCACTGACAGCACGGGCAGAGGGGGAGTTTCACCTATTAAATCAACCAGAGCAGTTCCTGCAGCAATTTCATTTTCATTTGGCAGCCTCCAGGTTGCACCCAGGGCTTGCTCTGCTTAGCAGATCTGGCGGTGCAAGGGCACAGGATTTAATAGGGAAACTTTTCCTGCTCTTCCACTCACAACTTTGTGCCAGGACTTCTAATTCTGAATCATGTTTTTGTACCCAGGGAACAGCAAAATATTGTTTTAATTAAGGATGGATGATGGATAAGTTTTAGATATCACTCATTACCAATCATGAAAGACATAAAATCTACCTACATGTTGGACATCGATCTGTGGTCCTTGTTACAGTCTCATTGGAAAATCCTGGAATCTTTGATACACCCTGCTCCCAAGTGAGAGATAATGTGGGCAATTGCCATATTTTTGGCAGATTTAGGGAATGTGAGATATAGCACGAGTCAGCAATTTGCTTTGACTGTCAGTCATGTCACCAGGATGATCTTATGAGAGGATGGACCATCTACGGGATCACGGATGCATCTTTTGGGGTTTTCAGTTGCTCTCAATGCGTGATGGCAACAAAAGATATTTGGGTCTTCAGATATATCCTCCCACACACATTCTCCCTCTCCCCTTCCGCCCTGTGTCGAGCAATGCAGTTCATCCAAACACAAGGACAACAGGTGCTCACATAATTAATGGAATACACAATTAATAATAATAATAATAATAATAATAATAATTACAGTAGTAGTAGTAGTAGTAGTAGTAGTAGTAGTAGTAGTAGTAGTAGTAATATATTTGCGATGATTTTGGGGTATAAAATGCTGCTGGAGACTTGACCCACTGGACCAACTGGTCTTCCAAGATGGAAGGCAGCTTCTGGATGGGTCTTCACCCTGGCAGGGACGCGTGCAGGACATCCAGCCTGAAGACAGGGAGCACTTGCTTTTGGGTGGGTGAGTAAAAGTGCTCAGATACGGTCAAATACAGAGAAAAATCCTAAAGTAGCTCCATAAGCGCTTTGCAGTTGTGAATTCTGCAGGGCCAAAGAATGAAAATCTACATTTCTAGCTGAACTTATATCATAATCCTTTAGTCACAGGCTGTTGACCAAATCTGAGACTAAGTGGAGTGAGCCACACTTAGACTTCTTTGAGCATTTCAGAAAGCGAGGAGGTCTCATGACTCAACAGGAGAAACTACGACCTGGTGTCACTATAACCATTGCAACAGATGATGGAGCTGTTATTTGGATATCTATTGGCAATATTTCTTGTATTAGCTATAAATCTAATCATAATCATCCACATCATCACCGTGTCCTACTTCTCCCACTGAGGCAAGAACCTTCTTTCACCTACTGTGGTACCCAGTGATGGCATTGGTGGGGCAGAATGGGAAAGGCCTGGAGGAACATCAACCTCAGCAAGTCCCACCAGGGGCTTGTGGCTTCTCTGGTAGGGTTTGAGAGGAGTGGGGACCACGACTTGTCCTGCGCACCCCTGTGGGGACATTGCGGCCCTTTCTGCACCCTGCTGAAACTGGAAACACCTCCCTGCACCCTTGCACAGGCTCAGCTTTGTCCCCATGCACGGGTCGGAGACACAGTCATGCAGAAACAGCTCAGAGAGGGGAACAACACGGCCCACCTCGGGTCAAGCCTCCCACAAAGGTCACTCGCTCCCACCCACGCACAGAAGGGGTTAGAACAGCTCTGGGGACTCACAGTCCCTACAAAATCCACCAGTCCCACTCTCCCAGTTGCCTCCATCACCATTCTTCAGGCCAGCAGGTGTTTTGCAAAATCCCAAAACAGTCCTACAGGCAAATGTTGTTGGATACAGAGAGCTGCTGGTTCCCATTTCACAGCTGGTGGAACTTTCAATTGTTAAAAAGTAATTCTGTTTTCAAAAATAAAGGCAGCTGAGTTGAATGTACGTTGTGCCAACGTGTTTCCACTTTGGATTAGTGCTTTGAAAAATTATCTTCACAAGAAAAAGCAAATGAGAAAAGACACTCAGAATAGTTCTCCCGCCCTGTTTTTATTTTTTTTTCCAGTGGAAAGGAGCGCTGGGGAGTACATAATAACTCAGAAAAGCATAGAAATTTCCTTTCATGAGTTTATAGTTTTTCATATAAAATGTTGGTTTATATTTAATAACTGAGAGGGGGGAAAACTGTTTTCCTCAACCCCCCAAATTTATGAAACAAGTTCTTTTTAAAATGACCAGAAAACAAAGCAGAACAAAAATGTTTTAAGGCAACACAAAGTTTTTCCATATTCTTCTTCATCAGGAACTGTAGTGATAGGACAAAGAGTAATGGGTTTAAACTGGAAGAAATGAAATTTAGGTTCTATATATAGAAGAAATTCTTCCCTGTGAGGATGGGGAGGCCCTGGCACAGGGTGCCCAGAGAAGCTGTGGCTGCCCCTGGATCCCTGGAATTGTCCAAGGCCAGGTTGGACGGAGCTTGGAGCAACCCGGGATGGTGGAAGGTGTCTTTGCCCATGGATTGCATGGGCGGGTACAGGAAAGGAAACAAGACCAAACAGAGAAGAAAAGCAGAAGTCTTGGCTCACCATTTGCCTCAACCCCATGAAATTGCCATGGAAAAAGAGGTTACTACCCAAGCAAGCCAATACAAGTTTCACTCTGAGGGCAGCTCCAAAAAAACCCCTAAGCCTACTGAAATCACAGAATGAGCCCCCTTTCCATCCAGATTCTGCGGTGGGTGCAACAAAGTGTTTTAACAGTTCACTAAGATCAGATATTTCAGTTCATTTTAAAACTTAAGAATGTCTCTTTTTTTAAGAGCACATTTTTAAAAAGGAAATGGGTTCAAAAACCCTAAAAAAGTTACTTTGAAAATGCAGATTTAGCCTATTATGAAGGATTTTAAATGCTGAATTTCTCTTTGCAAGTCCTCCCCCATCCTGAAAGAATTGCTGAAATCAATTCACTTCAGATGCAATAATTTAAGTATTCCAGATTTGCATTTTTGCATCAGTGAGGATCAAAAAAGTTCAGTAAAAGAAAAATTTCCTCCACTTCTCAGCACATCACAGATGCATTCATTTCTCTTTTCCCTTAATAAAATAGCTCTTCAAAGCACTTCCTGACCTGGCACCCTTGGACCGCTTTGCAAGACACAAAACTGAAGAATTACTGAAGATCTTGGTGGATCAGCTCCTTAAATAAGAAGGAAGATTTGCTACTGAAGCGGTTTTTGCTGTGACCGTTTTCTACGTCTGCTGGGTTTCGGTCAAGTCCTTTTTAGCTCATAATTTGAGATAATTTGCAGCTTTGTTGCTAAGAGAAGGTAAGAAGGCAACTCGGAACCAACGTGCTGTGCTATAAAGAGCACTGAAACCATGAACAAGGTCTTTCTCAGAGGCAGAAGGTGGAGGCTATGGCCACCACCCTCTGTAACACGGTGGCCAAACTCTGGGTGCCCCACCCCTGGAAGTGTTCAAGGCCAGGTTGGATGAATCTTGGAGCAACCTGGTCTAGTGGAAGGTATCCCTGTCCATGGCTTTAAGGTCCCTTCCAATCCAATCCAAACCATTCTGTGATTCCATTATTCCAGCACTGTTGTCCCCGTGAAGAGCTGGAGAACCCAGAGCAAGAAGCAAAGCTGGGGAGCAAAGCAGATGTTGGGTTTGCCTGTTGCATCCTCGCTGGAGAACTAGGAATATCCTACTGGCAGCGTTCAGACCCATTCCAGTCCTGATCTTTGATGGATACCAGGCTGTATTTGTGCATTGAGGACTCTCTCAAACACCCTGGTCCATTTAAAAGGTCCTTGAGGGAAGGTGAAAAACCCCCAGGAGCAGCCGGGCTCTGAGGTGAGGTGCTGGTGTTGGTGCTGGTCCATCATAAAAACCTCTCCTACCTGAAGAACCCCAAAGCAGATGTAGGTGCCTCCTTCTCCTGGCCCCATCCTCCTCCTTCCCCACTCCAGTGCATCCCACCTCCCTGTGTTGGACCCTGTCCAGGTCTCAGTCTTGGGCACAGCTGGTGTGGCCAAATTGTCTTGGATATATCTGTTCCCTGCCAGCCCAGGACAGACCGACAACAAATCTGGGAGCTTTGTGGTCCTGTGATTTATCCCTAAGTGAGGGGTACGCATTTCAGGAAAGAGACTGAAGCCCTGAAGCCCACTGGCTTATTTTAGGATCTCCTGCCGCAATCCAAGCCAGCTTTCCATTTCCATTACAACTTATATCTGCCCTAAATCTACCATTTTTCTTAGGCCATGATTTGCAGATGAACCTGGCCCAAGCAAACGAACCAAGCAGAAAATCCATCTGTTCCAGGCCTTTCTGAAGAGCTGGGACAATCCATGGGAGAAGGCTGTGTGAGGCTGGGGGGCTGTGGGAGTGCACAAATTTCCAGGACCTTGAGTTTAAGCAGACGCAGAAAGTTTTTTGACAGGGAATTTAAAAAAAAATAAAGAGAAGAAGGTAATAAAAGCTTCTTGCTCACTCCAGAAGTAGAAAACAGCCTCCTGTTGCCAGAGTGGTCATTCCCTAATCAAAACATCTGTCTGGAGGAAAAATGGCTGCTTACATTGAGCTTTGCATCCCGCTGGAAGCCGACAGATGCTCGGCTGGGCTGCAGGAGGCTGCGGGCCAGGAAACAGAGCCAGGGATCAGGGTCTTGGAGAGGGGAAAAGCAGGAGGGCAGACTGCTTATCCCACCTCCCTTCAACACGCTTCCCTCATGAGCTCAGCCCAGGTGTTCCGGCAGCCAAGTGGAATGTCTGCTGGGAACGTCTCTGCAGGACATGGGAGATGTGAGATGCACCGGAATGGCCAAGGAGGAGGAGGGAAGGCACATCTCTTTGGGTACCTGAAGCAACTCCATGATTCATCAGGTGTGACAGGTTTTATGACAAAACTGCATTTCCTGACAGAAATTCCTGCAGTGCCTGAAATTTCAACTCAGGTTTCAACTCAAACCTCTCTCTGCCCAATGTTGGTGCAGGCCAAATTGTGGATGGGTCCTGGGTGGGTTGGAGCACAGCAGGGAGAAATCCCCTCTGCGGGCCACCCCTGTCTGACATCCCAATCCTATGGAAGCGGGCACAGGCCATGGTCCCTAGGCCAGGATCCCTGAAGCTCTGTTTCACAGCATTTGGAGGACACATCACAGGGATCTGTAGGGATGTGGGGAGGTCCTGGCCCTCTTAGCCCTCAGAACACGAGGAGATGGATGGCATGTTCCTCCACACCTCCGTATGTGGCCACCCAAACTTCTGCCCTGGGAAAGGCCCTTCCTGGAGGCCCTGCATACCAGAGATGACTTTTCCTAGGAAGAGGACAGCATTTTATAGGACCAAGAGGAGGAATGAAGCTGGTGGCAGGCCGGTGCTCAGGAATTCGATTCCTTGGATCGGGTCTCAGAGGCAATGATGCTCCCTCCCACCACCATCAGCAGAGGCAAAGGGCTATGGGAAAAGATAAACATCTCCAATTCCACACCTGAACGCCTCCAACTGCGTGTCAGGAATAGCTACGGGATGCCAGAGCACTTCCCGACTCATCACAGCTGCGTCCAGCTCCTGCCAGCCTCCCCCACACATAAATCCTCTTTCCCCTCCAGGCCCTGGGGCACAGGGGAGGATGGGAGTGCCAGGATGTGCACACCTGGCACTGCTTTGTCCTCCCCTCCTTTTGCAGCAGACCAAGGGAACAGCATCCCAGCAAACCATCCCTTGGTGCCCGATCCAGCAGTCACTGGGAGGTGCCTCTGTCATCTCTTTAACCCACAGATTGTGGGGAAAGGAAATAGGATGAGGAGGGATGGGGGAGTGGATAAAGACAGAGAAAAACCTGCTGGGCTTCTCCCCACCCTCAGGGGAACATGGATGGGGGTGGGATGTTCCCGACTTGCCTGCTTCCTACGCTGCTGCTCCTGGGGACACGATCCGAGGACGCACGAGCCACCGGTCGGACCCATGACAGATGCTCCATGGGGCTGAAGGCCCTTCCCAAATTTTTCTTTTAGAGGCCTCTGGCTTCTACCACATCCACACCGTCCATGGGACCGACAGCTTTGCACCCCCAGATCGCAGGAGCAGCCTGGTTTTGGACATGCTTTTAATGGGCTTTCTTTTTTTAATTAGGTCTTTGTGTCAGAACTGACTCTTTTCTCCCCCCCTAAGGATTCCTTGCTCTATTTTGAATATAAAAATGATCACCTGGGAGGGGGTAGGAGTTGCACTTCCCAGACAACCTGGCCAATGAAAATAGCAACGATGAAGGCGAGAAACACAAAGAGAATCCAGACACAGACCCCAGCAAACGCCACAGGCTATTAACAGCTGTCATTAAAAACAGCGAAAATGACCGTGAATGGATTGTGCTTCCACTATGCAAACCACCAAATTTTAGGAAAGAACCCAAAAAACTGGCTTTGCCATGATCTTTCCTTCCTGTGGCTAAAAAAAGACCTTTTTCTGACGAAACGCATCTTGTTCCAGCAGCCCCATCCCTCTATGAACCTACTCAACCATAGCAGCGTGGTCTAACGAATGAAGACCTGGTCAGGGACTTGTGGGTAGCTCTGAGGAAGTGACTTTCTCATTTTGCCTCAGCATGTTCGACTGAGAGACCAAAACTCTGTCCTGGGAGATAAATATTGTATAAGAAGCAGGATTTGTTTCTACAGAGGCTTCCCATGGTGGGTGTGTAAGGAGCTGGCTCCTCCGGGGTGCTTTCAGCGTGTATTTTCATAAGCTGTTGCAGACATGAGACCCCAGAAACCACCATGTAAACCTCTGTGGGTAATTGCATGACGACATCTTTGCGTTGGACGTGGCGGCAGGAGGGGAAAGGACGCTTGGTCTCGGCCAGCTCGAGGCCGGGATGACCTCACATCATTTACACTTCAGCTGCCCCCACTGAGCAGGACAAACACGAGCCGACATCTGCCGGGTGTGATGCACAAGATAAAGGTCACCCCACGCTGGTGATGTTGTTTACAGGAGGAAAAGCTTCACGGGGCAGATCTGAGCTGAGGTCATGGCAGAAGACCTTTACTAGCCATAGGACACAAGGACAACAAGAGGGTGGCTGAGGACACGATGATGTGTGAGGTGGGGGTGGCTGCTCCAGGCTGCACGTGCCTGGTCTCCATCCCTGTGGAAACACGGTGTGGAAATCAGCCTTGGCTCTGCCACTGTGCTCCTGACAAAAGAAGACAACCTCATGGAGGACTGCAAGTCCTTGGGGGTCATACTGTGTCCCTAGTTCTGGAGGGTCAGCACAGAATCTCAGAATCTCTAAATCCCAGAATCCCAGAATCCCAGAATCCCAGAATCCCAGAACAGTTTGGGATTGGAAGGGACCTCTGAAGATCACCCAATCCAACCCTCTTGCTAAGGCAGGATCACCTGTAACAGGTGACACAGGAACATGTCCAGGTGGGTTTGGAATGTCTCCAGACTGGGAACTCCACACCCTGCCTGGGCAGCTGTTTCAGGGCTCTGACACCCTCAACATAAAGAATTTCTTCCTCATGGTTGAGGCGGAGCTTCTTTTGGTTAGTTTCTGGCCATTGCTGTTCATCCTGTGGCTGGGCACCACTGAAAAGGGCCTGGCACCATCCTCTGACACCCTCCAAGCCTGGGTGACTCTGAAGACAACCGGGATAGACACCCAGCCCAGCAGGCCTCAGCCAGGCTTGCCTGCTCCTAGGGACACAGAAATGAGGAAGCCCTTGCAGATTTGCCAGATTTCTCCCTTGCCAATTCGTATTTTCCCTCCCCAATTCTCCTCCTGCCAAGGGCAGGGGATGGAGGTGAAGCTGCTCAGGTTTGGGGCTGGGAAAGAAGAGGACAGTGTCAGCTGAGGTGGAGTGCTTTGAGCTTTAGGGCAGGGCCTCATCATTTGGTGGGCGACCTCTCTTTGCTAAATGAGCTTCACTTCCCATCCCTGTGAAAAGGGAAGTTGCTCTTTTAGAAAGCTGCTGTCATCTACCGCTGAGGTGGGAAGGAGGAGCTACCACGAGGTGCAGCAAAGGCTGAGCAGTGAAGTAGTGTCTGCCAAGTCATCCTGGGAGCAGAGCGACAGCGTGGCAGCTCCAGACAGAAACCTGCTTCTGATTGAGACACATTCCCACTGCCGACAGCGGGGAAACCCAGCAGCTGCAGCCGCCTGCCCCAAAGGCTCTCCCAGTGATGGCCGCAGTTCAAGCAGCTCAAAAGCAAGAATTAAAAATAAAAAAATTGGATATGGTGTGGTTTGCCTACTGCATCCCATTCTGGTATCTAAGGTATCCCGTGTGTCATCTGAGGCACATCCCTTCCTCCTTGTGCCTCCTCTGTTTCCTCCAGCCTGGACATCGCATGGCCACGAGATGACACCTGGAGTCCAGAAGCCCAGACGATTTGCTTACTCAGCCCAGAGATGTCCTCTGAAAGCAGCTGGAGGGAGAACCCTGAGAAAGCTGGTGAGAAAGGGCACTGAAAAGGGGGAGAGTCTCTCATTTGCAGCTCCCAGTCACTCCAGATGGGCTCCATCTGTCCCTGTTCCCCCAACCTGAAAGCACAGGCTGTGATCTCACCCAGCCAAGCAGGGTCTTTCTGGTGGTGGCTTCCACCCCGTTTCCACACATCAGCTCCCAGATGTTCTCCAGTGTCTTTGCAGGCCCTTAACACGACTGTGAAATCATGGAATTATAGAATCATGGAATGGTTTGGGTTGAAAGGGACCTTAAAGACCATCCCATTCCCACCCCTTGCCATGGGCAGGGACACCTCCCACTAGCCCAGGTTGCTCCAAGCCCCATCCAACCTGGCCTTGGACACTTCCAGGGATGCAGGGGCAGCCACAGCTTCTCTGGGCACCCTGTGCCAGGGCCTCACCACTCTCACAGGGAACAATTTCTTCCTAACATCCCATCTAAATCTACTTTCTGTCAGTTTGAAGCCATTCCCGGGAAATGAGGAAATCTCCCTCCAGATGACCCCATAGCCCACCAGGATGACCCCACAGCCAGACTCCTGCAGTGGTGGGCCCTGCACAGGCTCCTTGTGCAGCAATGCCCATCCCATGGCATTTTATCCATTTCACGCCGACCCAAAGGTGTTCCTGTTGGGATTTCTGCTGCAGAGGTGACTCCAGCTTTGCACTGAACCCACCAAGAGGGATGAAGGTAGCTCTCCTCTCCCATCTGGCCCCCAGGACTGCTTCCCTATCCTGCTGCTGTAAAAGCTGCGCAGCTCATTTCCTCCAAGCATTGTTTTCATGGGCTGGCCATGCTTTTCTCTTCCCTTTTAGGAATGAGTAGTCTCCTTTACCATCAGAACCTCCCTGTTCCCACTCCTCTAGCAGATTAAAAGCCTATTTACAGCGTCCTGTAGCTCCTGAAAGAGGCCAGTGTGTTATAGACAACCCACCAGACTCCATTTTGAGACTTTTGGAGCGCTCCGAGAACAGGCAGTATTGGGGTTCCTCTCCCACTCTTAAAAATCTGGTGGCTGCATCCAAACCCCTGGTGGTCCCCATTCTACGGGAGCTGTGGTGGCTCCTGGATTATATTTATCCATATACATTTATTATGCTTACTTGCAGTCTATCCTGACTTCACTGGCCCTCCTGTTTGGTCTCACATTCCAAGGGACAGGCTGTCCCTTTCCCCCTGATTTGGAGGAAAACAGAGGATTTTCCCTGATCCCATCCCTGTGTTTGGAATGACACTCAGACACAGGCACCAGGTACCAGATCACCCCGAGCGCAGGGTGAGGATGGACTCCCTCTTGTTTCACTATCGTTATTTATTATTAAACCCCTCCGGTTTTGCAGGGACTGGGATGAAAATGCGGGTTTTGGTTGATGGTAGCTGGGACCTATTCTGCTAGGAAGGGCCACAAAGAGATTTTGTCTGGATCCCGTGAGGAAAAGACTTTTTTGGACAGAGAAAGTGACTCCTACTCAGACCAGTCCTCCCTGCCAGGCTTCTCCTACACTCACAACTTGACTATTCTTGGCTACTTGCAGCAGCCAAGACCTCGTCTCAGTATTATTTCCTTTCTGATGCTTGTAAAGAGAGAAGAAACCCATTACTTTTTAATGCCATATCCGAAATTAGAAGATTAAATCCATTTTCATAATTAAAATGGTATCGAAACATCCTTATGGTGCTTGAAGGAGACAGAAATGTGGCAGAACAAGGCCAAACCTCACAACCAGGTTTGTGACAGAAAGTCATTATTTATGGCACAGAAGTGATGGGGCTGATCCATTCTCAGGTTACCTCTCACTTGATCTGGTCTGAATTTATTGCTTCAGAGCTAGAAGAAATCTTATTTCCTAAAGTTTCTTGCTTTGCCAGTGTCCCTGCTCTGCCTGGCATCAGCAGTACTGCACTAAAACAAGCAGGATTTCGTCTCACCTGGTTAGCACCAGGCTTGTACAGAGTCCCACATTCACAGTTCCCTTCCACTCACAGTTATTATTCCTTGGCAGACCACTCAGTGACTTTTGGAATGCTTTTTCCACCATTTTCACCACAATTTTCAGGGAAAAAAAAAGCATTTCATGGGAAACCACCACCTTTCAAAAGGTTCTGTCACAGGAACACCATGAATATTGGCACCTTCCACTGGAAAAAAAGAATAATAATCGTGCAAGTTAGCTGCATTAATGTCTCAAGCAGCTGTGCTCTTCTTCCTCTGCTTCTAAAATGGTCAAGGCCAAATATGCAAGAGACAGCCAGGAAAAACTGTGGAGATAAAAGTCAATTTAAAGCTTTTCTATCAGTTTCTCTGTGTGCTTAGCACGACATCACTTCTCCCTCTTTCCATCATGCATTGCGGGTGACACCTTGATTTTTCCATAGGTCAAATTTAACCTCTAATCAAAGCCCACTTCTCAAGCATCATCCTCCCATAGACAGATTTTGGGATGTTCTGCCCCAAATTTCATGGTTCCAAGTCATTCACATAACCCTGGATGCCACCACGGCTCAGGTTTTGGGCAAGAAACTGTCTGGGCTGAAAGAAGTCCGGCAGCTCTTCTGCCCACAGCATTTTGTTATGGTTTTTCTTTCCCACTTCAGGTTTTGTGGAGATGAGGGACCTTCCATGAATGAGGGAACACCATCCTGCAGTAAATTGGGACCATGGGGACCTGGGCACCTGGCCCAGCACATCTTTTGCCTCTTGGCCATAAGGTCCCTTTATCAAGGGACAAAGAATTTTTCAACCAACATTCATCCACCAAAATCATTCCCAATTCCACCATCACCAAGGCAGACGAGACATCCTGGACACTGAGTAATTTTTCACTCTTCTCTGCTCATGAAGTAGCAAAGAATTCATTTGTGAGCCATGTGTTTATTATTTGTGCCGTGTCTCCTACGTGCCTGACACACAGGACCGCAGGGGTGCTGCTCGCTGCTTTCTGATCAGTAACAAATTCCACGGCTTCCAGAGGAGCAGAAATTGTCAGTGAGATTGGATCAAATTCGGAAAATGATTTTATAAGTGTGTAAGTAAGCAAATAAAGAGGGGAAAGTGCAGGGGGATGATTTTGAAAAGCACATTTCGGTTCAGGAGCCACGTGCATTTCACAGTGTGACAGAAACATAGGACTGGCACCACAAAGGTTGGTAATCTCAGAAACCCCCTAACTTGGACTTCAGAGCTTTCAGTGATGGAAATTCCCACTGCTTCCTATCAGTCTATCCCAGCCCTCCAATTCCCATAGCCTTAAAATAACTTCCTAACAAGCAGAACTAATTTCCTTCATTGAAAGACCCACGACTGCCTGTCCTGTCCATGGTGGATACCCCATCCCTGGAAGTGTCCAAGGCCAGGCTGGATGGGGCTTGGAAAAACCTGGGATAGTGGAAGGTGTCCCTGCCCATGGCAGGGAGCTGGAATGAGCTGATCCTTAAGGTTCCTTCCAACCCAAACCATTCCATGATGCCATGGTGGACAGCAAGTTTATTCCCTCCCTCTTTGCTGTGTCTCCAGCAAAATAGGCAACGTCATTTCTTGCAGTAATTCCACACAGTCCACGCTTCCCACACCTCTGCTCAATCATGTCCCTCTCCTTCAGGCATTTATCACTGGGTTTGGAAGTTTGAATAGGCAAGGCCACAACGTTTTTGAAATTAAAACTGACTAACATTAACAAAGAGAATATTGCTCCGTAAAACCACAGGAACATTGTTCTCCTGCTCAGCTGCAGTTTTTTCTTGGAAAAAAATTATAATTAAACCCCATTTTTTTACTTCTACCCAAGGAACTGCTGTGGTTTGAGCTTGGTTTTTGGTGGTGGGGGAGATTTTTTTGGCTGGACATTGTGACGGACTTGAACCTGATATGGAAAGCAGGATGACCTTCTGTGAGAAGAAAATGTCTTGTCCAGCATGAAACACTGGAATTCTGGTTCACATTCCTATCTATTTTTGAGCAAGAACCGTGACCCTGCATAGCCTGTTTTGTCCAGTGATGTCCAGGGGTGCAACTGCTCCTTCCACAAGCAGCATCAGGACCCTGGGGCTGTAATTTGTTGCCAAGACCTCTGCAAGGGGGAATTTCATCCTTTTTTTACCCCTCCCCAGCTACTTCTAACCTTGCAATGTGGTGTCAGCCGAATGAAAAAAGCTGACTTGCACCACATGGAGCTAAGACACGGATGGAAACTTTGGGGCTGGTGAGGATTCCAGCAGGATTTAGCCCCAGGTGTCCTGAGAGATTTTTTGCCCGTGATAGAACCCCTGCAGGAAATGATTGGCTGCAAAGGAACTCACCCACATGGAGGCAGCGTTTGGTTGCCTCCAGAGGCTAGTGAACCGTGAAGGAGCAGTGAGAAAACTCCTTTTTTAAGACAGATGGAATGGAAAGAATGAGGGGAAGGAAGGAAGGCAAATGATGATGAAGTAACAGTGTGCTCAGGAGCTCCTACTCGTCCCTGTGATCCCTGTGAAATCTATCCATGCGAATCCCTGTTTCCACACCTGCTTGAGATGACAAAAAACCTGGGCTGGTCCTGAAAATGTCCTCAAGGCCTTTTCAGATGCTGATGTGCCCATCAAGGGACCACAGAGAATTCAAGGTTGAAAGGTCAGTCGGGAAGCAGAAATAAAGGAGCTGAGAGATGGACACACAACCCAAATTATGAGGGAATGGGATGCCCATCCTGGGATATTTTGGGTTTAGTTAAGGGGCGCTGAGAGCACACCATGTCAGCTGAGAGCCTGGGGTGTAACAGCATCCCAGAACACCCCACGCTGACTATATCAAACATGGGAATTCATTGGAAAAGCAGATGAAGGATAATCAGCAGCACCTTTGCAAAATTTTCACTTAAATATGCCTTGGGTCTTTCCTCCTCCGTCAGAAAATTCAGGTTTTGATTTCACAATCCTCACGGGGCAGCAATAGCCCTGTATTGGCAGAACAAAACAAGAATGTGCCAGAAGGGTTTTTTCACTGACTTTTGGGTACCATTATAATGAAAATGCTGCAGGAGGTCTGGGAGAAGAAAGCAAAACGTGAACAAGAAATCACAAGCTCTGCAGCCCTCAAATATTCTGGTAAAAATGACTTAAACCTTGACAGAATGACTGACCGAACATATTAATGAGGGTGCATGGGCTGCCCTGCAGCTGTCCTTTTTTAATTCCTCATTTCCATCTGCCTTCTCCATCTCCAGCACGTACCCGAGCAGGGACCATGTGCGTGTGCTCTGCATGCAGCAGGAACCCTCACTGCTGGCAGTGTCCTGGTTTTGCACTGTTAAAGATCCATAATCAATTAAATACCAGAGCAGCCAGGCATGAGAGGCAAGAAACAGCCCCAAATCATGAGTGGGGTAACTAAAGCGCATTGAAGAGCGTTCAGTGGGGCATCGCTGGCCACAAAGCCCCGAGGAAACACCTGAGGAGGTCTGAGATGCAAATACCCCACAACACGGCACACGCTCTTCTCTCCCCGAAGTGCCACAGCAAGCACGGATATCCCGAAATATCCACGCTCCAACTTAGAGCTCGGGAATTTTGAGCCTGACTTAAATTTTAATCAGGAATGAAAATTATGGGCTTAGTGCAGATCCTGCAAAGTGATCAGGGTAGAAGCAGCAAGTCCACTCTTCCTATAGCTCTGCTGGAGATTTCCAACTTTGCCAGAAACTTTGTCTACAACCAGCATTAACTTTGCAGTGATTTTACCAGCTTCAGTGGAGGAGCTGGTGAAAACAAAGTATTACATCCAAGGAGACCATTTAAACCATTTGTGGGGTGGAAGAAAGCAAAAATCCTCAAAGATCCCAAAAGTGCCTCTCCAAATATGGGGAATTAAAGATTCGACCCTTCCTCGCACCATCCACAGCACCCAAAGGTTGCTGAGTTGGGAGCTGAGCACCCAAACTTCCACCTCCCCTCAACTTCAGAACTGAGTCCCTGATTTCACTTTCTCCTGTCACTCTCATTGCCAAGAAATTTGGTTGGATGAAACTCATTCGCTCCTTGCTGTCATCTACTTCCACTATTTTTAAGAGAAAAGAAGTTGATCTGTGCCTGAGAGAGAACCCACTGGGTGAGCATCTGACTTGGAACATCAGTCCCACCTCAGAGCATCCCCAATTCCAGTACTGGGAAGCTGACAGAAGGAAAGACAGACACACCCCCTATCCTGGTCCACAGCAGCAGTTTGGCTCATTGGACATCCCACCCAAATCCTTAAAGGCTTTAATAATCACTGGTCCAGAGATGGGCCAAAGATTTAAATACCCTAAGGGAATACGCCCAGTGGAGCATCAGACAGCAAACAGGCAGCAGGGAGGAAGGAAAACTGCTGGAAAATCATTTGTACTTACCTTGAGAGCCCTGTGTTCAGATTAAATCATATCCCACTCGGTCTTAGCTGTCCACCAGAGCTGAAAAACCCCTTCCAGATCATCAGCTTAAGACCTTCAGCTCCTTTTGATGAGTTTCAATCCTTGGAGCAGGCAGAAAGAGAAGCCCTAATTCTTCTCGTCGTGTGTTGAGTCGCTGTTGGTGGTTTCCTGTTGCCAGCAGCTGAATGACAAATGGAACTGGTTTGTTACACTTAGAGCGGTGGAGGGCTGGCAGTATGACCACACTTCTCACATACTACTAATATTAGAATGGGGTCTACCTTAGAAGAACCCACAAAGGCTCCTCAGGCTGTAGAAAGTCTGGTCCTGCTGCAAACAACACCTCGAATTGCCCTCATTCAGGCTGGGGTGAGGTGAAGTTGTCCCCTCAGGGTATAAAGCTGGTCTAAAAGTGGGAGGAGAAATAAGGGTCTGGAGTTGTCTAAATTGGCCCATTCACAGCTCAGAGCAGCCTGGGCCAATAGAAGGGGTGGGGTTATTTATTGAGTGCTCTTAACTTTCAGAGAGCTTATCACCAGTCAGGTTCGAGTTTGAGAAGTTTCCCTTTTTGTAATCAGCTGGGTTACGGGGCTGTAACCTCACTCACTTTCCATCTGAGGTTCTGTTTCCGCTTCAGAGCTCACCTAAAGAAGCTGGTCATGTTCTTCCTCCTTTCTTCAACGAGTACAAGACAGCTGATGCCATTTAGGGCATAGGGGGAAGAGCCCAGGAGACAGCTGACAGCACATCCTGATATCTCTTTATCACTTGTGTGTAAGATTTTCTGAGATCTGCCTTCACTCTGTTCTGTGCAATTAACTGCTCGTGGTGCTGCACAAAGCTCTGTCTGTGCTGAGCACCCAGTGCCCACCTGGAGCTGCCGTGGGCGAGGCCCAGCTCAGGACTCATTGCACTGGGGGATTTCAGTGCCTTCCATTCCCAAGGGTCTTCGGGCGCCGGAGAATCACAGAAGGGTTTGGGTTGGAAGGGAAAATCAAGCTTATCTTGTTCCATCCCCTTGCCATGGGCAGGGACACCTGCCACTAGACCAGGGCGCTCCAAGCCCTGTCCAGCCTGGCCTTGGACACTTCCAGGGATCCAGGAGCAGCCACAGCTTCTCTGGGCACCCTGTGCCAGGGCCTCCCCACCCTCACACCCAACAATTCCTTCCCAATATCCCATCTAGCTTTGTCCTCTTTCAACTTAAAGCCATTGCCCCTTGTCCTGTCCCTCCATCCCTTGGCCCAAGTCCCTCTCCAGCTCTCCTGGAACCCCTTTAGGCACTGGAAGGGGCTCTGAGGTCTCCCTGGATCCTTCTCTTCTCCAGGTGAACACCCCCAGCTCTCCCAGCCTGGCTCCAGAGCAGAGGGGCTCCAGCCCTTAGAGCATGTCCATGACCTCCTCTGGAATCACTCCAGAAGCTCCAGGTCCTTCCTATTTTTACCATGCAATGCTCTGAAGTTCCATCATTCTCCCTTCCACCCTCACCTTCAGCGTTCCAGACCCACCAACTCATCTGAAGGCCAGGAAGCTGATGAGTGTCACCTCCTGACCCTGCTGGGTTCTGGATAAAGCCTCTGCACGCTGAGACAAGGAGAAAGGAAAATCAGCCAGAGCTTCATCAAACAGGACAGCAGGGATCCTGGCTGAGACTGGCTGGGCAATGGGATGTTTATCAGCTCCTTTTTGACATGAGGGATGAAAACCTTACATAGGAGAAGGTTGGATCTTCCCTCTTGGTCCTGCAGTTTCAAGGATCACCCCTGGCTGAGATGACATCCTCCTGCTGATGGATTTCTGCAGGGGAAGTTGTCTGGAGGCAAATTCCAAAGCATGGATCTCTCTGGAATAGTGGATATCGGGAGTGTTGCAAACATTTGATTTTATGGCTCTTTCATCAGGCTGAACAAACAGCAAAGCAGAGGAATCTAACAAGCAAACACATTTCGAGTGCTGCTCGCATTTTAATGTCCCCAAAAGAGTCAGTTTGATTTAGAAATAGAATAAAAATTCCAACAGTTGGGGTGAAAGAAAAAAAAAAGATAAAAATCCAATTATTGGTCTTTCATTTTATTGTGCTGGGTTGAGAAGACTGTCCAGATTCAATTTGTCAAGCCACCAACTGCTGAAGTAGAACTGTGTTTCCTGACAATCAGTTACAAATCCAGGAAATTTCACCTGGCTCTTGCTGCAGGAGCGAGCAGGAAGTGACTCTGGGGTGACAGGGGAGGGAAGCTGCAGCTTGGACTCCACCCTTCACTCACCCCAACTTAAAGCAGGGGTCTGAGGTGGGCTTTTCTTACCTTTCCCTTCCTCACAAAGTCAAGGAAATAAGTCCAGGGCAATCATAGCATTTTTAAACTGAATTTTGGGGAGATGATGTTCACTCAAGACCCCTCCAATTCTGTGGGTTTTGGTGATGAAGCCTTGCGGGGTGGACAGGTAAGACTGGAGGGGGAATTTTTATTCACTAGCACTTCTGGAATTGATTTACAACAAATATTTTGAGTGAAAGTGGAACTGAAATCCCTTTTTTCCAGCAAAGAAGAGAGGTGGAAAAAATATGTATCAGTCCTGAGATTTTAAATGCTTTTTACTTTTATGGATTGCTGCAATGGTTTGAGTTAGCAGCTTTTTCAAAGGAAAGCCATTACAAATCAGTCGAAATCTTTGGAAAGGGTCTTGATTTTATTTGGAAATTATTTCTAGTTCTTCAGGTCTTAGGAATTTTTTTTTTTAGTTGAGGGAAGAATAATTCACTAACTCAATATACACACTTACAGTTAGTTATGGAATCACCAAGTGGATTTGCTTTTACCTTTGAAAAAAAAAGGGCCAAAAATTCCCACCATGACTTCGGTAGGATTTCAGGCACAATTGTCCTCTGTTTTGTCTTTGATGTTTGACTCACCTGGGAGAAACCCATAGAGAAAATAATGTAGATACCCAAGGAAGGAACCTCATCTAGTGGAAGATGTCCCTGCCCATGGCAAGGGACTGGAATGAGATGATCTTTAAGATCCCTTCCAACCCAAACCATTCCGTGATTCTGTGAAGACTGAAACAGGCCAGTGCCAGGTCCCTCAGTGATCCACTGAGATGGGCAGCCAGGTGACCACAACTGACCTCTGCAGCCCTTTGGGATGCCAGGGGACAGCATCACCTGGAGACCTGCTGCCCTCTGGAGGTGCCTCTGCCGCGTTTCCAGGTTGATTGGCCCCAGGTGATCCCCCAGCCATGCCAGAGCACTTTCCTGGTACAAGTCCCTGTGGAGGCAAAGGAGGTTGAACCTGAGAGAGGATGATGATGGTTGGGAGCACCACAGGCTCCTCTTCCCATCCTTGGAAGGCTGAGCCCCAGGGAACCATAGGATCAGAATGATTTGGGTTGGAAACGACCTTAAAGACCATCTCATTCCACCCCCTGCCATGGGCAGGGACACCTTCCACTAGCCTAGGTTGCTCCAAGCCCCGTCCAACCTGGCCTTGGGCACTTCCAGGGATCCAGGGGCAGACTCAGCTTTTCTGAGCAACCTGTGCCAGGGCCTCCCCACCCTTACAGGGAGGAATTTCTTCCTAATATCTCATCTAAAGATACTCTCTTTCAATTTGAACCCTTTCCCCTTTGTCCTCTCACTCCATGTTCTTGCCCCAACTTTCCTGTAAGTTCCCTTCAGGTACTTTAGGAACTTTTCTTTACAGGGGCTTTGACTTAGGGGAAAAGCATTTATCTGGGGACTAACTGAGAAGAAACCATTGATGGTCCTGCAAGATTCCAGCACTGGTCCCACAGAATGGCCTCACGAGCCCGCCAGGAGGTCCAGATCATCCATGCTTTGTTAGTAGGATGCCCGCAAGGAGAAATCACCCAGATCCAGCAGAAAGGGCAAGAAGCAGAAGGTTCAAATCCAAACTGAGTTGAGCTGCTGTTGTTGTGATAGAGGAATGGGCATTTCTGCCCATTTTGGGTGGTAAAAGGCATCTCAGAAGGTCCAGGTAAGATTTAGGGGACTATAAGGCAGCTTACAGCATTTGTGGTGTTCAGATCAGCACAGGGGTTCCCAAGGAAGTCTGGCTGCCCCATCCCTGGCAGTGTCCAAGGCCAGGTTGGATGGGGCTTGGAGCACCCTGGGATAGTGGAAGGTGTGGAACCATGGCAGGGGGTGGAACAAGATGGGCTTTAAGGTCCCTTCCAACCCAAACCATTCCATGATTCTACGAATCACCACTACAACAAGAAATTCCCATCTTGGGCTTTGCAAAACCACATCCCAGCAAGAACCCAGGCTTGGATCCATGTTTCCCAAGAATTCATCAGTCCTCTGGAAAAGGTCCTGTGCCCAGGGATGATGTGGGAACTGGCAGTCTCTGGAATGAAACAGTGAAACAGAAAGGATTCCTCGTATCTGAGGAAAAGAAAAAAACACTGAGCCATAGGCATGGGCAGTGCTGGTGCGGCACAGGTTTATTTCGACTCATCCCACATAATCTCAGGTGTCCACTGCAGGTGGTTGGTGTTAGAGCATCACCAGTGGGAGCACCACTGTTCTTCAGCAGCTCCCCAGCAGTTTTTTTGGATGAAGACAACTTATCTAAGATAAACCCAGGCCAAAAAAACATTCCAACCTCATGGACTGGCTTCGGAAGGACGTGGCTGCAGCCTTTCACTGCTATCTTATGGCAGCTCATTTGAAATCCATTACGCAACTGAATTAAAAATAAACATTTACAGAAGAGGGAGCGGGTGACAGCGTGTGGTCTGTTCCTGTGAGGAGACAGACAGACAGACACACAGACATCCAGCCTTGGGAGCAACACCTCTGCTGTAAACTCACCCCGCTAGACCTGGGCTCTGGCCCTGAGGCCAACTGACCCTGTCTGGCCACGTCCCTGCGAGTCAGCTCTCATGGCTATCAAATCTGGGTGGCTGAGTGCGACTTGTTTGTCAGGAAGGGGCCCCAGTCTTGGTCATTCCTGAGCCATGTCCTGGGATTGCTCATCCCACATCAAAACCAGGCCAGGGGCTGTTTCGACCTGTGCCTGTCTGTTCCCTGGCAACTGTTTGGGTTCCCAGTTTTGGCTTGGATGAGATGTTGCAGGAAATGTTGAACCTCCACATGCTTGATGGACCAGGCTCTGCTCTGTGGGACCCAGCAATAGGATAGCAGGAACGGGCAGGAACTGATGCCCAGGAAATTCCACCTGGATATGAGGAAGAACTTCCCTGGACTGAGCACTGAACAGAGACCAGAGAGGCTGTGGAGTCTCCCTCATGGGGGATATTCCAGAATTAACTGGACACAATCCTGTGCTCTGGGATGGCCCTGCTGGAGCAGGGATCCTGGACCAGTTGACCCACCGTGATCCCTTCCAATCTAACCCATCCCTGGGATTCTGGGATTCCTTGCTAAGAGCTCCAAGGCAGCTGTAGGTCTCTGTCAGACAGTTTCAACAAGCAGACAACAGCTCTTCCATCTCCCCTGGCACCTCTCCATCATCATCAGCCTTCAGGTGCGTCCCTGCAGTGCAGCGGGAGCTGATCACCAGGCTGAGTTTGCATATGCAGATCTGAAATCTGACAAAAAACGGGTGCTGGCAAAGCAAAAAAAAAATTTAAAAATTTGCATTTTCATCAGAAATGTGAAAATGCTGCTCTTCACTCTGAATCTGCACTGATGCATCCAGGGCACCCCCCTTCTCTGCACTCCAAAATTCCGAACCCTGTATGGGCACAGCCCCTAAATTACTGGGGGGGATCTGGGGTACCCCTGGCATTCGAAGGGAGGTGGGAAATCCCAGCCCTCCCATGCAGAGCTCAGGAAAGGGCTGTAAATCCCTCCCTGTTGCCCGCAGTGGAGAGGAGGGAAGGTTTAGGCACAAGAAAGGAAGGGTGAAATAAAGGAAAAAAAAAATAAGCTGAGAAGGGGTTTCTCTCACAAAAGCTGAATGTGGGAATGTGGGAAGGGGCCTGGATGGTTGGGGGTCGCTGGCCAATGCTTAACCCTTCCCAGCACCAGATTTGCAAATGCAGGTGGTGGCTCTGAGCCACCAGAGGGGAGATTTGTGGGGTGCTTTGGAGAGCAGTCCCCAGGCTTCGAGAGGTTAACCTCCAACTTCTGGTGAAGGAAGGAAAGCCGCTCTGTCCCCTGCCTTTGATTCTGGACCCCACTCAGCCAGCAGCCAGGGCACTGCCTCTCTCAGTCCCTCCTGGGAAGCAGCTAAAATGGTTTCCAGCCCCACTGGAACAGCTGTGGAAGCAACAGGCGCTTTCCCAGTACAAAATTCAGGCACAGGCTGGTTCCTAAGCCGGTTTTCTGCCAGGGGATGGATGGTATCAGCAAGCTGGTACCAGCCACGGTGCCCTGAGGCACCACCCTGGGGCTCCCCAGGGATGCTGATGCATCCTTGCAAAATTCCCCTCGGCACACGCAGTCACCCTGGGCAAGCTGTGGCACCTGGAAAACGTTATCCCAAAGCTCTCCCGAGTGCCAGAGGACCACAAGCTCCTTGGAGCTGATACCCGTGGTGTGAAACAGGAGTAGCAGAGGGACAGCAGCCCGCTTGGTGTCGGGAAGAGCCACGGATTCCTTTGGGAGCACAGCAGCTCTCCGGGCATCTCCTGCAAGCCCTGAGGGTACCTGGCCGCCACCGGACCGCTCCATCCCTTTTCTCCACGCCGAAAGCACGGCTGATCCTCCTCCCTCTCCTGAGTGCCGGAGGATGTTTAGGACCCAGGCTGTGCAGCTCCTCCCTTTCAGGTCTCTCCAGGGTTATTGCTTGGTGGGAGGTAGGTTCAGGGCTTGTTGGTATGAATGAAAGAGAGAGAGGAAATCGGCGCTGAAAAGCTCAAACTGGAATAGCTCGCCTGTCTCCAGGCAACAGCCCTGACGCAACCGCTGGGGGAAAAAAAAAAAAAAAGTCCCTTAAATGAAAAAAAAACCCAACAAAAAACCACCACACACACAGATTTCCGAAGCGAGACACAGAGGAGAAGGATGAGTCAGACTCCTGGAGACACTGCTGACACCGCTCTGCAAACACCAAGTTGGGGACCCGAGGTGGAAGGAGGGAGCCAAGATGTCCGTGCAAGCCCCTCTCTGATTCCAGCCCCGGTAAGTTTGCTGCTCGCGGTGGCTTGGGGGGACACAGCCACGCTGGGGACACCCAGCACGGGAGCTGCTGCAGCGCTGCCGAGTGCTGGAGGGGACCCCCGGCGTTTTGAGCCCTCGGGAAGGGAGAGCAGCAAGGACCAGGTCCCTGGGGAGCAGCAGTGAGGGGTGATGGGGACCCCACCGAGCACCGGTCCAGCACTGGGGTCTGGCGTGCTGGTTCTGCTCTGCTGGGGCTGGGGTTTGCAAGGTGTGCCCTCAGCCTCTATCTCCTGCCTGGCCGACATTCCCCGGAGATGGCCGGCACGGTGGCTCCCGAATGACTGGGAATCAGCGCAGGGTCTGAATCCTCCTTCCCGGTGATGTTTGTGGATTGTGCTCCGAGCTGGGAGCAGCGTGGGGCTCCTCACCCCCTCCAGGAGGATTTTTCCGCGCTGGGTGAGGTGTAACAGGGAAGAGGCTGCCCGGGTTTCGGGACAATCACCTGTTGCTCCCTCTGCCCCCAGCCTGAGATGTGCAGGAGCCTTGGAAAGGTTTGTGGGGTTGTGCAGTGCAGACATGGTGGGATGAGCGCGGTGGCCTCGCAGGGCTTAGCTGCCTCGGGATTTTGAAGCAGGCACCGTGTGCTGAGCAGAGCAGAGCAGGTTTCCACCTGCTCAGGGCTGGCCCTCGCAGCTCACGTTCACACCAAGGAGAGGGGGGGAAAAAAACCCAGCCAGAACTTCTTCAGAGCCCTTTATAACAGCTTGGGGCTAATTGTTAAAATAATAGCGCCAGCCCACACCCCTCCCAGCACGAGTGTTTGTGCAAGCCCAGCCCGAACGCCCCGGGGTGTTGCACACCAGGGCACCATCCCCATCCTCCAGCCCGGCCCCGCTCCGGCCCGGGCACACTGACACCTCTCCCAGCACAGGCACCTCGCTAAGGACACCCCTCCCTGTTTTCCTGCGATGCTCCCCCTGTTATTCCACAATCCTGCACCCTCCGGAGCTTTTCTGCATCGGGGACCTCAGCGGAGCGGGGGGAAAACGGATGAAAATCAAGTTCCTGGCTTCCAGCGAGGAGCTGTGCCCAGCTGATTCCTTTGGCTTTGTCTGCTCATCCCTTGTGTCCGAGGAACTCCCCACTTTCCAGCGGGAACGAGCCTGTTTTGGCTGCTGTGGGTTCGCTCTGTGCCAGCCATCATTTCAGCACACGGGGGCTGCTGCTGGGTTTTGCGTCCCAGCTCTTCTCTGCTTTCAAATGCCCATGAAAGTCATCCCCTCCCACCCCCCATCCTTCATGGGGGGGTCTGCACACCACAAAAATCCAGCAGAACGGGAGGAATCCGGCTTCTCCCGGGCTCCGGGCTTGCAACAGCCCTGCAGCCATTAGGTGTTTGCAAAATGTAGCAGAGACACTGCAGGGAAAAAAGAAAAAATAAATAAATAAAAATAATCAGCCTCAGAGCAGCATAGCCCTTCTGGGGGGAGGGAGAGGAGGGTCTGTTTGCAACCAGCTGATCTGAAATGATATTAAATCCCAAAGCGCAGCTCAGCACTGGGAGAGGACAGGGCTGAAGACAGAGGTTGGCCGATCACGGCTCAGATAATTGGATGGGACAGGGAGCATGTAAAGGGGATTAGGGGGTCACCGAGGGGCTGACCCCACTCCCCTGATCATGTTAACTTGGAGCCTGGGGGTCTCCAGTGGGAGCTGGCCCTGGCGTTGTCCCTGCAGGGGCTGAGCTTGGTGCTGGGCAGATTGGAGCTCAGCAAAGCCAAAAAAAAAAAATAAAAGGTTGTTGGTTTTTTTTTTTTTCTTTCTGAAAACACACCCTTGCATGCTGCATTTGGGGAAAAAATAACTCCCTGTACTAGTCTCCTGGGAAGAGAGCATTTCTCAGCCTGCCCTGGCTCATTCCCAAGGAATCCAAGCCCTTTTCATTACCCTGGGCGCACGGGCACAGAGGTTCCTGCCTCTCCGTGCTGAAATGTGGCCGTGCTTGGGGTGGCAGCAGGGACAATAAGGGGACAACCGGCTGTGCCAAGCCACAGGGCCTTTGGGGGCATCTCTGGGAACAGGCTGGCCGTGCCACCTCCAAGATTAGGGCCAAAACCTGCCGGGAGCCTGGGGCAGTGCATGGAGAAGAAACCTTTGCCCGTGATCTGTGGCTCCACAGACCTCACCAGAACACACCGAGGGTGGACATGGTGGCTTCACCAAGAGCCCGTAAACTTGCCTTTGCTCTGCTCCTTAATCCTTTTCCTGCTCAGAGGATTCCTACCTGGTTTGGGCTGATGGGTTGAGAGCACTGACCCTGTCCAGCTCCCCAGTTTGCAGCTACTTCCAACGGACTGGAAGACTGGTTTGCTGGAATGCCAAATATTTCTTCATGCAGGATTTCCACACAAAGCCTGGAAATCTGCTGATCGAGGGGAGTCTGACTGGTCTGAAAATGGAGCTACAAGGGTCCATCTGCAGCAGGCAGCAACCTCAGCCCTGCTCCCTCACCAGGAGCCTTCTGGAAGCTGTGTGGGGGACGCGGGAGGGATGAGGTGTAGTCAGGCAGGAAGGTGCAGATGTGTTTATTGAAACAGGTTCTGACTCCACCCGTGATGCTGGAAATCAGCCAGGGAGAACTGCCTCGGGGCAGGGAGTGCAAACTGGTCCCCTCTAATCTCACAGAATCCCAGAATGGTTTGGGTAGGAAGGGAGGTCCTTTCCATAAAGCTCATCCTGTTCCACTCCCTGCCATGGGCACGGACACCTTCCTCTATCCGAGGCTGCTCCAAGCCCCATCCAGCCTGGCCTGGGACAGTTCCAGGGATCCAGGGGCAGCCATCTCTGCACTCCTCCACTCCTCTGATGGGTTTTCTGCAGCCCTGAGTGCTCTCCCCTCCTCCCTTGCAGTGTCTAGGGCTCTTTCTGGAGGCCATTTGGGCAGAAGGATGGGCCAGGGCAAACCCTTGTCTTGCTCCCGGTCATATGTGAATGGAAAGCCCCTCTTTTCCCCCTTTCCCCGTTTTTCTGTGAATGCCATGTCCACATCCACACTTGTGATGCCCATTTTGGTCACACCAGTGCTGTCATCCTTCCATGGGGAAAGGAACAAGCTCACAGTACAGGAGTGTGGCCAGAAGATCTCCATGGGCATCATGCCCAGTGGCCCTGAGGCCTCTGCCATGATCCCTCCAGCACGGGCAGAGCCCTTTCCATCCTGTCCTGACCATTTCGAGCAGGCAGAGAGCGTCTGATCCTGACAGCAGCAATTCCAGCCCCGGAGCGTGTCCTGGCTTCGGGATCAGACAGCTCTTCATGGTGCTGGAGTCTTGTCCTGTTGAAGGGAGGGCGGATGAAGGTCACTTTGGGACCAGGCTGGTTTTCTGCAGGAGACGATTTCAGCTGCTACAGAAAAGGATGGGGTGGGTAAACACTGAATGATAAAATCCAGGGAAACCAGCCCTCCTCAGAGTCTGTGGGGTGGCCGGGGATTTGCTCTTCATCTCTGCAGGACCCCTGTGCAGAGCAGCAGGATGGGGGGCTCTGGCAGGGTGAGGAAGCCCCCAGCTCACCAAATCCACAGAGCACAGCAGCTCCTCTCCTGATAGAGCTCATTCTGGCGTGGAGAAAGGAATGATTGATGTGCAGCCACCCTGAAAGGGAACCACCAGCTCCAGGGAGCTGCAGTGTTGATCCTGATGGGTCTCTCCTTCCCTCACCCCATTCCTGAGGCCTCTGAGTCTCCGCTGCCCCGAGGATGCTGCGGAGCATCCATCCAGCCCCGTGAGCAGCTGGAGTGCTCCCTTACTCCATTGCTATGGCAACCCCTTCTCACAGGCATCTCCTCCTCTCTGCCCCTCTCCTAACCTGCCGCAGACACCCAGGGGGGGGGTCAGAGACCTCGAGGGGGGTCAGTCATCCCCACCCCATCCCTGTGTCATTGCTGTGCCAAGGAGGGAAGCAAATACAGCTCTGCCCGCACACCAGGCACTTTCCCCCGCCTCTCGCTGCACATCAGTGTTCCTTCATCCCACCTTTTCTGGCTCAGGATCCTCCTCTCCCCCTGGGAGAGCTGTACGGTGATGTTGGCAGGTCGGATTTACTCCAGGGGTTTCCTTTTTAGGATCAGGGGGTGTCTGCATGGCCCAGGGTGACCCCTGTGCAAACCTTCGGAGCAAACGGTCAGGGGAGCCACATCCCAAACTCCTTGGACCATAGAGGGTGTCCCTGCACCGACTGGAGAGCGGGCGTGGGCACCCAGATGAGACCTGGAGACACCAGAGGTGAATTCTTTACATCTCTGAGAGTCCTCAGAGCTTTTTCCCCGAAGGCCTGTTGCACAGACCGACTTCTCGGTGAGAGGGAAACTGAGGCACAAAGCGGCTGAGGTGCTTTTTGAAGCTCATTCACAGGCTGAACCATCGCCTCTGCCCTGTTTGCTCCATGCCAGAAGTGCCATCCGTGGTCTGTGTGGGCAAAAAGGGCTTCTGTCAGCTGGGGCTTTGTCTCCTATTGAGGCTTTTTTGTCTTCCCAGCCTCCAGAGGAGCAGAATTGCTCTAACACAGATTCCTACAGTCACTGCTGCTCCTCTGCAATAGGAATTGGTGTTACAGGAATCCACAGTCCACCAGGAACAGTGAAGGAAGAATAATTTACTCCCTACGCCTCCACCTCAGCCAACTGCTGAACTCCCAGTTTAACATTCCTGTTACTTCTCCATCCCACACTTGTGCTCCTGCTGATCCCTCGGGGTAGGTCAGTTGACTTCTCCAATGGAAACCTAACCCAAAAAAGAAATTAAAGGGTTTTTTGTTGTTGTCTCAGTGACCTGTTGTATCCTGTGCTTTCAGGTCTCATCTAAAGGAAGGGGGAGCCCCCTGAGCAAAGGTTCTTAGTGCGGTGTGAGCAAAGCCTCACCCCGTTTTGGGGCTGGACTCGTTACCCCTAATTAGGGTTGGCAGGATCTCCCTGCGGCAAGCGTGATAATGAGACAAATCAAGGATTAATCACTTAAATCCCCTCACACAGGCCAGCCCAGGGGGAGCCAAGCCTAGGGTAGGGTGGCTGGGAATATGTGGATTTGAGCCAGAGGCAGGTTTGTTCCTGGGAATTTGGTAACTCTCCGGCACCAAAGGGTTTGTGTTACAGCGCAAGGGCATTTTTCACATGCTTACAACTTTCAGATCTCTTTCTCCACAGCAGGTCTTTGATCCAAGTCCAAGATATTGATAGGAAATTAGAGGTGGCTCCATTCTGTCACTTCAGAGTTCGGACAGGCCGGGGAACAGAGCTGCTTATTTAGGGGGTGAATTTTCCTGCAGAGGGAACGAGGCGTTTCATGTTACACCAGAGAGAAAGTGAAGGATGGGCTGAATCAATGCTGCTTTTAGGGTAGAAAAACCAAACCTCCTCCAAAGCTGCTGGGAGCTGTGGTGACAGGGAGGGGGAGATGACAGCAGGGTGGTGACAAAGGGGATGCTCCAAGCCACTGTCCTGTTTTCATGGTCCAATGCTCTAAATGTTAACTGAGCTGTGCCCAGGGCTCAAATACCAGGGGCCTTTCCCACCCTGAGGATTCCTGTTCTTCAAAACAGGAGAAAAGAGTTTGTGTGGGGCTCTGCTTTGTGGCTGTGGCATTCAGAAAATGATAAAAATATGATCTCTGCTGGGGATTAGCAAATCCAGCAGCCCAGTGTGGAACTGCAGCAGACTCTTGGACTGCTGGGTTTGGGCCACCCTCAGCAATCTCCACAGAGATCTCAATAGACAAAAAAAAAAAAACCCTCAGAAGTGAAGTCTTTAAAGTCATTACTTCTTTTCCTTTATTGATTTGGGGAGGCTGGAGCTGGAGGAAAGGTAAATCCATCGACATGCCCTGAGCCCTGCAGAGCACCCCTCCACCAGGGCAGCCCACTGCTTTCCCCTCTATTTTTCAACAGGAGAAGGAAAATTGTTGCTGTTCCAGGCACGAGAGCTGTTGGCTTCAACCTGACAGAGTGTCTGTGAGGGCTCCCTCTCCCGTAAAACTCTCATTAACATAAATAAGAGCAGGAAGGGGACCACAACATGACTAATCCTCCACCCCCACACTGTCTGTGTGTACGCTATCAACTCCTCGCTCAGCTCATGTGCCCCCACACAATTGTTGGGATAAATCTTGCGCTCTCTCTCTTTCGGTGTTTATTTTAAATCGAATCTTCTTACTGAAAAGGTTGGAGAGGCGTAATTATGGTCTGGATTTCAGAGCTGCACATGCCTTTGTGGAAATGGCAGGGAGAAGAACGGCTGAGTAACTCTAGGAAGCTGCACACATCCTGCCTGGTTTTCCAGGCATCTCACCAGGCAGGCAAAAAAGTATTTTGTTTTGTGCCTGGCGTTAGAGGAGAGCTCTGGATCTATTCCTAGCTCAGCTAGAGATGAGCACACGACCTTGAGAATGTCTCTTACCTGATCCTGCCAGCGAATGAATACAGAAGCTGCCTGAGCTTAACTCTTGAAGAGTTGTTCGAGTCCTCTGCCCCTGCAGGTCCCAGGGTTTGTCAGAGCAGCTTTGGACACAGCTTCCATGAGTGCTGAAGGGAACAGAAATGGGGAGGAAGCTCCTGGCTTCTCTGTGTTACTGCTCCTAAGGGGTGTTAGGAGGGACCATTCCCACTGGATAAACTGGATGTGGCCGGTGATGGAAACCACAAGTCCAAGTCTCCCTTGATGTCTGAACCCCAACCATGCCAGCACCACAGTTAGCTCCTCACATGGCTGGGACCACGTTCCAGGCTGGAGCCAGCGGGTCAGAAGGGAGCTGAATCCTAAGGCTGCATCTTCAGCAAACCCAGACCTAAACCCAGATCTGTAAAACTGGAGCAGGGTGTGGTGTGGGGAAGAATAAATCCCTTTTTCCAGTTCTCCTTTTGACTCAAACTCTTGGGGAAGTTTGGGTTCACAGAATCCCAAAATGGTTTGGGTTAAAAAGGACCTTAAAGATCATCCAGTCCCACCCCCTGCCATGGGCAGGGACACCTCCCACTAGCCCAGGTTGCTTCAAGCCCCGTCCAACCTGGCCTGGGACACTTCCAGGGATCCAGAAGCAGCCACAGCTTCTCTGGGCAACCTGTGCCAAGGCCTCACCACCCTCACAGGGAAGAATTTACCCCTAATATTTCATCTAAACGTCTCCTCTTTCAGGCTGTCTTATTTGATTTGCCCAAATGGGGAAATGTGGGTTTGCCGGGCAGAAAATCAGCAAAACCAGACAGCCCAGCATCCAGCAGCAGCCACCGGTGTTTCCAGAGAATGTTAGGGTCTGGGAATGTGTCCTGGCCTCCTTGGCAACCCTTCCATGGCCCCTTGAGTGAAGATTGGAGGTGTAGGTAACCAGAGGTTTGCTAAAAGCCAGAGCCTGTCTGTTCCTGGCCCAAAGCACTCAGATAACCGAGGTGAGGTCACCCTCCCCAGCAGCCCCCTGGCACTGAGCCTCTCCCAAAGCCCTCAGTTCCCTGCTCCAGCAAGAGCTGTCTCTCTTTCCTCACTCCCTTTTCCTTCTCAAAACCAACCCTTTTTTTTTTCTTCTAGGTGTTCATCCAAGGCTGGTTTGCTGCTTGAGCAGGGACCCACACCTCAGCTGTCCTCCAGGGAGCTGTGTTGGGCACCTCGTGACACCTGGTGAAACCTTGAGGGTTCTCATCCCCATCCCTGGTCCTTTCCAGCCCACCTCTATGCCTTTGGACTCCCAGAGAGGATGTCTGTCCCCCAAATCCAAATAGAAGAGGCGCTGGACAGCACGGATGCTGGCTCTGGGGGGGTTCCTCCTCCAGATGATCACCTGAGGACCCTCAAGGCATTGACAGAGAAGCTGAGACTGGAGACCAGGCGCCCTTCCTACTTGGAATGGAAGGCAAAGCTGGAGGAGCAGGCTTGGAAGAGCCCCCAGCCCGAGGGAGATGGGGAGGACGAGGCCACCAAGGCCAAAAAGACCCTGGGGGAGACTGTGCCCATGAGGAAGGTGCAGCTGCACCTCAACGGGAGCCCTGCCCAGGACAAGGGGACTGTCACCTCAGGGAGAATAGGTGGCTTTGAGAGCATCGACGAAGCTTTGACGTGGCTCAGGAAGGAGCTGGTAAGTGATTGCCTGTCCCTGTTAGCACAAATTTTCAAGAGGGATAAAAATGAAAGAGTGGGGATACTCCTCGTTCCTGCCTGCCTTCAGCCCCAGGTGGAAAGGCAACAATCAGTCCTTGTGCTTTCCATCACTCGTTGTGTTTTCCACACCTGGCTCTTCCAGGTCCATCTTCTGTTGCCTTTTTCTTCCTTCAAATCCAGTTTCAGTCATCCTCCCATCCCAGTCTTGGGCCCTGTCTCGCACATCTGTTTGTTTCTGGACATTTCACAGTGAAAGAGAGGACAAAAATGCTGTCTTTTCTAGGAATGTGTGCTGGGAAAATCCAGAGAGCCAGGGCACGAGGGCTGGAATTCACCTTTTCTCTGTCACTTTGCTATCATGGTCTTTGGCACAAGTTTATCCTGGGCCTGATCCAGCTCCCAACCCAGCTCAGGAGTCAGCACAGGCTGGGGATAATTCCCAGGAGGATGCACCAAGCCTGACAGATTTCAATAAATGTTTGGAAAATGCTCTCAGGCACATGGAGTGATTTTGGGGTTGTCCTGTGCAGGGCCATGTGTTGGACATAATGATCCTTGTGGGTCCCTTCCAGCTCAGGGTATTCTATGGTTTTCTGAGGTCAATAGGATGGACATGTCAGGGCAGCTGAATTCAGGGCTGGAGAACCAGTCCAGGTGCTCTTCACAAGAGTAGAAGCAACCAGATTCCAAAAACACACTTCCCAGTGATCCTTCCCTTCTCCTCACTGGCATGAAAAGTCCTTATTATTTGGCCCAAATGACTGGAAGTGACTCATGACACGTGGCTTTGTTTCTGTTGCCCAGTTGGAATTTTGCCTGTGAATCCCAGCAGGAATATTTGCAGCAGGGGCTGGGACATCACTTGTGGCCAACACTTGTGAAAATGTTCCTGCGCAGATGCTTTGTTTTTGAGAAGCACTGAAACCTTTGAGGAGAACTTCTGCCAACAATGAATAATAGTTTTAAAGATTTCTTTGTGACTTTTGCTTCGGGTAATATTGATTTGTCAACTTTCTGTTGCTGCATTCACCCAACTCCTGTGATCCCCACAGAATTTATTTACAGAGGTGGTTCTGGGTGCTGCGCTTTGGTGACTTTGTTTCTCAGGATCGTGGCTTTCAGGAATTCAGGACTATTAGGAACAGTGTTGAGATGATCCCCTACAACCCCTCAGTGCTCTGGAGAACCTCAGCTCCAGATGTGTGACCTGAATCTGGGTGCAATCCTAAATTCACACTTGATGTAAACCCCAAATCTCAAGATGATCAAAGAGAGCAAGAAGCAGATTTTCCTTCACAGAACCCTGGATTTTAAAAGATTTGGGGTTTTTTCTTTCAATCTCTGCCCATGATGGAAGTATAAATTGTCTCAGAGTCTGATTCTACCCCTTAGACTGGGGTGTGGTATCTAAACCACCATCTGTCAAAAACTGAAAGTTTAAATTAAAGAAGAGGAAAGGCCAAGCAAACCTTAATTGTTCCTCACTTTCCATTTTCTAGACACTTAATTACACTGGTTTTTGCTGGATCTGGACATGACTGGTAATTTAGAACAATTTCCCCAAAAGAGAGAGCAATTTTTTGGCTCACCACAGGGTGAAATAGCTGTGCTAGAGGCACGAGTGTAGGTAAGAGCTGCCAGCAGGCAGAGGGAGCACAGCCAGCCCATCCCATCACACGGTGCTGGAACCAAAAGGTGCATTTCACATTGCATTTCAAGGGTGAAATCCAGTTTGTTGTCAAATAAAGGAACAAGCTTCCAGACATCCCAACACAGCCAGGATTTTTCCTTGGTTTTGCTCATGTTGTGGTAAGAAAGCCGTCGGGAAGGCTCTGTAGCAGGATGAAGCCCAGAAAACAACCAGATCCTGGGCTGATCCTGCAGAGTGGGCAGCAGGGCAGGGGGGATTCTGCCCCTGTGCCCTGCTCAGGTGAGACCCCACCTGCAGAGCTGCCCCAGCCCTGGGACCCAGCACAGGAAGGACCTGGAGCTGCTGGAGCAAATCCAGAGGAGGCACCAGGATGATCAGAGGGATGGAGCAGCTCTGCTGTGGGAAAGGCTGAGGGAATTGGGATTGTTCAGCCTGGAGAAGGCTTCAGGGTCACCTAATTGTGGTCTCCCAGTTCCTGAAGGGAGGCTACAAGAAAGATGGAGAGGGACTTTGGACAAGGGCCTCAAGTGACAGGACAAGGAAGAATGGCTTCCCACTGCCAGAGGGTGGGGATAGATGGGATATTGGGAAGGAATTCTTGGCTCTGGGGGTAGTGAGGCCCTGGCACAGGGTGCCCAGAGAAGCTGTGGCTGCCCCTGGAACCCTGGAAGTGTCCAAGGCCAGGCTGGATGGGGCTTGGAGCAACCTGGGCTAGTGGAAGGTGTACCTGCCATGGCAGGGGTTGGAACAAGATGATCTTTAAGGTCCCTTCCAGCCCATCCCATTCCATGATTCTGTGATTCCATGATATGGTTATTTAGGGTCTGTAGGATTCATCTATCCAATTAAATGGCAAAAGCTGGTGAAGGTGGGGATTCTTTCCATGCAGGAAGGAAGTGCAGCAGCCGTGTCCCTCCTGGATGAAATGCAGAGTATGCAGCTCCATCACCCCCAACCCTCAGCACAGCTCCCAGCGTGTTCAGGCCAGGTTGTTTCAACAGCATCACCCTGGAATGGTTCTGGCTTGTCCCAGGGAGCATCCTGCCAAGCACTTGGAGCTTCAGGAGTCTGCACGTGCTGGGGGCTGTTCCCAACGGGCAATTGGTACAGGACCACCCAGCTTCAGATTTAACTCTATCCCAGCCAAAAGCAGCAGAGGCAGGAGAATAAATTTAGTGCTATCATAGAAGGGTTTAGTTTGGGAAAGCCCTCTAAGACCATGGAGTCCAACCACTCCCCAGCTCTGCCAAGGCCACCACTAAACCTTGTCCCCAGATGCCACATTTACACAGCTTTTCAATCCCTCCAGGGATGGGGATTCCTCCACCGCCCTGGCCAGCTGTGTCAGGGCTGGACAACCCTTTTGCTGAAGAAATTTTTTCTAATATCCAATTAAAACCTCTCTTGGGACAACTCGAGGCCATTTCCTCTTGCCCTGCCTCTTGTTACTCCCAACCCACACAAAAGTCATCATCTGACACTGCAAGGAATTTTCCTCTGTGTGTCCAGAGTCTGCTCAGGTTTGGCTTCCGCCAGGTTCAGGCTGCTCACGTTCAGAAGCGAAGCAAAACACAAACGCAAGGTTTTATTGTCCATCTGCTTTTCTTGGCCTGTCACCTCCCATGACCTGCCCCAGGCCCTGGTTCTGCACGCCAGGCCCTGGCCCTGGTTTGTAGGACTGACATAAGCCCACGGAGCCTCAGCCAGCCACGTCAGCTGGGCCCTGCTGAGAGCCTGGCCCCGAGAAGCTGATTTATTCAGACATGCAAACTGCTCTTGTTTTTGTGCTGAGAGGCTCTGTGGAGGTGTAGGAGCAAATTGCAGCTCTCAGCGTGCGCTGAGCTGCCCCGGGGCTGGAGCATTTCCCTGCCCAGCTCCTCCTGCCTCTTCTTTGCCCTTGTGTTTGCCTTTGCACTGTCAAGTGTGGCAGCTCCTCATCCGTGCTGAGAGTAAAACCATCACCAGCCTGGGGATGGTGACAGACTCGAGGACTGGAGGGGTCACACTTCGCTCTTTGTTTTTGAAATTTGCCAGGTTTTACAAGTTACAAAATTAAGCACTCAAAGGCCTCTCCCTCTCAAGTATGGCTAAAGTACAAACCTATGAACAGGGACATCTTAGAACAGTTCTAACTTCGTCCCCTTAGGAAAAATGAGTTTTCTGTCTCAAATTCACCAGTTTGGCACTGAAATCTGAGGGGTGTGAGCCAGAATGCAGGAAGGACTTGAAAAGGGACACAAATGTCTGATGTCCTCTCCTGGGAAATCGTAAAACACCGGTGTCCTGTTGGTCAGACATTTATTATTGTGTATTAAGCACTATTACTATCATTTGGGATATTGCCAGAGCAAGTGCTTGAGTGAAATTGAACAATGATGCAGCACTAAATTTCCTCATTATGAGGGTGGTGAGGCCCTGGCACAGGGTGCTCAGAGAAGCTGTGGCTGCCCCTGGATCCCTGGAAGTGTCCAAGGCCAGGTTGGACGGGGCTTGGAGCAACCTGGGATAGTGGAAGGTGTCCCTGCCCATGGCAGGGGGTGGAATGGAATGATCTTTAAGGTCCTTTTTAACCCAAACCATTCTGTGACTCTGTGATCTCACCTGGGGCTGTGGGCTGAACCACAAGGGCGTGAACACCTAAAATCACCCACGACAGGGTGGCAAATAAGCACCTTTGAAGAAGCCCCGAACCAAAACACAGACAATGTGGACTTCTCTGAAGGGTTTGGCAAGGATCTGACAAGTGGCCTGTGCTTCTCCATACTCGAACCCAAGTGGCTGCACACAGGAAAGCACCAATTCACATTCCAGTTTCTTTTGATCTTTTGGAAATAAAAAGGGCTGCCCTGTGGGAGCAGCTGCTTCTCCACAGACCGTCCCCCTGAGCTGCATGGACCAGGCTGGGACTTCATCCATGGGTCTCTTCTCTTTTGGGAGAGGGAGATCTCAAAGAGCTCCACATCTCCATGCCTTGAGGTGCTCCCTGCTGAAGCACCCCCCATAGCAACGCAGGGAAAAGATGGACTGCTGGAAATGGGAAAATTATTGGTCTTCCTCTCTGTTGAAGGCAAAATCGAAGGCAACTGCTTGTATCTGTTTGGGCTGAGCCACCCAGACTGGAAAACAGGAAAGAACGCATCTCGCCCCTGTTTAACAACCCTGGGAGACTCTGAGGCTTAATCCAAGCAGAAAATCCTCCCTGGTTCATAAGATTCTGTAGTCCAGCTTTGCATTTCAATCCAGCAGTTGCTTCACTGCCAGGAAGGACCTGAGTTTGGCTCCCCCTTCCACCCTGGCAAGTTCAACCCCATCCAACAGCATTCCCCAACCGTGCTGGTGAGAAACAGCTGGAGCTGGGTGTGCAGGAAGAGGCAGAACGTGTTAAAAATTTGGGTTTTATGAGCAAGACACACCTAAGGTCTTCCTGCCCTGGCCGTGAGAAGATCAAAGGAGATCAAAAGCCTGGCTTCTGCTGGATGCTCCCCACGGGTTTCTCCAGGACGTTGCACTCCATGTGGGGGATCCTGCTGCTGTCCCACATGGATGAACTGGAGCGTGGAGTTACCTCGTGGTGACCGGCCCTGTGGGCGAACTCTGCCAACCAAAAACCCCACGGCTTCCCGTGATGTGGCCCCTGTAATCCCGTTATTCATTCCCAGGCAGCTTTGTGGAGCTCTGCTGGCCTGACAGTGCTGCTTTTAAAGGGACGTCACTCATCCTTTCCAGCGATTGTTTGGTCCTCAGCATGGGACGGGGGGAATGGTTTTAGTGTTTGTGCAGAGCCTCTGGGAAAGGGAAGGAGAACGAGGATATCTGGGTTCTGGCTGAAATTCTGCTAAATATTCTGGGAGGGTTTGACCAGAGCAGTGTTTAATAGATGCAGGACAGGGGGTTTGCACCTCAAGCCAAGCCCCAGGGATGAGTGGGGGGAGTGAGAGTTCACACCCTGCAGAGCAGCCCAACTTTCGTGCTCCACTCTCTGCCCAGATGTCACCCCATGGAGCTGCCTCCACAGGACCTGTCACCAGCCAAGGAACTCCCAAGCCCTCGGGAAGACAAGGCAGCCTTCCAAGGAACACAGGCAGTCACAGCCCTCAGCCCATGTGCCATCTCCTCCTTGTGCACATCATCCTCTCACAGGAACATGGAATCGTTAAGGTTGGAAAAGCCCTCAAAGATGGTTGGGTCCAACTGTTAACCCAGCACTGCCAAGGCCGCCACTAAACTGTGCCCACAAGTGCCACATCCACATGGTTTTAGTCAACCTTTGCCAGGCTTTGTTCCTCACCTTCATTTTCTAGAGGGCTTTGCCTTCCAGCTTGCATGAAACCAAACGTCTTCCTCAAAAGAGAGGAAAAACAAGAACCAGTCAAAAAATGTAAAGCTGGTTTGCAAGAGGAAAAAAGCCCCTACAGCTCACACCCCTCTGCACAATGGCCTCATAATTCTCTTTTAAACGCTTTTTTTTGTTGGCAGCACAGGCTTTTTTAATCCCACATTCTTCCAAATATTCAATGAAAGCCTTTGTTGGCATTTCTTAGGTAACTTGATACACCGAGAAGAAAGAATGAAAGGGTCACTTCAATAACACCTGTGATCACCTCCCTGATAAAATGTCAGCATCTGTTGTGAGACAGGGAAAAATATCAACAGAATGATTTTTTTTTTTACTGCAACTCAGGTGGGAGAATAAAAACTTTCCAAGAGGCACTGCTCTGCTGGGGGCACGGGTTATGAAGCCTGAGAGGAAATAGCAGAGTGTTTTTTTGAAAAAGGTAAATGGCCACAACCCTGCCGACAATTTGAGAGAGATTTCCTGAGAGAGGGAGAGAGATTCACTCAGAGATTGGTACAAAGGTGACTTAATCCTCTCCAGACAGCCGAGCTGGAGTCCAGCTGCTGGCTGGGAGCATCAGGCAAGGTCCTCCAGGATGCCTCTGTGGTGTCAGAGAATCAGAGAATGGTTTGAGTTTGAAGGGATTTAGATGGGATATTGGGAAGAAATTCTACCCTGTGAGCGTGGTGAGGCCCTGGCACAGGTTCCCATCCCTGGAAGTGTCCAAGGCCAGGTTGGGCGGGGCTTGGAGCAACCTGGGATAGTGGGAGGTGTCCCTGCCCATGGCAGGGGGTGGGACTGGATGAGCTTTAAGGTCTCTTCCAACCCAAACCGTTCTGGGATTCTCTGATTGCCTGGAGGAGGAGGGATTATGGCACAAACTAAAGCAACCCTGAGGCTGCTTTGGTTCACACCCTCCTTGCAGCAGCCCTTGTGTTAGGCATGGAAAAGTCTCCTGTAGGAATATCAGGGTCTCTGTGGGCTCTCTCAAGGGGAATTTTCCCTCCTCCCTTCCCTTCTGCATCTCCATGCACAAGGCACCAGGCCAGAAATAATTTACTCCCTACACCCAGAGCTACATCTGTGCCCACAACTTGAGCAGATCATTTTCAGGCCTGGAGGGAAACTGATATGGTCTGATCACATCCCTGCTGCTAAAATCCAGAAAAGGGAAATTTATCCCAAAACCTAGAATCATAGAGTCCTAGAACTGCCTGAGCTGGAAAGGACCTTTGAGATCATCCTGTTCCACCCCGTTCTGGTGGGCCTGTTTGTCTTCTCTCCCACCACCTTTTCTCTGCAGCTTTTGTGGTTTCGTTGCTTTTCTGTGACGAGGGAAGTGGGGTGAGAAGAGGGAATTGTCTTGATCTGCTTTTCCAGCCCTGCCTGCTCCTGTTCCCCAGGCCGATTCCCACACCAAGTGTTCACCTCCTTCCTTCACTACCCACAGCATCCTGTGGCAATGGATTTTCTTAATTATGAGTTAGATTTTTTTTAAAGAATAAAAGACCTCTTTTCTTTCATTACTTCTGAATCTTCCATCTTTCCAAGCCAGGTGCCAGGGGAGAAAAAAATACCTCCAAAACAGTTAGTTCATTAGCTTGGAGGTGGTTGTTCTCTCTCCTGTGGGACACCATGGGGGTCCCATCCTGAGAGCCACTTCAAATCACTGAGATAAAATAAGCCACAGGGGAGGTGGAGGCTGTCATGGACCAGGTATGATTTATGCAGGCTGGAAACCCAGGCTGAGTATTTGGGGATCAGTTATTTGGTGTTCTTTTAATTGGTCTTTCCACCTCTAATTGCTCCATCACCCTGTGGCTGCTGCCTTATGAGCAAAATTAATTTAGGCTTTGTTTAATGGTGAGATGGAGGCTCTGAAGCCTGACGGATACCCAAGCCAACAGCCTTGGCACGGCCTTAATTCCAGTTTCCTGGTGCTCCTGAAAACACGAGCAGGCACAGACTTTCCCGATTGTTAAAAATTCCCCATCCTGAGCTGGTGGTTTTTTGGGATGCATTGCTGGCATGGAAGATCCCCATCTCCCTCCCAGATGGAGCACCTCTAGATGAGTTCACAGAATCACAGAAGCACCTAGGTTGGAAAAGACCTTTGAGATCATCGAGTCCAACCTGTGACCCAACACCACCTTATCAACCTGACCATGGCACTGAGTGCCACATCCAGTCTTTTTTTAAACACCTCCAGGGATGGTGACTCCACCGCCTCCCTGGGCAGCCCATTCCATGCCCAATCACTCCTTCTGTGAAGAAATTTTTCCTAATGTCCAGCCTAAATTTCTCCTGGCGCAGCTTAAGGCTATGTCCGCTCATCCTGTCCCTTGTTCCCCGACCCCCACCTGGCTGCACCCTCCTGTCAGGGAGTTGTAGAGAGTGATGGAGTCTCCCCTGAGCTTCCTTTTCTCCAGGCTGAGCCCCCCCAGCTCCCTCCTCGTAGGGTTTGTGCTCCAGACCCTTCACCAGCCTTGTCACCCTTCTCTGGACACATTCAAGCACCTCAGCATCCTTCCATTCCATGCTCTGGTGCAGCCTCGAGCAGGAGGCAGCAAATTCGCCACTAAAAACCCTCTTCCCTCCCCGTTGCAGGCAGAAATGCGTCTGCAGGACCAGCAGCTGGCCAGGCAGCTCATGCGGCTGCGCAGCGACATCAACAAGCTGAAGATCGAGCAGACGTGCCACCTGCACCAGCGCATGCTCAACGATGCCACCTACGAGCTGGAGGAGAGGGACGAGCTCGCCGACCTCTTCTGCGACTTCCCCCTCGTGAGCTCCTTCAGCCTCTCCACGCCCCTCAAGCTCATCGGGGTCACCAAGATGAACATCAACTCCCGCCGGTTCTCGCTGTGCTGAACGGGGGGGAAGGAGAGGGAAGGATGGGGGAGAAAGAGGGAGACGGGTCTCTCTGCCTCATGGCTGGGTGAGGAGAGGCCAACGAGGAGCAGAGGGAACGGGGGCAAACGGGGGACCCGCAGCTGGTCTTGGTGGCAGCGCAGAGGTGGGCACTGGAACAGCCCGGGGATGCTCACGGGGAAGGCAGGACCTGCATGGAGGAGGCCTGGAGAGCATCCAAACCCAACACGTGCACTCAACTCCTTTGCCAAGTCCCTTCTCCTCCTCTTCCCCCCGCAGGACGCAGCTGGGTGTAGGTGGCTATGCTCAAAAATCAAAGGAGGGGTCGAAGATCAGCCACAAAGCAAAATCCCTCTTTCCTTCCCCTTCCCCTCCTCCCAGGCTGGAGCAACAATCGCTCTCCTCTATGGATGTCTCCTTGGGCACCAACCCTCAGCCTCTGCTGCTCCAAGCGCAGGGTCCGTGGGGCTATTTCAGGTGGGAAGTGGATTTCCAGTGGGAAGGAGCTCTCCCAGCAAGCCCAGGGCTGTGGGTTAAATGGTACCGGCCCCAAGAAGTGGTGAGAAGATGTGTTTGTTGGATTGCTCCACAGCTTCACTTTTGCCTGTGGTATAGATTATGGATTCTCCACGGGCACATTCAAATAGGGATTCCAGCTGACCAGAAGTCTCCTGTGTGCCCTGGAAGTCACACCCAGAGCAATACACGTTTCTGATCCTGTTGGATCCCGTTGTCAGCCACAAGGCACCCTGTGGTTCTCCCTGCAAATGAGGAAATGTCGTACCCAAGACATCACCTAGCAGAGAAATCCCCAGGCTGACACCCCCCAACAGCAGCACCAGCAAATCCTGGATCTTCTGTAGCAACACACGTCCATCAGAGAGAGGAACTTCCGGAGGAGAAAAGGGACTTTTGGGTAATGAACTCAAAAAGGGACTTAAAATTTGAGGGAGAAATTGCTGTGATGAGCTTTGGACCTGCAGCAACACGGGGGGTTCCCTCCCTGCCCAGCAGAATGTGAGATGGATGCTGGATTTTCTTGCCTTTCAGTGCACACAGCTGCCTGTACCTGGCACGGGGGGCAGAGACCTCTGGTGCTGCCCAGCAAGGGCAGGGCCTCCAGAGGCCTTGCCATGGCAATTTTGGGACACTTGGCACCCAAGACAGTACAGATCAAACATGGGTGCCTTCAGGCTCTCCCTCCTGTCAGCCCACACCACTCCTGACCCTGTCAGGGTGGAACAATCCTGCTCATGGTGTCCCTGCCCATGGCAGGAGGGTTGGGATCGGATGATCTTTATGGTCCCATCCAACCCAAACCATTTTCCGAACCCAGCCCAACTCTGCTCCTCACCACGTGCCTGAGCAGGAGCAGCTCTTGGCTGAGCAGACCTGGCTGTGTCCACAGCACCAGCCCAAGGCCTGGGAAGGAGCAGGAGGAGCAATCCCGCTGCTCCGGAAGCTGTGGCTGTGTCGATGTGCCTGTAGCTGTCTGTGAGCTCTGTGTGTGTGTGTCAGTCGCTGTGTGTGTGCATCTGAGCCCGTGGGACGCCTCTCCCCGCGCTGGGTCCACGCCTTTGTTCCAAAACGTGACGGGAACCGGGATCCGGCGAGACTCCGATGTGCCTGGGAGGATGCGATGAGGCTTCCAGACCTGGGGGTTCTGCAGGAGGTTTTAGGTTGGTGCAGAGAAGACAAATAATTCATGTGCCTGCACAGGTCTCCGTGGGAGGGACAAATTAAGGGGTTCACAGATGTGGGGGCTGGGGACTCTGGAGCTGAAATCAGTCCTCCATCCCCCACAACCCCTGGGTGATGCCTCCCCATCCTCTCCAAAGCTCCCCGAGTATCTTTTCTTTCTGCTAAGGAAGAATTTTAGGCACCAGAGCTTTATCTACACCATCAGCACCATGCCTGGGTGCTGAATCTTGTGCTCCCCAGGTGAGGAAGGTTTATTTTGGGTTGTGACCAGATTGTCACTCGGCCTCTGGACAAGACAACCAGCCACGGTGCCATTTAGTTTACTAGGAACAGCCTTATTTCCCCATGGACATCTTGGAAAAAAAAAAAACAACCCACCTCATTAAAATTCTTCTTTGTTTACTTTTTTCATAAAAATAAATCAGTTTGTGTCCCACGTGTTGATTTTCAGAGGCATTTTCAATCAGAAGATAGAAATGACAGTTTTTCAGTGAAAAGAATGCCTTGGAAAGGGGAATTGTTTCTCTCTAGGGTCAACTGGAGTCGGGAACAGGGTGGACCTGCCTTTGGGCTCTTGTCTGGTAGCCAAAAGCAGGAGGTTAATTCAAGCACAGTCTTAGGGGGTCTTTACACGTGGCATTGGAAAATCAGACGTCTGGGTTCCAGACATGTATTTTCTGCATTAAGGGGGATGAGGGATGGGTGTAACTGCCAGCTGTTTGTCGAAATGCACATTTTTTTAATTATAAAAACTCTGTCTGTATTGATTTGTGCCTCTGGTCTCTCACTGTGCTGGGGAAGCACCAGGACGGTGCGTTCCAGGATTACAGGTGTGCCGGGTTTGTTCCTGGCAGGTTTTTGTATCCACTCACACCCATCAGCTCCACCTGGCAGTCCAGGAGAGATGGGAGGAGAAGAGGAAAATCAGGTGGGAGCACTTATGGTGGATTTGGACAAAAATATACGGGAAAGAAAGCAAAAAACAACAACAACAAAATCACTTTTTTATGTTTTATGTTATTCAGCCACTGAATAAAAAGTGGGTCCACACACTTAAAATATATCAGGTTAGGGAGGAAAAAATAAATAGAAATAGATCTGATTTTTGCTGAATTTTGTTTTAAAATAAAGAGTCGCCCAAAAGTTGGGTCAGCTTTGAGGAACGTGAGGAGAGGTCATTGCTCCCACCACAAAATTCCCAGAAAGGAGCCTGCAGGTCTCAGCTGTCCACAATGAGGTGATTCAAGCCCTCGAGGGCTGGTTCCTCTCCTGGGGCTTAGAGCCACGTTCACATTCCCAGATGCCTGGAGAGCAAAGCTGGTGGAAATCAAGGTTGACGCCTCTGAGGTCCATCCTGAAAATGCCTTTTTGTGGACAGACAAATCAAAGCTTCATCTCCATCTGGAGCACCAGTGGCTGCTGCTCCATCTCTTGGAAGCAGGAATCTTCTGGGCACTGATTCAAGAGTTGTCCTCAGCCACCCAGTGAGACATGCTCCCCATGAAGTGGAAGAGCCAGTTTGAGGCTAATCCATGGCAATAATTAACTGCATTTTTAATTTAGGTGGTCAGACTGGAGGACCATGGATTTTTCCAGGCTATCTGGAAGATAAAATTTCAGATTGTTTTTTCGTGCCCCCAAAAGCTCAATGCAAATTTTCAAGGGGGAGAGGGGGGAAAATCTGTCTAGCATTTTAACTGGATAAATTTTGCTTTTACTCACAATTTAAATACTTCACTTAAAATCCTTTGCTTAGGAGGAAATTCTTCCCTGTGAGGGTGGGGAGGCCCTGGCACAGGGTGCCCAGAGAAGCTGTGGCTGCCCCTGGATCCCTGGAAGTGTCCAAGGCCAGGATAGACAGGGCTTGGAGCAAGCTGGGCTAGTGGAAGGTGTCCCTGCCCATGGCAGGGGGTGGCACTGGATAATTTTTAGGATCCCTTCCAACCGAAACCATTCTGGGATTCTGCAAAAATAGTTCTAAAAATCTTAAATTACAGCTGAGACATTAACACTTCATTTTCATTCAAACATTGTTTTGCTATTGACAGTCAAAAAATTTTCCTTGGAAGAGCCTTAATAAAACTTTTCCGCTTTCTCTTTTTCAGCTAGACCCAATCCCTGAAGCTTTAGTCAGTCCAAAGCCCTATGTTTTCAGCATGGAGAAATCAGTTAAAAATTAATTCGTCCAGATTTCCTTTTTCTTTTTACTTCCTTTGGGTCAATTAAGAGGAAGCACAAAGCAATTTTGCACATTTTACCTCACAATCAGCTGGCTGCTCTCCCTGGCATGGGCTGCCATGACCTAGTAATGGACAGGTCCTTGCTCCTCTGTCACAGCCCCAAAGCAGAAATGATGAACAGGGTCATTGTTCCCAGGAAAGTGTCTCATTCCTCACTCTTCTGGCCCTGGGAAGTGCTATCCCACAATCAGTGAGTGATTCGAGGTCTCCCACAATCACCTCCATAAAACCTTAATTAAATTTGGTGGACACATGGTCACAGAAATGCCACACTGGGTCCCCTTGCACCAGAACAGCCAAGGAATGACACATGTGAGGACTTAGAGGCTGAATTTTCAGACTGACTCTGCTGCACAGGATTTCAGCTATCACAGTTTAACCTTTTTTATAGATACAGATGATGTAGATATGGATATATATAGGAAAAAAATCCCAGCTGGAGTATTCCCAGCACCTCGTGGGTTTATTTCACAGCCTGACGCTGTCAGCTGAGTGGGTTTTCCTTCAGATCAAGGCAGACGGGAGGAGGGGGAAGGAAAAAACTGGGGATTGCAAGGAGGAGGTGGCAGGCTCCACTCCAGAACCGGAGTCAGACTCGCTTCCCCCACTGCTCGTTTTACAACCGAGGGTTGTGTCTGAGGGCATGCACACACAACATCCCAAAACCCCGGGAGAAACCACCCCTCCGGCCTCACTCCTAAACCAGATGGTGGCCAGAGGAGGAACAGCACCCAAGGATGTGCAAACGGCTCCCGAGATCCTCACTCATCTCCGTGTGACCTCTGGAAAATCTGGGAGGTTGATTGGCACCAGCACATCCCTCCCCTCTCCAGGCACAGGACACTCCCAAGTCCTGGATGGTCACACTCACTCCTGGGAGCCCCGGGTTCCAATGGTTGGGAAGTGAAGGTGAAATGTAAACGTGGAATTTAAGGTAAGCAACGATCGAATTTGGGGAAAACTCCTGGTTTCAGCCTTTCATCTTTTCAATCTGTTTTATGAAGAAGGACCAAGAAACCACCTTCATTCACTCATCATTCAGAGCAGCCAAGACTTGGACTGGCCCCATCCTTGCAGAAGGTGGACATTACAGAGTCTGTGTGGTCAGCCAAACCATTCTGGTCACTGCTGCCCTCGGCACCTAAATCTGCTTTAAAATGCTCTGGGACAGCCACTGAGAGGGGTCTGCAATGCCAAAGCTGTGGCTGTCCCATCCCTGGAAGTGTCCAAGGCCAGGCTGGACAGGGTTTGGAGCAACCTGGGATGGTAGAAGGTGGAGGTTGGAATGGGATAATCTTTGTTTTCCCTTCCAACCTAATCCATTCTGTGATTCCATGAGGATGCTCAGTGCTTCACCACTGCTCCTTCCCCGACCCCACCCCCTCCCCTGTGGCTGTCTCAGCTCCCCCCCAAGAGGGGGATGAGGGGGAGGAGGGAGGTTATTACACAATGTTTTTGTTCCACTGACAATTTCCCTCTGCCAGTTGGAACAGGCTGCTCATAAATTTCAGCTTTCTGGAGGGGTTTCAGGAGTTTTGCATTCTCAGATCATTGTCTGCCTTTCCCAGGAACAATGGGGGTAGGAGGGAGCAGCTCCAGAAACGCCATGTGCTACAAGGGGATCTCTCTTGGATAGGGATTGCTCAGGGGGGCAGAGGGAGTTGCCCTCAACTGCTTCAGCTCCCAGCCCGGGTAGCCAAGGAGGCAGCTCAGTGGGGAGCAGGAATGCTGCTGACAGTGCCCTGTGCAGATCTGCAAAGGCCAGCTCGTTCCTGCCACCCCAGAAAGATGACTGGGGGGCTTATCCTCCGATTATAAGGTGGGAAATGAGACGTGGGATGCCCCACGCTGGGGGTGCTCAGCCTGAGATGCAGCTGAGCACCTTCTGGACTCCCAGGTGTGAACACCTTGCCAGGCTCAGCACGTCCTTCACCACCCTGGAAAGCTGCTGGGACTGGGATTTCAGAGAAAATCTTGTCCTGCAGGTGAGTTAAAATTGAAAGCCCGTTGCAAGGCTTCTAACCAGATCAGAGGAATCGAGTTCCTAATTCTCTCCAGCTCATCCTGTGAAGGCAGCAGCCTTTCAGAGAGCTCTGTCCCCTTCCCGTGCTGCCAATCCCAGCCAAAGCTTGGCTTGCCAAGGGTGGGCTCTGCCTGCTCCACGAGGCTCCTGGCACGGTGCTGGTCCAGCCCAACCAGCACTGACTCCAACAACCAGCAGGCTGGGTTCAGGAGTTGTGGGAGCCAGGGATCATTCCAAACTGCCAGTCTGGGTACTGCTACCTCTTTGGGGGCATGAGGGTTTGACCATATCAAGCTGTCTGGGCTGTACCAGCTGGAACCCTGGGCACAGGAATGGCCCTGGTGCTGTTCAGCTCACCCACAGATTTGCAGCAGCTGCTTGAGGGAACTGAGCCAGGGCAGAGTGTAACAATCCTTCCTTACACAGAGCAGTCACTGAGGCCTCAGAAATCCTGCAAAGGGACAATTCCCCAGTGCATTTTTAAGCCAAGGCTGTAGAGACAAAGTTTTCCTGACTCGTGACACAGAGACCTCTCCCCCAGAGGTGGAACCTCTTGTTCGGATGGGAACAGCAGGAGCTGTGCTTCACCAGCAACCATGACCCATCCCCTGACCTAAGGCCAAGTGCCCAATCTGATCAAGTCCGTATCATTAATTACAAAACTGCAGCCACAGCCAAACAACATCTTAGGAGTGTCCTTGACCCATGAAAGCTCCCAAATTTGCCTGGGGGTTGTTTTCCCCCGCCTAACCCATGCCAGGGACTGTGATGACCCTTGAAATCCAGCACCTGGAAATGCTCTCAACCTTTTGGTTTGCTCCCAGCCCCAGTACAGCCCCGGCACTCACACCAGCAAAGTCCTGAAGAAGTTATTTTTCCTTCTCTGGGTCTCTTCCAAGCCCACTCAGCACAGACAGAGGACCCCAGCCCTCTCAGACCCCCACGGAGAGGGTTGGCCAGCTCATTCAGGAAGGTGGCTATAAAATCTTAATCATCTTCATTAGCTGCCAGCCTGCTCCGAGTTGCAGTCCCAGGGATGCCAGGATGTTTCCTAGTAACAGCGTGCAATCAGCCAAAAAAGAGAGGGAATTATTTATCAGAGAGTTGCTTGCCATGCAGGAGGAGAGGATGGCAGAGGAAGGATGTCCCAGGGGCTCTGCAGGGAGGAGCTGCAGTCTCCAGCACCTCTGTGAAGGATGGCAGGGTGCAGCGCTCCTGGAAATCCTTCCTTTGGGCAAAAGCCAACCGCCAAAAAAATCTTCCCTGGGTGGGAAAAGTCAGGATGTCACACAAGAGCCAGGCTGAGCCCCTGCCCTGAGCTAAAAGGAACACTTCAGGCTAGGGGCCGGCTGTATATATGCAGCCATATTTCCTGGGAAAAGCCCTTTTTGGAGTTTTTCACCATTTTCCCATCCCAGCTTTGGGATGAACAAAGGCAGGGACTGATCTCGGTGCAGGCAAAGCTCGAGATTTGCCACGTTCCACAGGGTGAGGTGAAATTCGCCTCCTTGTTTGTGATTTCTTCCCAGTTCTGGCAGGGAAGGAAAGGATTTAGCAGCAGGATTTCAGTCCTGAGAGGTTTCTTCACATCCTCAAAATGCCAGCTTTCCTCCTGGCCCCGATTCAGAGCTATTGCCACTGAAGAAGAAAAGCTGATTGCTTTGTGGGCTTTCTCTCACCTGGAATTCCCTGGAATTCTGTTTCTGCAGAGCAGCTTGTGCACCAGCCTCCAGAGAACTAAACTTGGAGTCTGTGAGTTTTGGTCTTCTTGCTCTTCCCATGTCCAGAAATTAATTCCCAGAGGACACGCTCCTCCATTTTTCTAGGGTGTGAGGAGGAGCTGACCTCCAGAACTCCCCAAATCCTCCTTTTTCCCTTTCTTAAGGAGTGCATAAAGCTCGGAGACACCTGAGGGTGGGCAGAGATCAGACACCAGGAATTTTTTGTAGATGACAGGCAGCGGCCTCACAATCCCACCAGAGAGATCCGTTAGAGCACTAGGATGGCTCTCATGGATGTAAATACATATAATTTCACTAAGCAGCCCCTGAAATTTTATTTCCCCAGCTGCTGGTTATTCTCCTTCCCAAACTCTGTTGTTACATGCAGGAGCTTGGAGCAAGTCTGACCTACAGGAACCGAGGCAAAAAAGGCCATTCAACCTTTCCCATAATCTCCCTTTGTTAGCCTGTCCCCCCATCCAACAATCCACATGCTTATTCCCTCAAGTGTGCTGTTAAAACACTTGCAAACCCCTTTTCTGCCACTCTTAGCATCCCTGGCCACTCTCTGCTCCAGCTGGTCCTCAGCCCTGCAGCTTTCATCCCTAAGTACCCCAGCCATGCATTTGCTCTCTTCTTTCACTTCCCCTCCTTATTTCCATTTCTTGTATGCTCCCTTTTAACAGCTCAGCTCGATAAGAAGTGTCTTAATTAGCCAAGGAGGCTTTGTGCTGAAATTCCCTGGTTTTCATGTGCAAAGGCAGGGTTTGTTCCCAAGCTCTGAATGAGTGTTCTTCACAAATAAATCAGCCGGCTGCCTTGGGCACCTTCTCCCCTTCGTAACAACCTCAGTTCCCCAAAAAATCTGAAGTCAACTCTCCTGAAATCCGAAGCCTTCAGCCCAGAGTTCGGCTTCCTAAGCCTGTCTCCAGGTGCAAGTCCAGTTATTTCACAGCTCTGAGAGCCCCAGGTGCCACCCCTGAGCCCAGCTGTCCTCTGCTCCTCCTCCTCTGTGAGGAGCAGCTCAAACACTCTGGTGGATGTTGGCAGGAACTGACCAAGGACTCTCCCTGTACTCTGTGCTTATGAAATCCCACATGGAGCACTGAATCCCCCTCTGGAGTCTCAGTATAAGGACATGGAATCATTGGAGCAGGTCCAGAGGAGGCCATGGAGATGCTCCGAGGACTGGAGCCCCTCTGCTCTGGAGCCAGGCTGGGAGAGCTGGGGGTGCTCACCTGGAGAAGAGAAGGATCCAGGGAGACCTCAGAGCCCCTTCCAGTGCCTAAAGGGGCTTATAAAAAGGAGGATGAACAACTTTTTACATGGGCAGAGAGTGGCAGGACAAGGGGAACAGTTTTAAACTAGAAGAGGGGAGGTTTAGATTGGATATTAAGAAGAAATCCATCAGTGTGAGGGTGCTGAGGCCCTGGCACAGGTTGCCCAGAGAAGCTGTGGCTGCCCCTGGATCCCTGGAAGTGTCCAAGGCCAGGTTGGATGGGGCTTGGAGCAACCTGGGCTAGTGGGAGGTGTCCCTGCCCATGGCAGGGGGTGGCAATGGGATGATTTTTCAGGTCCCCAAATGGTTTGGTCCAACCCAAACCATTCTGGGATTCCATGGTTCTGGATTTATCCTTCCCTGGAGATACTCAAAAGCCATCTGGACACAACCCTGAGCAAGCTGCTCTAGGGAACCCTTGGACCAGGTGACCTCCAGTGTCCCTTCCAACCCAAACCACCCCGTGCACCTCTGATTCCTTGAACTGAAGCCAAGCTCTTGCACTCGCCAGAAGTTCAGCTGCAATTCTTTGGCCCGTGCTCGTGGCGTGGGGGATTTTCAGATGCCCCCTCTGCACACACAGGATCACCCCGTGTTTCCCAGCCTGGCTAACACCCAGCCCAGCCTGTAAAGGACACAGAGACATGGTTTTCCTTGACATCACCCTGCCTTCCTCCCGCTTCACTCTCACCCTTTATCATCTCCAGCCTGGCATCCCAGCCCAGAGGAAACACGGCTTTTAATGAGCTCAAGCCTGGCAGATCTAAGAGGTGCCACCGCGGCTCAGCCTCCCAGCGCTCCCAGCTCCTTTCTTTCCCATCAGATCCCCGTGGAGTGTTTGCTCTGCCTTCCCCACTCCCCGCCTGCGCCTCTTTGTTCCCCTTTCACCGCTCCGCGGCCGCGGGGGTTTGATCACCTGCGGCTTTTTAATCCCGACGTGCCGCTCCCCTCCATCCCCCGGGCAGCAAAGAAAGAAAGGTCCCCTTTGAGCTTCTCCCCGTTTTGTCTCGGGGCCCCCAATACCCTCCGGGAGCAGCTCTGCCCCATCCCCTGGAGCATCCCGCTCGCACAAAGCCCTCTTTGTGCCGGCCTGGGCTCCAGCCAGCCCGGGCTGCAGGCTCAGGCTTATCTTTAGGCAGAGCCAGCTTTACAGGCTTCGGCAGGACCACTCCAAGGCTGAGTGGATCGTGCCAGGCATCCGAGGTCCTCCTGCAGCACTCAAAATTCCCTGCCCCAGCCCTCACTGCTAAGGATTGCCCTTTTCTCCATGTTTTCACTAGAAGATGATGGGGGGATGATGCTCCTGCTGCCGTGGTCGTCTGCCATCGCTTGCTGGCACTATCCAGGGGGAAATTGGGCTGCTTGGCCAGGCTTTGGGAAGCTCTTGCCAGCTCAGGATTCCCTGGGGGCTCACACCGGTCTCCCAGGGTGATTGCCAAGGGGAGCGGGGGGAGCAGCAGGAATTCCTGCCAATATGGGATGCAAAGGTTCCGTTCGTCCTGCCCGGGTACCTGGAGGGTTCCGTGCACTGCAGAGGCCGATTCCCGCAGGGAAGGAGATGGGAGGATTCAAGGGCTGCTCTTGAAATGGTTTTCATGTGTGGAGTGGGCCCAGTGAGGGAGGTCAGAGAGGGTTTGGGGGGGTTCCCTCTAGCCTGGTTTTGCTTGGAAAGGAAAATTCCCCTGTTCCTATTGATTTATCCTCAGCAAGCTGCTCTTGCCAGCCTCAGGCAAGTCGTGGACTCCAAACTGGTTTTAGCCAGAATGTTCTGTGAGTCCCAGAGGGAAAAAGTGCTGCTTCACTACTCCAGAAGTACCTTAACCCCAAAGGAGGCCACACCCGAGTGCTTTTGTAGGGTCTTTTCTCAGGGGAACACCCTGATCTGTGATTGCCAGGTGGTTGCTGAAGAGATTTTTGCAGTCACAGCCTGATTTTTGCCCCCCTGTGCCGCTTGCAGGTGGAAATCATCTCCTTGGGGGCATCGGTCCAGGGTATTTACCTGTCTCTAGAACAAGCCTAAATCCTGATTACACACAGGTTCCCCCGGAAAAGGAATAAAAGTCCCTTACAGGTAAAGGGGAAGACCTGAATCCTCTGTTCCCCAGCCAGCTCTGCCCAGAGGGGAAGAGAAGAGCGAAGCTGCTCCCTCCAAAATCCAGGAGAGCAAAAAGTGAGGGCTTGAGGGAGGTGCCAGCAGCAGACAAAGGCTTCCAAGCAGGGGAGGGAGAGAGGAGCTGGCTCCGAGGCTGCTGGCCGGGTTGCCATGGATTTTGTGCTAATCAGCCCCTTTCTTGCCGGGAAGCAAAGGGAAAAGGGAGGATTTTGAGCATGGAGGAGCTGCCTCCCTACCTGAGCCGTGTCCTGCCACCATCTGCCCGGTGGATGTGCCAGAGCAAAGGGCCAAAACTCGCTGGAGCGGGATATTTTGGGATGTTCCCGGCTGCGGCTCGGAGCTGGCCGTGCTCTCCTGCAGGGCTGCCCGGATCGTGCCACTTTTGGGGTGTGGGTGGTGGGAAGGGGGAGTTTACAGGAGTGGACAGCAGGGGCAGGATTTTGGGGTGCCTGTGTGAGCTGTGGGACACCTCCAGACCCCAGATGAAGCCCCAAAGCCCTCCTGTAAGTGTGCACACCAGTGTGCAAACCCCTGTGCGCTCTGCTGCGCCCCTGTGTGGGGGCTGGCACCGTGCCTGGGGCTCCCCACAACATTTCATTTCCATTTCCAGGATGTTTCCTCAAACAGACCAGAGGGGCAGAGCCAGGCTCCGCAGCTGAACGTGAACCAAGGGAGGTTTATATTGGATATTAGGAATGATTTCTTCACTGAAATGGTGCTCAGACATCGGAACAGGCTGCCCAGGGCAGTGCTGATGTCACCAGCCCCGGAGGGATTTAAAAGATGGATGTGGCACTCGGGGACATGGGGCAGCGGTGGGCTTGGCAGTGCTGGGGGAATGGTTGGGCTCAAGGATTTTAAAGCTCTTTTCCAACATAAATTATTTCCAGTATTCCTCCACTTCAGAGTGGCTTTTCATGTCTGCAGTCTCTTGGACATGGATTTATATATTAAAAAAACCCCAAATCCAAACAACAAACAAACCCACAAAACCTTAAAGTCCAGATAACATGAAAAATGTAAAATAGACAAACTACTCAGTAGCCTGAAAAATACAAAATACACAAGTTTCTCAGTAGCCTGTAACCCTCCCTCTCTCCCTGGAGCACTTTTTGGGACCTCTGTTGACATGCACGGAGATCCTGTGAGAAGGATTGGAACAGGCTGCCCAGGGAAAGGGCGGAATCACCATCCCTGGATGTGTCCAAAAGCCGCATGGATGTGACACTTGGGGACGTGGGTCAGTGGTGGGTTTGGTAGTGCTGGGGGAACTGTGGGTCTCGATGATTTCAAAGATCTTTTCCACCTTAAATAATTCAAAGTTTCTATGATTTTATGTCCACGCTGCAGGGCGGGGCTCCACACCAGCCCTGGGGAGCTGTCACCCCATGGGCTGTCCGATGTGTCTGTGACCTCCAGCCACCTTGTCCCTACCTCCGTGGAGCCTCTGTGGCCACAGGGGATGCCCAGGGACAGGGGACAACCCCGCTGCTCCCGGGAGCCCGTGCCAGCACAGGCAGGCTGGGGGGAGGAGATCTGTGCTGGCTGTCCTTGGGGACAGCAGGTGAAGGGCAATCTCTCTGGAACTGAAATAACACCCCAAGAGCCACTGTCAGAAGATGGATCCTCCTGGCAGACTTCATTCTCAAATCCCTTTTTCCTCCTTTACACCAGTCTTCCAAGCCTCCTCCTTGTACTGTTGTCTCCCAGGGAGGTTTCCTCCTCTCCCCTCCCAAGCATCCCCTCCAACACCATTTTTCCTCTGGAACACCCTCGGCTGTGGGACTGAGATAAGGGCACAGGCTCCAAAAGGGTGCAGATGTTCCTCCTCCATCCTGCCTTCCACCTGGCTCCAGGACCCGCAGCTCCAGCCCCTCTGGAGGGCTGTGTCCGTGCCACAGAGAGCTCTGCTTGAGTAAGGAGCTGCTTGCTGGCTCACGTTCCAGTTTCTCCTTTCTCAGCATCCCAAACAATCAAATATTTGCCTTTCCTTGCAGCATCTCTTTGTACAAACAAAGAGGAGGGGGAGTAGGGAATGGTCTCAGCTCGCCCAGCCCATCTGTCCCCTGTATCACTGTGGATCTCTTTAAAAGAGAGGACATAATTACAGCAGAAATAAAGAATAGCTGTGCTGGTCCTGCTCTGCTGTTGAGTCGTGTTCCCAGATATTTCTCTGCTCCATTTAGTGCTCATCCTGCCCTGGCTGTCTCCCAGGAAATCCCTCTTGGCTGCTGTGGGGTTTGGAGCACCACAGACGTGCACACTCCAAGCCTGCAGCAGGCAGGAGCCGATTTTGGCACTTCAAGGCTGATGAGAGATGGAGACCCCACTGCCCAAAGCTCTCCTGGGTGCCGCGTTCCTTTTTATTCCTGGATTTTCCATTGAGATACTCCTCCAATTCTGCTGCTGCAAAATCCAGAGCTGGTAGAGAGGCAGGCTGGGCTTAAAACACACAAACCTGGGCTTAGAGGACCTCTGAACTTTTTAAAACCCCAGCAAAACCTCCCAACGCCGTCACTTCTGTGGACAGCTGCTTTGCACTCCGAGGCTGTGGAGTTCAGGTGCCAAAGCCCAAAAAGCAGAGGTTTGGATCACCCTGCACAAATCCATGGTTCTCCATCCAGGTCCTGCAGGATGAGTGGCAGCATCCCAAGAGCCTTCACTGGCCCATCAGCTGGGGCAATCCTCATCATGGCAAGGGCCAAGTGGGCCCAGGATTTCAGTGGGAAGGGGTGAAGGCATCCTGCCTCCTTAGGATCTCATTTTGGAGGATCTCATCTTCACCCTGGGCCCCACTTTAAAGCTTCTGACATCGCTGTCAGGTTTTCCTGAGTGAGATTTCATTCGATTCCTGTGGATTGGCCAACCCTGCATGAATTTCTCTCATCCCTTCCTTGAATCTCCACAACCCCTGGGGAGGATGCAGGAGTCAGGAGCTTTTTAAGGCTTTTGCTCAAATCCAGGCTGGGAGCGGAGGTGCTTGGGCTAGTGCTCAGCCTCCAGAGCCAGGAGCAGCCATTCCCCACCACACCACCATGGATCCATCCCTGGAACAGGGTTCACTCTGCTCCCAGTCCTTCCCAAAGGATGCCTGAGCTGGGAGGCTGAGAAGTGGGAAGGACCAGAGCCGCTCTGGTTTTTGAAACAGCAGCATCATTTCCAAAGCCAGCAGCTCCCAGATCAAGCTAAAAACAATCCCAGGTGAATCCCCTGCTCCTCCTCCAGCATTCCCAGTTCCCTTTTACCCCAGGAAGGGAACTTTGAGCAGGCATTTTGCTCCGGAGACTGAAGGAAGGCATGGAGGGGGGGTTGCAACCCCGGACAAAACTGGGTTAATTCAGCATGGAAAGGTTTTTGTCTCCCCGTTGCTCCCCTGCCAAGGGAAGAGTGTGTTCCTTCCCCTCTCCATTGGTATTCCGAGCTCATTTGCTGCAGTGGGAGCTGCACAGCCACCAGCCAGGCTGGGAAGCACATCTGCATCGTGATGTAGTCAGAAATTCGGGTCTCCAAATCAATTACTGACCTGCTGCTGCTCCAGAAATTGCTCAGGATGCATTTGCATGCCGGGTGTGGGGAGAGGGAGAGGCTCAGCCTCGTTTGCTGCTTCCCCGCTTCTCCGGCTGCCTCAGAGGAAAGGCTGTGGTTTATTTTTTGGATCTGATTAATTGCGCCTTGTAGAATTTTCCCACTTGTCCTGATTTCCCTTCTCCTGGTATCAGTTTGGATTGCTGAGGCACAAGCTGCTCTTGGAGTGTTTGTTTTATTCCTGCAACGCTCAAGAATGACGCTGGTTGTGTATCCCACTGCCGCCCACCTCCTCTTCCCCCCAGACAGCTCTGGAACCTCCTCATCCCGGCCAGATTTGATGGACCAGTGACCCTCAGGGATGTTACATTCCCACAAATGCTTCTCAAGTGCTTTTCCATCAGTGCACTTATCCAGAGGAGACTGTGTTGGGTTGTTCAGCCTGGAGAAGAGAAGGCTCCAGGGAGACCTCAGAGCCCCTTCCAGGGCCTGAAGGGGCTCCAGGAGAGCTGGAGAGGGACCTGGGGCAAGGGCCTGGAGGGATAGGACAAGGGGGAATGGGTTCAGACTGGAAAAGAGGAGATTTGGGTGGGATATGGAGAAGGAATTGTTCCTTGTGAGGGTGTGGAGGCCCTGGCACAGGGTGCCCAGAGAAGCTGTGGCTGCCCCTGGATCCCTGGAAGTGTCCAAGGCCAGGTTGGACAGAGCTTGGAGCAAGCTGGGCTAGTGGAAGGTGTCCCTGCAGGGGGTGGGAATGAGAGGATCCTGAAGATCCCTTCCAACCCAAAAAATTCCACGTTTCCAGGATGCTGGACACTGACTATATCCACACCAGTGAACTGACCAGTGCCTGGGCTTGTCCCCTGGCCCAAGACAACCCTGGCTGTGTCCAGTGGCCATGAAGGAGCTGGGTATGACAACTACAGACCCGTCTTTCCCCAAATCCTGGGCGGTAAGGGATGAAACCCTCAGGGAATCAGTTTGAAACCAGTAACACAAATTAGCTCTTGGCACAGTGGGCACCAGAAAATATAAAGGTGTTGGGGAAAGGGGGGGGAAATAGCAGCAAGACCATGAATAAATGTTAAAGACGTGGCTGGGGTGTCCTCCCTGGCATCCCTAACTCCAGGGATGAGGATGCAAAGGAAGCACTCGAGGATGGGCCCATGGAGAGCTCCTGCCCACGGATTAACAAGCTCTCCCTAAAAAGCATCTCTTTGGGCTCAGTGTGGGCTCAAGGGACCATGCTGTGACCCTGGAGGGATTTCCCTCGTCCACTCCTGCCTGTACCACCCAGATCCTCACAGTCCCTCTTGGGGCTGATGCTCCTGTGCCCCAATTGCTGTGCAATCCCACCCTGAGGGACCCCACAGTCCAAGGCAGGCAGATGGGGGAAGGCAAAGGCATCTCACAGTGCCCAGAAATCCTGCAGGGAGGGAAACCTTGGAAAACTGAGGAAGCTGAGGTCTCAGGGGGAGACAATTTCCCCCCCAGGAGCAGCATTCCAGCTCCGTCTGCACCACGCGCGGAGCGGAGCGGGGAGAGCGGAGCGCCGGTGTTTGCTGAGCCGTGAGCAGGCAGAGCCTGGCGTCGTTTGTCTCAATGAGCTGGTTATTAATCCTTGCAGCCAGGAAGGGATGATTTTGCATTTCCTTGGCAGCATCGTGTGCTGGCAGGAGAGGAAAAGGCAGGAATGTCAGCTCTTCCCTCCTTTAGAGAGGACATGGACACCCAGGCAGAGCCAGAGGCTGCTCAGGCATCCAGGGAGACACTGAGGAAGCAGCTTGGGGG
>VXAD01003977.1:302261-331707 GCA_013399195.1 Dicrurus megarhynchus
GGGGGGTATGGTCACTGCCAACTCTCAGATCTTCCTAAATTAGAGGGGGAAAGCCTGATCTTTTCAGGGGAAAAAAAAAAAAACCAAGCCAGCAATGAAATCCAAGCCTGTGTTCCCTCAGAAATCCCTACACACACGAACAAACCTGCCCACGCCCACGGTGTCAGATAAATAAGGGAATACAGGGAGGTTTCTTTAGTTCTCCTAGGGTTTTGGCCTCAGCTCGCTGACAGAGATCAGAGCATCCCCTGGATAATATCAGTGCTTGGATCACATTCCCAGCAGGCACGGAGGGGGCTTGGGAGCTGCTCCCTTCCTCAGATAAAAGATCAGCTTTGAAGGATTTTGGGGTTTGATTAAGTCAATTTCTGTTAAATCCTCTCCTTCTTTTCCTGGTTGTTTGGAGCTCACAGGAGAGGGAGGGTGGCGGGAAATGCCCTCGTCAGGTGAATGTCAGTGGTTGCAGGGTGGATTTGGAGGAGAGGGGAAAATACCACAGGAATCAAAGCACAAAAGGATCCCTGAATCTTCGTGTTCACCCCATCCCCATCCCTCTGTGGTGGGGAATCCAGAGCTTAAACTGAGCAAACTGGTAGAGCTCAAAAGCTTCATTGAAGTTATTCAGATTCTTGCCCTGCATTGAAGTATCCCCCCTGGAACTGTTCCTTGAGGGAATTTCACAGAGCCATGGAATGGTTGGGTTGGAAGGGACCTTAAAGATTGTCCCATCCCACCCGCCGCCATGGGCAGGGACACCTTCCACTAGCCCAGGGTGCTCCAAGCCCCATCCAACCTGGCCTTGGACACTTCCAGGGATCCAGGGGCAGCCACAGCTTCTCTGGGCACCATATCCCAGGGCCTCTCCACCCTCACAGCCAGGAATTCCTTCCCAAAATCCCATCCATCCCTGCCCTCTGGCAGTGGGAAGCCATTCCCTGTGTCCTGTCCCTCCATCCCTTGTCCCAAGTCCCTCTCCAGCTCTCCTGGAGCCCCTTTAGACCCTGGAAGGGGCTCTGAGGTCTCCCTGGATCCTTCTCTTCTCCAGGTGAACACCCTCAATTTGGATGTACAAGGACACTTCTGGGATCACCTGAGTCAGCTCGAACAAGGTGCTGAGCCCCAGGAAGACCAGGAAAAAGCAGAAGTGGCCAGTGCCAAAAGCAGCAGGAGGAGGAACATTCCTGGCTTTGCACACAGCATTTTCAAGGATCACTATTTCCTGCAGCACCTTTGGAGACGGGGACAGGACATCCATTCCCAGGGAAAGGTCTGATAAGGCCTCTCTGCCTGCAGAGATGAAGGAAGGCAGAGGATTCGCTGAAAAGGTTTCTGCATCCCCAGCAACCTTTGAAAAATGGCCTTTGATTAGGAAAAAAGGCAAAGAAGCTCCATGAAATGGGTGAATCCTTACAGAGTTCACGTTTGTGTCCCACAGCTCCAAGGCTGCTTTTACCCATTCACACAAGACTCCAAGATACTCCCATAATCCTTATTTTTTCTGCTTGAGTCCCTTTTATCTCCCAGGCGCAATTTTTCACTGCTTTTTCTCCTCTGAGCCTGTCTGCTCCCCACCCTCGCTCTCCTGGCTGTGGATACACCTTGTCCTGGCCTTGTTTGGAGAGTTCCAGGTGCTGAGCAAGAGCGCAGAGGCACATCCTGGCTGCTGGATCTGTGCTTTAAGGAATATAAACAATCTCAGGCACTGCCACCCCCGCCCTTCCTGCAGCGCCAGCAGTGACACATCTCCTGTCCTCCAGCCAGCAACCAGTTTTACTTAAAACCTTCAAAAACCACCCATCTTTGAGAGCCGCACCCCCAGATCAGCCATGGCCACAATTTGTCACCTATTTCAGGTGACTAAACTTGCAGGCAAGCAAGTGACAAAGGTCTGCAGGTGATGTGGGCCCTTTTCTGTAGAAAACGCCCCAAAATCATAGTCTTGGAGCCTTGAGTTGGCTGCTGGCTCTGGTGTGGTTGCATTTCTTCCCAATGTTGCTGTGCAAACACTAATCAGTCCAAATTATTCAAATCACAACTGTCGAGCATGGACGCGGCGTTAATGAGGAAAAACAGGGAACAGATTGGTGGAGCAGAACGTGTCCTTTGGCTGGAGGTTGGTGGCTCCCATCCAGCGCCTGCAACTCACACCCCATCCTCTGCCACAGCCCTTGGAAATCCGTCCTGCTGGGAGAGAGCTCTGGGACAGCTTGTCCAGCCCCAGGGTGCCTGGCTGGCCAAACACCAAGGGGATATTTCCCATCAGGAGTATGAGTCCCTTGGGGTCCAACTCCCACACGTTTTGGGTTGGGTGGGACCTTAAAGATCATCCCATTCCACCCCCTGCCATGGGCAGGGACACCTTCCACTAGCCCAGGCTGCTCCAAGCCCTGTCCAGCCTGGCCTTGGGCACTGCCAGGGATCCAGGGGCAGCCACAGCTTCTCTGGGCACCCTGTGCCAGGGCCTCACCACCCTCACAGACAACTATTCCTTCCCAATATCCCACCCAAATCTCCCCTCTTCCAGTTTGAACCCATTCCCTATGTCCTGTCCCTCCATCCCTTTGTCCCAAGTCCCTCTCCAGCTCTCATGGAACCCCTTCAGGCCCTGGAAGGGGCTCTTAGGTCTCTCTGGAGTTTCTCTTCTCCAGCTGAACACCCCCAGCTTTCTCAGGACAAGTCTCCAAAGCCCAGGACTGTGAAGAGCATGGAAATGACCATTTCCCTACCCAGTCCAGGGGCACCACGGCTGCAGAGCTGCATTTATTCATCACTGCCCCTGCCTGGCTCCACGTTAGAGCAGAGAGATAATGCCAGACATGGGGAACAGGCTCCCATCCTTCCCCAAAATTTTACACGACGTGGCCAGGCCCTTCTTGGCCCCCCTCATCCTTGCAGGTGTTTAAGACCTGGACGTGGCCCTCAGTGACCTGATTTAATTTTACCTGCACTGAGCAGCACATGGAATGAGATGAGCTCCATGAATTCCTTCCAACCTGAATTATTCCACAATTTTAGATTGCTGCTGTGGTTTGGATTAATAAAATAACCACTACCAGCCACCAGGCCAGGAACAAATTTCCCCCCTGGGGGCTACATCTGGTGGTTGGTTTCTCTTTTAAGATAAACTTTTCCAGATCGTTTTTGAACATCAGTGACACCAATACCTGGAATAGATGGGAACCACTCCCCCAGAAAGGTCCTGGCAGAGCCTTGCAGGAGGCTCCTCAAAGGTGGGAATGGGATCTCCTGGGAGCTGTTCACATTCAGCAAGATTTTCATATTGGAGCAATTTTCCAAAAGCAAAGCAGGCGTTATGGGTGGAAAGGGTAAAGTGGATTCTGAGTAGCGGCAAATTCAAATCTTTCCATGGAAACCTGTTGTTCTACAGAGAAAGCCAGCCAGAAATCACCTGCATCCATCTCTGCACCAACTGCAGCACGAAATAAAGCAGGAAACCATCAAGCCAGCCCTTGAAGCTGGTGTTTAAACTACCTGGAAAATATCCCAGGTGTTAAACACTTGGAGCTGCTACAGTAAGGTCAGAATAAGAGGAATTACACTTGGGAAGGGAAGGAATGAACCCATCAATCTTCAGCCTCAGGAAGAGCAATTTTAAAACCTTCAGGGGGAAGAATTTCGAATTTGGCCGGAGCACCATGAAACGCTGCACCCAAGGTGTTTGGGTTTCCCTCCTTGCTCTGCTGGCAGTCTCATTTTCCACCTGTCTGGCCCATAAACGTGGAAAATCTGGGTGTTTTGCATTGTGGCCCTGCTCCCTTCTCCTCTGAAGTATGAAAGGATCCGTTGTCCCCATCCTTGCTTCAGAGGCAGCAGCATTTTGGAGGGACAGAAGCCAACGCTGTGTCCAGAAGCTGGAGGAGGTGTCGGTATTTCCCAGAGACCGACTGGAACCCTGTTTTCCACCCAGGCCCAATTCAGCTGGGAAAGTGCTTAAAAATGGACTCACTTCCCAGAAATGTGGCAACTCCTCGCTGCAAGGTGCCGTTCCTGCTGAAAGCTGAAATTGTCGGGATGCCGGGTTATTTTGTGGCAGTGAAATTCCGTGTTGGTAAGTGAGTGGACAGAAACAACAGATAAATTCAGGGATATTTTCAGGCAAAACTGAATCCTGCTTGGTGAAGGATATTTCAGATTTGCCTTATCCTGTTTGTGACAGAGCAAGGGGTGATGGGTTTAAGATGAAGAAGGGTTGATTTGGATTAGATAAAGGGAGATTTTTTTCTTTTTACAATGAGGGTGGTAAAACACTGGCAAAGGTGAGAAGCTGTGGCTGCCCCATCCCTGGAAGTGTCCAAGGCCAGGCTGGAAAGGGCTCAGAGCAACCTGAACTAGTGGAAGGTGCCCATGGCAGGGTTTTTGGACTGGATCACTTTTAAAGGGGTCATCCTTTCAAATCCAAACTATTCCGTGATTCCACGATTCTCCGCAATCCATTCTCCCACTCTTTACGCCTTGCCTGCTCTGTTCTTATTAACAAGGCTTTGTGGTTTGTCTTTATAGGGATAATTTCTCCCAAACGAGACATCTGAATGCTCTCAGCTGTGCTCGGCTCCAGCTTTTTCCTGAGGGTGGTGAGATGAGTTCATGCAGCTCCAGAGACTCCCGTGTCTCCTCCTGGTTTCCCACCGCAGAGGAAACCAGCCCCCTCCGCGTCTCCATACACCTGATTTCCATCTGTCCGTGTCCTGCTCTAAGTGGATGTTTGCACTGGAGCTAAACTGAGGTTGGGATAATATTTACAATTCCCAGATGTCCTCTACCAATGGCTAAATAAATCCCTGGGACTAACAAGGCTGGTGCAGGCTCCTCTACTCCAGTCAGACCCTGCACCCACATCAGCGAGGTGGGTCAGGGCTGCCCCTCAGCCTCCAGCACCCAAAATCAACCCCTCTCAGATGCAGACACACAAAAAATCCTCAGATTTTGTGTATCCTGCGGGCTTTGATGAGTCTTTGGCCCCGGAAGCATGGTGGGTTTGTGGAAAGTAAGCTTTTAGCAGCTGTGAGGTGTTGTTAAGGTCGGAAAAGGGGACCTTTTCCAATGGGACTGATTTTGGGAGGGAATTTGGCCCACTGATCCTGATGCCATGATGATTTTTTGCCTTTTCTTTTAAACCCTTTTTATACCTTTTTACAACTTCTGTATTCCTTAGTGCTTTTGCCTACATTCTCGGACTTGTTTGTCAAGCTGGGAGATGAAACATTTTAGAGGTTTTGTAGTCAGGGATCAGTGTGCCCCAGACCCCAAGGTCCTCTCCAGAACACATTCTGTAAACTAAGATAGAACCATCGAGGGGAAGGTTCCTTGGAAGGGGGGCTCATTCAAGCCTCTCATTGGGGAATTTATGATAGATATGCTAATTAGTAAAACCTATAATGTTATACCAGATCTTTTGTGGGGTGTGCATTGCAGGGTGCATTGAGATGCATTCGGCCTGGACGTAGTGCACCTAAGGATCCTTAAAATAAATACCAAGGTAAAATCCCTTTTTCCCTTCTAACTGTGTTTGACTCTTAATTTTAAGACCAGGAAAAGGCATCAATCCCATCTGATGGAAGTCTTCCCTGCTCAGGGACCCACCTTCCCCACCGTGACACCACACAGCAAAGGCGGCCCAAGGAGCCTTGGGCTTCGACCAAATTAAAGGGCAAAGAGAGCAAAGAGCAAGGATTGCTGCTCTCCATCACAAAACATGTCCTCAGGCGGGTCCTGATCTCGTTGAAGGTGTCCCTGCTCATGGCAGGGGGTTGGAATAAATGACCTTTAAAGGTCTTTTCCCAACACAAGCCACTCTGTGAGGCCCTGCCTTGGTGGGCACAGAGACCCTTGGCAGAAGGAGCTCCACATCTCAGAGGTCACACAGACCAACCTTGGGGAAGGTTCCCAGACTCTCCACCATGCCTCCCTTCCAGATTTGAGGTGAAACCCCTTTATTTTGCAAGCAGTGGGACCAAAACCACGTGAGCAAGTATCACAACCCAGTGGAGATGTCCATGGTCCAGCACATCCATCTCCCAGCCTCCAGGAACCCTCTCTGGGGACACAAACACAATAACGAATCCCACTTGGGCCCGAGTCCATTTGCACAGAGCCTTACACAAGATTTATCTGGAATTTCACCTCCTATCAACCCCACGTTCTCCGAAGGAAGCGTGGCAGGGACCCAGAGCTCCTCAGAGGCCAGGACACAGTTCATTAGTGTGGAATTGCAGGACCAATTACAGCAGAAATGCTGAAAGAAACCGAAACGGAAAGGTCAGCCCCAGCCCCCAGCTACCAGGTCATGTCCAGGTCCTTGCACGGTGCATGGAAATGCAAAGGGAAGGCTGATGGCCCCAGGAAGGGTAATTAGCTCGCAGTGATGAGTGGGAGACAGGGGACAATGTTAGTGCAGCATAAACCATCTCCTAAACAAGCCTTGTTTATTTATTATGGGCTCCCACGACCTGTGCCCTGAACTTTAATCCCCCTTCTGCTCCCTTATCCACTCATCTCCGGGCTTTTGCCGGGCTGGGTGGAAGGGAAGGTCAGCCTGTGGGTTAGCAGGCTCGATGGGCCCTTCAGAAATGCAGATGGAGAGATCTGCAAAGTGCCTTGCGAGGTTTTTCCAATCATTTCCGTGCCCTGGGGGAGCAGAAACTACACAGAAATCAGAGCTGGCAACACCCAAGTGAGGGTCTCATCAAGCACCACACCTAGGTCATGAACATCACCTTCTGCCCCAGCTGCCCTGGGTTTCCTCTGCTGCAGGCTGAAGGATCCCCTTTATCCCTGCTTAATTCCATGGCTACACACACCTCAGTGGCCCCCTTCATCCCTTATCTTTGTCTTTTCACCCCAGGAAGATGCTCGTGACATAGAGAGTGTAAAATCACAGAATGGTTTGGGTTGGGGTAGACCTTAAAGCTCATTTCATTCCGCCCCTGCCATGGGCAGGGACACCTTCCACTAGCCCAGGTTGCTCCAAGCCCCATCCAGCCTGGCCTTGGACACTTCAGGTGACACTGCAGGTATCTTCAGGAAAATCCTCCTTTTCCCAAAAAGCCCTTTTTTTTTCAGCCCACCACCCCCTCACGCCCATGTACAGTGGGTGTTTGGGTCAGTGGGATTCAGCCCGGCCAAAGCTCTGCCCAAAGCCCAGGGTGAGCAGAGCAGGAGCACAGCCCTGAGCCTGCCTGCAGCCCTTCCCACACCGCTGGAATGGAATCAACTCTTTAATTATGCCAATTTTATCAAAAAAGGGACAATTTCTAGGGAATTTGTTAAAATATATATATATTTAATGTACATCTTGAAGCAAGCAGGGGATAGCGAGACCTCCAAGGGCAGAGTGAGGAGCATCCGAGGGGATGGGATTGGGGCAGGATGGGCTCTTGGTGGTGCTGGGGGAAAGGTGACCTGTCCCTTGCTCAGCCTGTGCTGCGAATGGGATACAAGGGTCAGTCATGGGTCAGCTCTGCCCTAAACTATGCAGATACCCTATAAATAGATGCAGTTTCCTGCTGGAGCCTCGTTGCTGCTATTTTAAGCCAGATCTCGATGCTGGAATCCCCAAGGAAGGTGGAGGATGTGCTGGAACAGGCAAGAGTGACCCTCAGAACAGTGGTGCCCAAGCTGACCCCAGCACCAGCTTTTCTCCAAGGCAGAACCCCTGTCACCATGCTGGGGAAGGCCAAGACTTTCTGGGATTGAAGACAACTCATCTTCTTGTTGAGATGAGATAATTCCCTGCCTTTACTCCCTTTGACCTGCTGCATCTCCTCGGAAGAAGTGTCCTGTTGAAAGGTCCAGTGCCTGTCTCATCCAAGAAAGGAAATTCCTTGATCTCCATCCATTTTTTAAAGCAGCCCAGAGAAATTCCTGCCAGGTTTAGTTGGCTTTGAGCAGCCTGGTCTAGTGGAAGGTGTCCCTGCCCATGGCACAGGGTTGGAATGAGATAAGCTTTAAGGTCTCTTCCAATCCAAACTGTTCCATGATTCTATGATTCCACCCTGGAGCAAGGATGTGGGAATGGGAGCTCTCCTGGCAGGTCTTTGATCACCCCCAGACCCAAAGGAGCACTGACAGCAGCAGTGGGACAAATCTTACTGTGAATTCTTGCTGTTGCTGGCCCTGGCTCCCACATCTGCTCCATGCCCCAGGATTTTCCAGGCAGGGCTTGCAGGGAGGTCTGTGCCGTGCTCAGCTGAGGTGAGGGGAGATGATTGTCCTCAAACTCAATCTCACACTTCATCTGTCAACCAAAAAACATCCTGCCCTCCTTTACCTGCCAGTTTTTCCCACTGGCACTGTGGAGGGGGATTTCCACCAGCCAAAAAAGGGAGACCTCAGGCTGGAGAGGGCCTTTGGCCTCCAGCAGTCCTTGGCCAAGCCTCTCATGGAATGGTTTGGGTTGGAAGGGACCTTAAAGACCATCTTGTCCAACCCCCTGCCATGGGCAGGGACACCTTCCACTAGCCCAGGTTGCTCCAAGCCCCATCCAACCTGGCCTGGAACACTTCCAGAAGTGTTATAAGTGTATAAACAAAACACCCCCAGCATAACCACGGAGCTCCTGAATTAGGGTTGTTGGAGTCGAGGCGCTCTGCAGGTGCCACTCTGCTGCAGCTCAGACTGGGTTAAACTCAGCTCAAACTGCCTGGTTTTCACACAGCAATTCTTAGACTTAAATTTGAGGGCTGGTGCCTCTGACCTCAGAACTCCAGGGAACTCGTGCTCCTGTGTTGATTGGGATTCAGGGTTTCAAGGAATGAGTGTTACTGTGCCCAGACCTCATAGAAATCACTGGAGCCATTTTTAGGCTGTGAATGGCTCTTAAAGAAGAGCTCGAGGATACTGAACTGCCCCTTCGCTGCCCAGCTGTGCCTCTAACCCATCATTTTCTGTATCCAAACACACACAAACCCAGCCCTTTGTCCCCTCGAGATGAAGTCTGGCTTTCCCTGAGCAGCCAGGGCTCAGTGCTTGTCTCCCTCTGACCTGTCAATCCACGAGCACTGTGGCTGAGGAGGTTCCTAAAGGTGACATGGAGACTCTTCGCCTTCTCCTGGCTCCTGGCATGGTTTCCACACTGTTCAAGTTGGGTTTAAGACCCCTCAGACAGCCCAGACTCTCCCTAAACCCCTTTCCCTGATGGTGGCCACTCTTAAAGCACCCCATGCATTCAAAGCCATCCTTGCTGTGCCCCAAGGTCCCCGTCCATCCCTTCCTCCCCTCCTCCCTCCTCAATCTGCTCAACTCAGAGCAAAACCACTGACAGGGAAAGCATGTTCCCAGCCCCAGCCCACAGGGAAAAGGTCTGGGGAGCTAATTATAAACTCCTGCATCAGAGCCATCAATAATTCAGGGAGCTCTGAAACAGAGCTGGAGATGAGCGGCAGGACAGGGCTCGCTCCGTGCCTGACGCACCCGGGGTCAGGGTGGCCAAATCGTGGGCATCTGTGGGATGCAGCACTGTCACCTCTGCATTTCCAGGGCCAGGCACCAAATCCGGGCTCCCCATCATTCCTCCTGCTTCACTGACAAGTGAAGGGGGCAGGATCCAGGATTTCAAGCCACCAGGCTCCAGGTTTCCCTCCCAAGAACAGACACAAGTGCTGTTCACCACCTCTTCCTGCACTCAGCTCCGCACTTTTCTCTGCCCTGGGTGAGGTTTTGAATTTGTTAGAACAGGGTTTTATTCATGAGGTTGGGGTTGGGGTATCCGTGCAGCAGAAATGCTTCCCTCTTCCCATCCTTGAGACATTGGGACAGGGCTGCCACATCTTCCTGAGCATCCCTTGAATTCAGAGGGAAGGAAAACTGGAAGGAAAAAGCCTGAAACTGAAGTTAACGGCACAGAGGGTGGATTTTGCTAAATTGTGAGTTCAACCCATCCTTGGATGTGTTTCCCATCAGCCGAGCTTCTGGGTGGACTCAGCAAAAGAGGGATTGCATTTGCCGAGGCAGATAAAAATGGGATGTAGGTTCCTGATGACACGGGAGAGAGGACGAGGGGACATCCCACCCGCAGCACGGAGCACTCCATGCAGTTAAAATTCCAGGCAAAACTCACACAGGGCTTAAAATTGTTGTCCTGACTACCCTGGGATGCAAGTCCATCCTGATGTAACCACCCATGCAGGACTCTGACAGCTACTAGGAAGAAAATGAGCTCTATCCCAGCCAAAACAGGTGGAGTCAAGGGTCTTGGAGGGCTTTTTCCAAGCTTTGATTCTCTGAAACAAGGACGGTCTCCAAAAATTAGGGCCCTGACGTGCTCTGGACATCCTCGAATGTGGCTGGGAGCAGCTCCAAAGGGGCGGCTGTGCAATTTGGGGTGTCCCTCCAGCGGTGAGAGCCCTCCCCTGCAGCTCTCACAGCTCTCAGCTGAGGCTCTGGCTCCCTCTCCTGACTCCTTTTATTGGTCCAGCCCTCCTCTAAAAGCTGGTGGGGAAGGCACTGGGATTGCTGTTCACCCATCAGGTCTAGGCCAGGGTCTTGAACAAAACCTCTGCGTGGCTCAAGCATCCCCAAAATCCAATTGTGGAGATGGTTCACTCACAGAAGCTCCCGAAGGAATAACGGGGTGCAATGTGCTGCAAAAGTTCTTCCAAAAACCCCTTTAAACAGGTTGGACCAAATCAAAGCCCCACCAGCACCACGCCAAGCACAGCCTTGCATATTTGGGACACATCCCCCAGGCCTGCAGTGAGTGTCTCCCATGTCCACCTCCTCCCATCCATGTCCATGTCCATCTCCTCCCATCCTGCATCTGTGTTGTCACATGGGACAGATCCTCTTGCTTCCCCAAGCCCTGGTGTCCATCCCATATCCTGGGATGGGTTTCACAGCCTCCTAACTCCATCAAAATCCACACCAGGCCACCCACAGCTCATCTCTGTGTTGAGGAAGGTGGAACCAGGAGACCAGCAGCAGTGATGAGACAGAGGAGGGAACATCCCTGAGCCAAGCCTGGGGTCCAGGGAAGGGACCCTGAAGGAGGTTTGGGAGGGGGACGATGCACCATGAGGATAAACACATTTAAACAGGAATTAGTAGCTCCAGGAAGAAGGAAATCCTTCTGGAAAACAAAAAATTGCCTTGCAAGGCAGTGCTTGGTCCCTTCCTGACCAGGCTGGTCCCCTCCCAGGGGTGACAACAGCAACACAGGGCTCAGCCCTCTCCTTGTCCTTGTCCTGGATGCCCTCTGTCCCCCAGTCCTGCTTCTCTCATGGGCTCCAGATGACACCAGTAGATGGCAAGACGAGCTCACATTTTGGGGTGAAAGTAACCACGACTGAGAGAGAGACCTGGGAGCCACCTGTGCCAGGGTGGGGCTTCTCTCGTGTCTGCTACGGGCTTCAGCTCACTCCAGGGCATCTCTCCTGCTCCTTCCAGCTGTGCCCTGCCTCAAATTTTCTGGATATTTGGTATTTTTTGTCTCTCTGCCTCTCAGTGAAATCAATCTTGGGGTGCAAGGATTGCTAGGGAAGGGCTGATGGGCAAATGGAATAACACTCGGGCATGTAATGCTGGATTTCCTTGGGAAGAAGGCTGTAAAATACCTCTGGCATCGGAGACTGGGGGAGAAAAAGGGGAATGGCCGGGTTTCAAAGTGGGAAAAAGCAGTGCTGGTCCCATGTATCCTGTCCCAGCAGGTCAGCTGGTTGTGTTCCCTGCCCGAATGTGATGTTCTCGGGAGAAATTTGGTTCCCATCCCACCACTTCCCATTCCCATTATTGGGAATTTATTGAGGTTTATTTCAAGAAGCTCTATTCTTTCTCTCTCTTTCTCTTGCTCTCTTTCCATCCTGGCCTCCTGCTTATTCTATGATTCCACTATTCTGTGACTCCATGATTCTGTGATTCTGTGACTCCATGATTCTGTGATTCTGTGATTCCATGATTCTGTGATTCCGCGATTCTGTGATTCTGTGATTCCGTGATTCTGTGATTCCGTGATTCCGTGATTCCGTGATTCTGTGATTCTGTGATTCCGTGATTCTGTGATTCTGTGATTCCATGATTCTGTGATTCTGTGATTCCGTGATTCTGTGATTCTGTGATTCCACGATTCTGTGATTCTGTGATTCCGTGATTCTGTGATTCCGTGATTCCGTGATTCCGTGATTCTCTGATTCCATGATTCCATGATTCTGTGATTCCATGAAAACAGGGACACATCTGGGGAGGGGAGAGCTGCTTTCACATAAAGGAATGTATCCCAACTGTGCACAACCATCATTTTCCCTTGAGACTACAAAGCAATCAAATATCCAAACAAAATCCAGTACTGGGGGAGTTTTGAAGCATCAGCCCCTGCTGACGTCATCATGCACAAGGTCCTCAAAATCAGGGTGCAGAGGAGAGAGGATGTGATAAAGCAAAGCAGCTTTTTGGCCTGGGCTCAGCATGGGAGGATGGAGAAGTCTCCACCTTCCCACTTATTCAAAATCAATCTTTGAGCAGCTTCTTTGAGTTTACAGAAGAATCCTGGGCCAGATGTTCCTCTGACACCAAGCTTGGACATGGAAAAAACCTTTTCACAGAATCCCACAATAGTTTGGGTTGGAAGGGACCTTAAAGATCATCTCATGCCACCCCCTGCCATGGCCACGGACACCTTCCACTAGCCCAGGTTGTTCCAAGCCCCATCCACCCTGGCCTTGGGCACTTCAGGGATGCAGGGGCAGCCACAGCTTCTCTGGGCACCCTGTGCCAGGGCCTCCCCACCCTCACAGGGAAGAATTCCTTCCCAATATCCCATCTCTTTCACCTTAAAGCCCTTTTTTTCCCCCTTGTCTTGTCCCTCCATCCCTTGTCCCAAGTCCCTCTCCAGCTCTCCTGGAGCCCCTTTAGGCACTGGAAGGGGCTCTGAGGTCTCCCTGGATCCTTCTCTTCTCCAGGTGAACACTCCCAGCTCTCCCAGCCTGGCTCCAGAGCAAAGGGATTCCAGCCCTTGGAGCATCTTCATTCCAAAGACTTCTCCTGCCCCAGCAGTGCTGCTTGCCCCAAGCACACCCCAAATTTGTGCTGTTGCTGCATCTTTGATGCCCAGAGCAGAGCAACCTCCACCACCTCCGCTCCAGCCTCCCAGCCAAACCAGCACCAGTTATTTAATGGCTTCTGGGGAGAGGACAAGTTAAGCCTTAAATTAAACTTTCCACTCCAACAGGCATCTTGGCAGGATGGAGACCCCTGCCCTGGCCAGACAAGCAAAGCTGTATCTGGCTCCAAGTGCCTTGGAAGAGATGGAGAGGCAGCTTCTGGTGGAGTGGCAGGTGGCTCCCATGGGAAAGGATTTGGGAACTGGCAGGAGAGCAGCACAAGCCTCCAGCCCAGCAAAAATCTGATCCTCAGCCATGGACAAAAAGCCACCATTAAAAAGCATCAGCCAGAGCCATGAGTGGAATCTTCTTGGCAGTAATGGAGCAGTGCTGGAAGAGCATCCAGGCTTGGAGCTCAGTGTGAGCGGCACTGCTGTCACTGCATCATCAGCACTGCATTCAGAACCTGAATCAGGCCTGAAAACTGAAATAAGGCCTTTCAAACTGACACAGGGCAAGGTTAGATGGGATATTGGGAAGGAATTGTTCCCTGTGAGGGTGGGGAGGCCCTGGCACAGGGTGCCCAGAGAAGCTGTGGCTGCCCCTGGATCCCTGGAAGTGTCCAAGGCCAGGTTGGATGGGGCTTGGAGCAACCTGGGCTAGTGGAAGGTGTCCCTGCCCATGGCAGGGGGTTGGAACAGGGTGATCTTTAAGGTCCCAACAGAAATCATTCTGTGATTCTACCATTTTTATGGGGCTTTATAAATTAAATTACGATTTTTTAAATTTGCCTCCCGCAAACAGCTTGGGGGCTGTGGACTGCAGTCCCTCCTTGGATTCCCAGCCCAACAATGCCTTTTTCCTCCTGTACACAGCAAAATTGTCCTTCCCCATCACAACGCACTTCACTCCACAGCTGGAGCTCTGTTGTAACCTTTGGAGAGCCAAAACCTCCCCGAAATTCCCCAGGCCCTTGCACAGACACATTGTCTGGGGAGGGCCATGGTGTGTCCCCAGGGACTGAGGTACCACCATTCCCATGGAATGCAGACCCTGACGGCCTCAGTCTCCTGCCAGCTGAGGCCCTGGGGTCACTGCCAGGCCTATGTGCCTGGGGATGGGTGGGAAATGTCCCCCAAAGGCTCAGGATTACCTCAGGCCAACAGGCCCGGCTGCTGTTGCCAGGCAGGAAGGCTGGAGGTGGGAAATCTGCTCCTGGCACTGATCCCAGGACACTCTGCCAACAGAGCAAACACCCCCGGGGTCATCAGCACCCAAACATCTGCTCTGCCATCCACGGGGTGCCCAGTGACACCCTGCCGCTCTTGGGCAAGGGATGGGGCAGCTTTTCCACCCAGAAGGGCGGAGGGCCCCGTGGATGGATGGAGGGATGGATGGATGGATGGATGGATGGATGGATGGATGGATGGAGGGATGGATGGATGGAGGGACAGATGGATGGATGGAGGGATGGATGGAGGGATGGATGGATGGATGCATGGATGGATGGAGGGATGGATGGATGGAGGGATGGAGGGATGGATGGATGGAGGGACGGATGGATGGATGGAGGGATGGATGGATGGATGGATGGATGGATGGATGGATGGATGGATGAAGGAATAAAGGTGTTGCTGTTTTCTTGGCAGCTCCTCAGCCAGACAGCAGATTAAAAACAGCTCAACAAATTTCTGGGTGGGATCAAGGGACTTGTGGGGGGAACCAGAGGATCCTTCACAATATGGTTTAGTGGGAATGATGGTATCCAGTCAAAGGTTGGACTTGATGATCTTGGGGGTTTGTTCCCACCTTAATGACAACATTCCATTCTCTGCTTCTGCAATCAGCTGTCCTGGGCTTGGATGAGCAAGATCTGCACCTCACTGACCCCTCTTCCTCCTCCTGCTGCTCTCAGTCCTGGCAAATTCATCTCTGACCCGACTGAGAATTACTTTTGTTTGTTGTAAGTGTCAGGTCTCAAATCACCTTCAAATGGGGAAAAGATTGCAGGAGGAATTGGGGTTATCCCCAGTTTCCAAAGTACAATTTCCTCCAACAAGGCCAAGTGTGACATCTCTTGGTCCCTGGCACAACTTCAGACCTGCTTAACCCACATCTACCCATGGAAAAAGCACATGGATGTGGGAGGAGGAGAGATGATAAAAAAGGAGGAACAGGAAGAAAGGGAAATTGCTCATTTATCAACCTTTCCTCCTTTTACATTCCCCAAAGGCAAGTGCGGCTGGGAAGAGTGTGGAGGGACATGTGTGTTCCCCAGGATGGGGCTGGGCTCAGGCAGAGGGAGAGGGCATCTCTTTGCAAAAGGAACGTTTTTAATTTCATTATAAGACAGCCACATCAATCACAAATCCACACTGAACCGAGTTTCCCTGGTGCTGGAGCTCAATGAACCACTTATCCCATGATACAGCACCCTTGGGGTGGTGTTTGTGTGCAGCCAAACATACTCAGACACTCTGTGATGGGTTCCCTATAGGACACCCTACCAAAAAAATGTCATTTCAGCAGTTTATCACATTTTAGGAAATGCTGGCAAGCCATAGCCGAGCAATTATGGTGTAATTCCTGTGTTTACCAAAGGAATGTTGCTGTGGAAATACTGAAAAACTGATCCCACTGAAGTAAGCAAGATACCTCATGAAGATGAAGAATTATTATAAATAAAACAGTGATAAAATATTGAAACTTGACTGTCTTAAAAATTAATGACAGATTTTGGAGCTCGCACAGTTCATATTCATTTCCAGAAGATCAATTCTTCTTGAAATTACAAGAAAGAAAAGGATTACAAGAAAAGGATTGCAAGAAAGGTAAGAGCTGGTCCTAAACCTCCTACAAGAGTCTCTCAGCATCACAAGAGCCCGGGAGGAAGAGCTTTAAAAATCCACCAAATCTGATGGATTTTGGGCGGTGTTGGTCAAAGGGGACGAACTCTGGACTTTACTTTCTCTCCTCTGACCCGTCCCTTTCGCAACAGCTCTGCCGGTGACGGATCTTTAACCTGGAATTGTGGAAGGGCTGGAGAGATGAAGGACCTGTTGCTTCACGCAGGTGAGGGGACATCACCCCAGCAGCAATGCCCCCGCCTCGCCAAAAAACGATCGGCTCGCTGCGTCCTTGGAGCCAAGTGCGCCCTGCCAAGAGCCTCCTGTTTTATAGGATTGGGCCAAAGCTCATCCCACACATCCAGGAACATGCCGTGGCCTCACTGGGGATGCATTCCCAGCCCTTCCCCCTGGATGAAGCTCACAAGGAACAAAGGAGGGGATGTGCTGAGCAAGCGGTGGCAAGGTGGAGGACACACTGACCCGGGACAAGGGACAGAGGAATTGATTATGGGAAGATATCCCAAAGCATCCTCCTTCTTCCCAAGCTTGCCGGGATGTCTGAATCCCAGGCCCGTGGTGGGAAGGGAGGCTGGAGATGTTGGTGTGGGGTCCCAAGGGATAGAGTTAACCTGAACCCCCTCTGGCTGGCACAGCCTTGCTATAGGCATTTACTGAATTAATTTTTCATCCAAAACATGGTCACTGCCTCAAAATTTCCTGCCAGGTGTGGTTCTTACTCCAGGCTAATCCCTGAGCTATGCTCAGGGATGGGGTTGGGAGGTAAAGAGAGCAGGGAACAGCTGTAAATTGGGTAAACCTGTGCTGTTCCCCCTCAGCCCCAAATCCCTTCCTGCCCCACACCTCACTCCCAAAGTGGCAGGGATTTGGACACTCTGCTGCTTTCCCCTTCAGGACAGTGACAGATGGTGCCAACCAAAGCCGTGGATCCCAGGACATCCACAGCGAGTCCAGGCTGGGAGCTCACACATGTGAGGGGTCTCATTTGCCCCTCTGGGAAAATCGGGCTGGGAAAACCTGAGGTTACTTAAATGTGGGCTAAGAAATAACCTCGGCAGAGTCTGTTCTCCATTCAACTTCACATTCACCTGTGGATGAGTTCACAGAATCACTGAATGGTTTGGGTTGGGAGGGACCTTAAAGCTCATCCAGTGCCACCCCCTGCCATGGGCAGGGACACCTTCCACTAGCCCAGGTTGCTCCAAGCCCCATCCAACCTGGCCTTGGACACTTCCAGGGATCCAGGGGCAGCCACAGCTTCTCTGGACACCCTGTGCCAGTCCCTCCCCACCCTCACAGGGAAGAATTCCTTCCCAATATCCCATTTATCCTTGCCCTCTGGCAGTGGGAAGCCATTCCCCCTGTGTCCTGTCCCTCCATCCCTTGTCCCAAGTCCCTCTCCAGCTCTCCTGGAGCCCCTTTAGGCACTGGAAGGGGCTCTGAGCTCTCCCTGGAGCCTTCTCTTCTCCAAACTGAAATATCAGAGCTTTGCTTAAGGTCAGAAGAAATATTATCCTGCACTCAAGGTCTTTTCTACTGTGGGGATCCATCTGAGATGGGGGGAGAGGGCACAAGACTATTTATATTTTTTGTCAAAAAGTTTAAATCCCCTCGAAAGTGAATGCTAACCTGTGTGCTGCACCTTCTCAGGAGCTCCAGGAGGCTGCACAAGGACTATAGGGGCAGGAAAACCTCCTAAACTGCTCCCAGTTGCAGAATCAGGGGCAAGAAGCAACTTTCTCTCCTGGCTGAGCAATGCCCGCTCCAGATTTAGCTTCCACAACGCTGCTGCAGAGGCATAAATGTCTTTTGGATTGCATCTCCACAGCCGTGTGTGCCAGCTCTGAGCTGCTCTGTGTCATCCCAGCCATCCTGAGATCCCTGGGTTTGTTCGAGGAGCTGCCCCCTCCCTGCCCCTCAGCCCCAACGTGCCACAGACGCTCAGTCCCGCGGGGAATTCAGGATCACATACAGTTACGGTGTGAAGCCAGAAATAGCCTGGAGAGCATTTGTCTGGCCTGAGGCTCCAGGAGAAGGGCAAATGCCAGCTGCTGTTCACCTAAAATAGACTCAACCTGCAGGAAACCACCAAGCCTGACTGAAACACGGAGCGTGGTGAGGAAGGCTGCAAGAAATCCAGACCCTGGGTTTCCCTCTGGATAATGCGGGTGGTCTCCTCTCTTCCCTGAAGGAATGCGGAGCTCCTGACAGTTAGGAGCTTGATTCCATCCCAAGGAGCAGCAGGAAGCGTTTTCCAAAAGCACAGGGTTAATCCCCCACATCCCTCACACTTTCCCACTGAGGGAAGGAGCTTCCTCCTCTTCCTGCACCTGCCGGATGTCTTAAGCAGCCAAGAAGAGAAAGCAGCTCCAAGCTCCATCCAGCCTGGCCTTGGAAACTTCCAGGGATGGGGCAGCCACAGCTTCTCTGGAAAACCTGTTCCAGAGCCTCACCACCCTCACAGGGCAGAATTTCCCCCTAATATCCCATCTAAACCCACCATCCTTCAGTTTAAGGCCATTCCCCCTTTTCCTATCACTCCATCCCCTGTCCTAAGTCTCTCTCCAACTCTCCTGGAGCCCCTTTAGGCACTGGAAGGGGCTCTGAGGTCTCCCTGGATCCTTCTCTTCTCCAGGTGAACACACCCAGCTCTCCCAGCCTGGCTCCAGCTGCAGCAGCTCTGGCACTTCTGGCACTTCTAAAAACCAGGCTGGGCTTGTGTCAAACAGGACTCAACAAGATCCAGACCAAGGATCAAAGGGAAGCAGCTGGGAAGAGCGCAGTGCTGCAACACCTCCCGAAGCACGACGGCCACGTTAGCCATTAAATCGTGGTCAAGAGGAACGTTCTCTCCACCAGAGGTTCCCATCATTAGCAAGCCGAGGCGTGGGAGGAGGGAAAGGCCTCGTTTCACCTGCAGGGAGGGTTCATCCATGGATTAAGGGGGCAGGGTGGGGCTGTGGGGAGTTACGAGGAGCACGCTCTTCTCACCCAAGCTTCTCCTGCTGACCCATCACGGGTTGTGCAACAGCTGGAGACAGGACCTGCTCTGACAGAGAAACAGGGACCCAAAACGACCTCCCCACCCTCACAGGGAAGAATTCCTTCCCAATATCCCATCCATCCCTGCCCTCTGGCAGTGGGAAGCCATTCCCTGTGTCCTGTCCCTCCATCCCTTGTCCAAAGTCCCTCTCCAGCTCTCTTGGATCACTCAGCGCTGACCAGGAGCCCCCAGCCCTGACCAGGAGCCCCCAGCACCGCTCCAACCAAGGATGACAAACCCAGGATCCATCTGCATAGGATTTTATTAAAGTAGGCATCACCCACAACTTAAAATAGTTGAAAAAATATTCTTAACAACATTTTTAATTAAGTATTTTTTTTCCTGAATAGGTAATTTATCAGCCACAAGTGTCGTGAGGGAAGTCTCTGCCCAGAAGACAAACTTCAAGTAGATATTTTGTACCACATCCAGTTGGTTTAATACAGAAAAAAAACCCTGACATCATTACAGGAGAAGTTAATGTGGAAGACACGGGGGGAAAAAAAATGTACAGATCATTAGTCATATCAAAAATGAGAATTTCAAACAGGACTCAGACCTTGCAGACACATTTAATGACATTCCCTGATTGGCACCACAGTTTCCTCCAGACCACTCTCTATGGGAACATGGTTTGTTTCAGATTTTAAAAAAATTAAGTTGCTTAAACGGCTGCTCCTAAATGAAGCCAGCAGCATTGCAGCAGGAAAAACAAAATTGTGTTCAAAATGCCACAGGTTTGAATTTCACCTTTGCTGTGACAGCTGTTCCAAGGCTTGTGTGTAATTCCACCACCAAGGACAGTGTTTTCCAGAAAAAACAACATTCCTGCTCCTCACTCTTGTTGAGTCCAATTAAACTGGAGCTGGGAATGACGGAGAGGGGATGACACCCTGGGGCTTTGAGTGACCTAAGGAAATGGAGTGAGATGCATCAGCAACTCTTTATTTTACATTTCCTGAGGGTGGAACAGAGGCACTGAGGAGTGTACAAGACACTGCAGCTCCTTTCCAGCCCTTCATCTGCTGGCTCCAGGTCCCTGGGAGATAATCCAGTCTGGATCCATCCTTTTGGGCAGGGCAGAGGACGAAGCCCAGCCACAGTCTCTCCTCGCAGGGTGTGAAGGGAGGGCTGACTTCGCTGGCCCATTGGGCCAAAATTTACACTTGAGCTACGTGAGAGTTACAACAGTGGCCAAGGTTTAAGAACTTGTCTTTTCAGCAACGTAAACAATATAAAAATGTTTCAGTAACAGCCACGACCCTTGAGCTTAAATACCTGGGAAATTCCTACTTTGCCCACAGATGAAACGATAAAATAGGTACAAAAGCATGAGATACAAGTGCAACAAATGTTTCACATAACTGGGTTTCACCACAGAATCTTCACTGGAAGGCTACTTTTGTGAGGAAACATATTCCCTGCAGGAGGACTCCTGCACAAAGAGACGAAAATCTGATCATGGCAGGGTTACAGAGAACGCAACAGACTCGCAACCACCAAAGCACCGTCACAGAAAACAGAGCAAACAAGTTGTAGGCAAAAAACAAAATAATAAAAATACTTGAATGTGTTTACCTACACACACTACTGGAGTATACAAGACAAAAAAAAAAAAAAAAGAGAGCTTCCTGTAGGGAATTTCCAGTCATTTTGAAAATGAAAGATATTTTTTCTTTGAAAAAAAAAATAAAATCCAAAGCTCCCAGAGGCTGTTTCTCAGCTAGAGTAGCTGACAGCTCAGACTCACATCCATGGAAACTGGTATTTTACCTACAATGACTTTCCTGTCTCTGCACTTTGTTATTTCCTGAAGCCTCCTAAGTAGCTTTTGAACTGACATCTCTTCCTCTCATGCATCTACTAAAACTCCCTTGTTCATCCCAGAATCTCCTGTGCATGAAACACAACGAGCAGAACAGCGCTTAGCTGATGGTTTCAGCTTCTGGATCCCTCTCTGAAGAATAAAAGGGTACAAGTTACACACAAACAGCATCTACACAGTGCACGTGGAAAAATGGGGTGAAAAGGAAAAGATTTCCAAGGCTGACCTGACTCTACCGTAAGGCTCCATCCTCAGCCCACCTTTAAAACTTGCTCCAGGCAATCTGTCACCGTGCAGGGACACCAAACGACTGGGAGAACCAAAAATACTGCTAAAAACCCCAGACAGGGGCTTGGCCCCCCTGACATCCCACCCAGACTCACATCCATGGAACAGCTCTTCGGATTTCAGCTCTCCCTCCGACATTGCACTGAAGGCAGCGGCGCTTGCAGAGAACAGGACAAAGCTTTGCTTGTAAACCCTGTTGTTTTTTAAAGCATCATGAGAATTCAAGTCCTATTCCATTTCACATTTATAAGCAGCATCATAAGAATGTTACTCTGTATGCCCTAGGTATAGAAAAGTGTATGCTGAGACAGCACCAAAGAGAGAGATAAATAGGAGCTATCGACCAAAGTTTGATTTCAAACTGGAATTGCAACGACCCCCTGCAATTTGGAAACACGAAACAGCTCTTCTGATGTCTCTTTTGTAAGCTAAAAGTAGAAAGGATCATATCTTGCTACAACCTGACATCCTCCACCAGGAAAATGCAAAACCTACTGTTAACTTCTTGGGATACGCCTGAAATGCCAGGTTGGACAAGGCCATCCCATGTTGTTTGCCAAGGAAGAGGCAGGAATGATTGCAGAGCCATCAGCCAGGAGTAAGTGCTTTTTTTTTTTTTTGGTGTTTTTTTTTTCCTAAGTGTGAAAGTTCAGGAATTCTGTGTTTGTCAGCAGTGCTGTGTTTGGGGACAGCACCCAGTGATGCTGTTTATCTAAAGGACATTCCAGCTACAGGACGTTTCTGCCCAATTCTGTCGCTACTTACGAAAATTAGTAACCGACATGCTCTAAGACTCAGAAAATTAGAAACTAAAATTCAGCCATTTCTTCCTGGTCCTCTGTGGAAATCTGGAAACATCTGAAAGCATTTCAGTTAGCTTGGGCAATCCTGGAGTCAGACCCAAGGTAGCTAAACATCGTGGTCACCAGCTCAGGGAGGTCATAATCGTGTTTCCAACCCCAATCCCTGCGGGCGTTGCTGTCGTCAAAGTTCATGGGCCAGCTGTCAGCTGCAGGGAAAAAAAAAGAAAAAGAACCAAGAAAGGTGAGGTTTAGGAAAAATCTCTCTGAACTTTGAGATGTTTCATCACTACTAAAGCTGAATTTCGAACCATAAGGCTTGAACTGCACAGGAGCAATTTGTAAGTGCCTAAAAAGAAAAGAGACTTTATGTTGCCCTTGATGGCGTTTTTTCTTACCTGCTGCCAGGGAAGATACTAACCTATGGCCTGCCTGACTTGATCCACGTTGTAGGTCACCTGGAGCTCAGGGACATACTTCTGCACCTCCTGGGCCAGCTCCTCAGGAGTGAAGCTCATGGCATTGATGTTGTAGGTCCTCATGGTCAGGGATTCTGCAGGGGCCTCCATGACCCCCAGCGTGGCCTTCAGGCAGTCATCGATGTACATCATGGGCAGCCGGGTGTCCGGCCTCAGGTAACACTTGAACTTGCCAGTCTTTATGGCATCCTGGAAAATCTTGACAGCGTAATCTGGAGGAGAGAATAATGGATGTGTGTCTGTGTTGTGCAATTTGTGACAGTCAACACACCTCAGACCAACCCCAAAGTCTCCTAAAGTCTAGAACGTGGTGCAGGACTGTGTGATATTCATCATGAAATCACAGAGGGGTTTGGTTTGGAAGGGGACTTAAAGACCATCCAGTTCCAATTCCCTGCCATGGGAAGGGATGCCATTCACCATCCCAGGTTGCTCGAAGTCCCATCCAACCTGGCCTTGGACACTTCCAGGGATCCAGGGGCAGCCACAGCTTCTCCGGGCACCCTGTGCCAGGGCCTCACCACCCTCATGGGGAACAATTCCTCCCCAAAATCCCATCTAACCCTGCCCTCTGGCAGTGGGAAGCCATTCCCCATTGTCCTGGCACTCCGTGTCCTCATGAGAAGTCCTCCCCAGCCCTCTTGTCACACACCAGTCACTCACCAGTCGTTCCCCCCCCAGGCTGGGAGTCAGCAGAGATAATCCCGGGATACCTGAGGCAGCGGAAGTCCAGGCCATAGCGGTAGTGGTAGTACTGGGGAGGGAGGGAGGGAGGGGAGAAACACAGAGTTACACACCAAGAGTTGGTCACACACCCACTGATTTCACAGGAAAAATCTGCCACAGGATGACCCTTCAGCTGTCCCAGGACAGGGATGAAAGGAAAGGCATTACTGAACAATCCCCATTCCCTGCCTGGCAGCTGATCTCCCTGCTTGCCCTTTTCTAGCTCACACCCACAGCAGTAAATATGGATCTTTGCCATGGGTTGGTTACTCAAGCGGCTCTAACTGCTGCTCAGAAACTGCACATTCCCAAGTGTGTGAGATTTGCCAGGATAATACAGTCCTCAGACCTACGTGAGGAAACTGTATAAATATATCAGCTTTAAAAATATTGTTTATAAATAACTAGGAAAAAAGAGAAGTTGTGCATGTGCAGGCTCACATGGCTTTGGCTTTAAAGTCTCTTTTTGGAGAGGAAGAGCAAAAGTCATCTTTTGCAGTGTACCTGCTGTCCCAAGGCGTTGTGCACTGTCCTTTCTGCAGTGCCATTCATGTTGGCAGGCAAGGCAGAGAGGCCAAAGCCATAAAAAACAGGGAAGGAAATGACACTGGAAGTCAGCTGTTTGCCAGCTTCCCATGCTTTGTGCTTTTCCCAACAAAACTCAAAAGATATTTGACCTTCAGAGCTGCCTCAGGATATTGCTGAGTACTAAAGTCTGAAGGAAGGAAAAATGGGGAAAAGAGTGATGCACTGAGGAATCTTACAAAAGCAATGAAGTTCCAATCACAGAATCGTGGAATAGCTTGGGTTGGAAGAGACCTTAAGGAACATTCCAACCCCTGACAAGGACAGGGACACCTTCCACTCTCTCAGGATGCTCCAATCCCTGTCCAACCTGGCCTTGGACACTTCCAGGGATGGAGCAGCCACAGCTTCTCTGGGCAACCTGTGCCAGTGAAATTCTCCCAGAACTTTTAGGAAATGAATAAAACAAAAAATTCTCACTTCTCCCATGAGCTCAGCGTGGACCTTGGAGACTCCATAGATTGTCCTTGGTCTCTGAATGCAGAGATCAGGAGTCGGATCTCGAGGAGAGGTGGGTCCAAAGGCTCCGATAGTGCTTGGAACAAAGAGCCTCAAATTATGCTCAGCTGCAATATCCAGAACATTGTGTAAACCTGGAAAACAAAAACCCCAACAGGATTTATCAGAATATTTCTGCTTTCTCAAGCCATTGTGGGAATTATAGAATATCCTGAGCTGGAAGGGACCCATCAGGATCATCCAGTCCAACTCCTGGCCCTGCACAGACACCCCAACAATCCCACCCTGTGCATCCCTGAGAGCGCTGTCCAAACACGAGCTCTGGCAGCCTTGGGAATGTCACCATTCCCTGGGGAGCTGTTCCAGTGCCCCACCACCCTCTGGGGGAAGAACCTTTCCCTGATATCCAACCCAAACCTCCTGTTACACATCTTTAAGCTCTCAAAACCCAGCACACACCAGTGATATTGACAGCTCTGGCCAAGGGCACGTTGGCCTCTCCCACGGCGCTGAGCAGGGCGCTGTAGTGGAAGAGCCACGTGATGCGGTTGTTCACCACGATCTCCCGCAGGTTCTTGTAGTCCAAGATATCCGCGAAGATGAAAGGACCTGGAGGAGATGGAAGCAGCGGGAAATTGGCTGTCAGGAATGGATGGAAGGAAAGGTTCTGCACGAAGCTCAGGCCGCTATTTCTACCACCTAAATACATCACTAAACAGAAACGGTGAGGAAAAATTTTAGCAAGTTTCCAGTGAAAGTCAAAGAATCTTAAATCCTACTCCATATCCATCTCATATTAAAATACCCTGAGCAAGTGAAAACAAAGGCACAAGTTTCTTTTCCAGCTTCCTCCCTCCAAAAGAATAAAAGCACCTCTTTTTACAGCAGGAGCACAACGTGCCTCAAGTAGTTATTCAGGTCAGCAAAGTGGTGAAGCAGCAGTGAGAAAATGCAAAGAGAAATCTTTAGGAAAAGGGAATAATAGAAGAAATCAACATCTTGGCAAGATTTCACAGCAGGGAGGCATTATGCAGAAGGTTTGAACAGCAGCTTGTCAGTGTAATCCACTTATCACTTTGATAATTAGTTTATGAACATCAGCGGTAAAGTCAAGATTTTTTTTTTCCGTGTGCTTCCCCAGTCACTTACCACTATAAAAAACATTATCTGCAGGCTTTCTAATGTCAGACAAGATCACATTGTTCTTTCCAAAGCGTTTCCTGTGCAAAAATACCCACATGGAACAGTGAGTCTACAGCTTTTTCAGATAATCCATCAGTTGCTATTTTGTTTTGCAGGAGAGATAGCAGAGGAACAATAATTTCCACAATAAAATCAGTTATTGCACTAAACAAAAAAAAACCCCAACAATCCTTTAAATGTTAACACAGCATCTTAAAAAAAATGATAAAATACTTCTAGTAGCAGTCAAGGTCTGCATAAGGATAGAGAAATGTTTTACAAAGTGAAAATACGTTGGGAAAAGAGACTTTCCTACCCTTGGCTTACTGAAGATTTTACCCAGGGATAATTTACTCCCCTGCAGACAACAAAAAGCCACTGGGCTCGTTGTAACTGCAGCTACTTTTGTCTCAACAAAGCAAATAAAAGAGAGAAATCCTGACCTTGAGCTAACCAACACAAGGCTGTCGGGGGAGAAAGCCTGGGGGTATTGGAGCACATTCCGGCCTCCCATTATTTGGATAATTTTAAAATTTATCATAGAGATGGTAGAAAATATTCAAACTGCAACAGTGTTGAGTGCAGTGAGTCTGCTCACTTTTGGCCTTGGTCCAAACCCCCTCCAGCAAAGACTGTGAGCAAATGATACCCTGGAGCTGAGCTGGATATGGACAAGGACATGGATCAGGGAGAGCTCTTGGAGCATTTCACACTTCTTGAGAATATAGCATTAAAAAAGGAGGTAACTGTGCTTGAGGTGGGGGAAGAGGAGAAGGAAAAAGAAGGGAAACTCTGAGGGTTCAGACTCTGAATACTCCTATTTAACTGGAAGCAAACAACTCAGCAGACAGTCCCTCAGACAAAACCCTGCTCTTTTGGGAATTGGGACCAATGGACACGCAGGAAGGACGTCAGGAACCCTCAGCAAGCACAGGAGGGACAAATAAAATGATGGTGAAAATTTAATTATAGAATCATTAAGAATCACAGAAAAGACCTTTAAGATCATCAAGTCCGACCATTAAAGTAATTTACAAAACCAAGAGGCAAAAACAGCATTTGAAAAATGGGATTTCTTTTATAAACAACTTTCCAGACAACTATTGCTCTCATCAGTGATGGCTAAAGCTGGAATTCCTCACTCACAGCAAGCCCAGGGAATGGTGACCTACCTCAGCAGCTTTGCGAGTCCCACCCCGAGCTGGCCAAGACCACCTAAGAGACAGAAATCAGAGGAAAAAGGGGCTCACAATACAGAATTCCATTATTATCTGCATCACATCAGGAATTAGCATGATTTTCCCAGTGAGTCAGGAAGCTTTTACATTTTTTTCCCAAGGAACCAGTTTTAGAAGAGTTCTGGAATTCAAACAGGAAAGTTCACACGGGACTCCGATCTCACTGCCCGATGGGAAAGATCATCCCAATTCCAGGATACTTTGGGCATTTCTGCTTGCAGAATTGTGCTCTTTGGGGAAGGAGGAGAGCAGTGCGGGGCTCAGCTGAGAAGCAGGAACCCAGCTGTGACGGGAATGCTGACCTGTGATTAGCACCCGGGGATGATCCGACTCGGAGAAGGTCACCGAGTGGAAGCTGGCGTCGGAGGCCACCTGGCGTGGGGACACCCCGATGGCCCGGACGGGCACGAGGGAAACGCCACAGCCACAGCCAGAGCTCTGCAGCAGCTGGCTGGCAGCTCTGCCCAGGTTCCTGACGACTGGCATCTTCCCCCTTCAGATGTGCTGCGAGGAGAGAGAGAGAAAAGATGAGCCATGAGTGATTCAACCCCCCCGTTAAACGGCTTTTAAATGCTCCCCCCACAAAACTTTGCAGGAATCCAGAGGAATTTGATGCCATCCTTGTGGAATCCAGAGGAATCTGATGCCATCCGAGAGCTGGGGGATTGTGCCAAGCAAGGGCTGCAAGCAGCCTGGGATGTAACATGAGCAGAGGTAATGTATTCCCTGGGGTGAGCTCAGGAAAATATCCACAGCCCAGGAAAAGGGACGGGGAGAATACTGTAAAGCTCGAGTTTAAACCTCTTTTCACTCAAACTGTGATTCTAAGCATAAATACAGAATAAAACAAAGCTGCTGTGATGCCACGTTTGGAGTGAAAGTTTTGCAGGCTGCTGTGAATAAGCAGAACTCCTCAGGATTGCATCAGCAAGAGCAGCTGAGCCAACAGGGGCAGCAGGAAATCTCCTGAAGGAAAGGGAAATTTACTCCAACTGAACACTCAGGATGGACAGTATCCAGAAAGCAAACAGAGGAGTGGCAGGGTTTAGCCAGGCCTCAGGAAAATGTCCTAATTATTTCACATAATTATAAGTTACTCTGTGCTGCATTCAAGTTTGGATTCTTTCTCTCCAAATCTTTCATACCAGGGAAGGAAATGCAAAGTTCCCCAAATAAATCACACCTGCAGCCACACATTGGTCGTTTCCGTGCTGCAAATTTACTTCTCTCAATTATAATTCTCAAGGCAGAATTATTTATTTTTTTCTTATTCCCTCTGAACAATTTTTAACTCTTTCCCAAGGATGTAGAATATGTAAACTCCCAGCTGAAAGCATATTTCAAACTTGCCTGATGAGATCACCCTGTCAAATCCTTTCCTGGGGCATATACTCTAAAAAGGAGAGTCAGGTAGATGGAAATTCACCACAAGAAATTGCAGCAGTTCATTGCTGCAGATGAATTCCAGTTGCAGAGAAAAGCGAACAAGTGATTAATGTGGGTGTTCCTTTCACTTCTCAGCTCACCTGGCTGAGAATTTTCTGGTACTTCAGGGAGTTTTCCTATTTAAATACAGATTAGCTAAACTACCTATTGTCTAATAAGACAACCCCATAAAAAGTGCATTATTAAAAAAATACATTTAAACTGATCAAAAAGACACAGTCTGAGATGCCCAGAGAGGTGATGGGAGTCTCCATCCCTGGAAATATTCAAATTCCATCTGGACACAGACTCAGGCACCCAGCTCTCATGATAATCCCTTCCTATTTCAGCATGGAAAAATAAAACGTTCCAGCACTGAGAGAGGCTCACTGGTCTGTGTGACAAAAAAAATTTCCACTCCAAGTACCTGAAAAGGCATTTCGAGCTGTGCAAAGTACAAACAAAAGTTGGCTATGACTAAAATTGGTTTCTCAGTGACTGGACTGGTTTTTCCAAATGCACCTGGAGTGAAACCACAAAGGCTTAAGCTGAGAGTTTACTCTCAGGTCTGACTCAGAACAGTAAATGCATTTTATACCAGGCACTGAAACAGCCAGGCAGCAGACCTGCTGCAAAACCCTCCACTGATGACATTTATTTCTATCTCAAATACAAAGGGGGAAAAAAACAGGTGTGACTGGCTACCAAAGCTGCCATAAATGCACAGATATATAAAGAAATCAATATTATGCCTTAAAAACACTTCCCCAAATAGCTGAAGTCAGCCCCAACACAGCAATTAACTTGCAAAAGCAACCCAGACAGAAAAGCCCACTCTGCTAGATCCAAGTTTCCCATCTTAAATCCTTTCCAGGAGTTATTAACAGCTCTGAACACACACAAAAAAAAATTAATTTAACTGATGTAAAATAACTCAAATTTTTTTATAGGCTTCCCTTTTCACTATCCCAAAGAGGAATACTTCTGTTCTGTTGGGAATTGAGGACAAAAAAATAATCTATAGAATATATAGATATAATTTATACCAGAAGGTATCCTTGCCCATGAAACAGGATGAGCTTTAAGGTCCCTTCCAACCCAAACCATTCCACGATATATTTTCAAACCCCCCTCCCATATCCCCTTCTGAATAGTTTCTCAGTCCCTGATTTTATTTATCAACTCAAACTGATATTAGAAAGTGTCAGCAAAGTTATTTCCCCCACCCCACGAACTTAAATCAATAACCAACACAAATTTCAAGGATTAGGCAATGGAATTGCTGCTGGAATTTTCCCTCTCCTGTACTCACCTGTCCCTCAGCTGGTGATAAAGGCAGAAGCAGAGCAGAGAAGGCAATTTATAGGACACTGCCTCTTTGGAAAGCCAATCAAAACCTGTCAAAGAGTAGGAGTTGTCCCACACCTTAGGAAAAAAAAAAAAAAGAAAAAAAAAAAAAACCCTCTGGGGCGAGAGCCCA
>VXAD01003978.1:0-13655 GCA_013399195.1 Dicrurus megarhynchus
GGCTCATTTCATTTATAACAATCCATAATGTATGTGACTTCAGACAAAGCTCATTAATAAGGTGGGTATATATCAGAACAATGGATTTTTCCCTTGCCTATGGCTGATGTCACTACTGTGGCTGATGGTGCAGCTGACAACTCTTCTGAATGCTTTTTCTTTTCCATCTCTTATGATTGAGACACAATTTAAAGTGAAAAGGAGGCCAGGTAGAAAATAGGTGAGTATTATACAGAAAATGGAGCAAAAACCTCATTGGGTAAGTGCATTTAGTCTATCAGCCTGTGCATGAGACCACCTTATTTTCTCAGACTGGTGACCAAGCAGTGATGTTTGACTCGGGACATGAGTAGCTATATATTTTTATAGCAGTTTTAATAGAAGAACAAAGCTTTTGTTTCCTTAGAAAAGGAATTCTGGAATAACGACTGAAACCACTGGTAGGAAGAAGTATGTGAAGGGAAACTTAGTCCAGGAGAGTAATGAGTAATAATGAGGTAATGGACAAATTTTAAGGACCATAAACATAGCAAGAGCGGAAAGAAAAAGTTTAGAAAGCTGATGTTAATGGTGTGACCCTGCTGATCTTGCCATGTAAGTGAAGTGTGCTCAGCTGTGCCAATGTCCCCTTCCAGCGCCCGGGATAGCCCTATTGCTTGAGCCTCCTCTCATCTGTAAGACAAGGGGCACTTTTGTGACTGATGGTGGTACGTTTTGGTCTGAGTAGATTTGGGGGGCAGAGGAAAGTGAGAGAGGAGTGGCTTTTTAAAGTGGTTCTAGGAAAATACCTTCTGGGTGCGCTTGTTTCAGAGTAGCAGTACAATAAAGCAATTAACATTATTGGAGACACTCAGGCTGTGTGAATCTTAAACTGTTTGAACAAGATTCATCACTGCAGAAGTTTTGTAAACATGTATTTTATAAGCATTTATAAACATTTAACCTTCAGTTTACTGATCCTTGAAAGTTTATGCCAGTTACAACTCATAATGTTACACAGTTCTATTGAAATGAAAAAGCGAGAAAAACACTTTTTTCTGTGCTGTGGCTAGCGTTGACAAAGTACATGGATTATTCATTTAATATATTTCATACATTACCACATGTTGTCAGACATTCTTTTTTTTTCTTTTTTAGTAAAATATACTATTTAGGCTTAATCAACCTCTTGCGATTAAAACTGAGTTCTTGAGCAGACACCTCTGGTTCGCTGCTGACTGCTATCAGGCTCTCCTCTTACTTTAAAGGCTTTCCTGCAGCAAGACAGAAATTAGGATTTAGAGACAGATGATAGTTAGATTGCGTTCTGATGCTGTGTAGGTTAAACAGCAAAAAAGCATGGAAGCACTTGTGCTTTCCACCAATATGAAAAGCCAGCAGGATGCAGAAATAATCAAGAAGTGGTAACATCTCATGTATACAGATGCATGGGAAAAGTGCCAGGAGTTAAAGGTCCCAAAAAAGTTTTTGAAAGGAACTAGTGGCCAGAACTGAAGACTGACAAATGTCAGCAGGAAAGGAGTGATACCATTTTAGCAGTGAGGGTGGTTAAGTAGTCTGACATACACTTGAAATGAGTAATTGTGGTAGATGGGAAGACAAAAACCTTTCTGGAGGAAGTACCCTCCTGAATATAGTATAAAGAAAGAACTAAAGCAATGTCTAAAAGCTTGAAAGCCTTTGCCTTAACTTTTTTTTATACTTCTTGTTCTACAGAAATTAGTCCATTACTTCCTTATTTTAAAGAGGTAAAAAGTTTCTGCTTGGAGCGCTATATGAACGTGTGAGCTGATTAAGGGATGCCTTAGATAGCTGAGTCTGGAAAAAAAAAAGCATTGTGAAGTTAGAATTCACCTTGGGAGATTACTGTTTGCAAAAGAACCACGTAAACCTTCAGCACTGCTCCCACCCTTGCCAGCACAGGCAGGATCTCCATGGGAGCACCCATAAACTTTGTACACTGACTTGAAGAACAGGAGATAATGCCGAAGCTGTTTATATTACTAGAATACAGACAAAAGCTTTGAGCTGAAGGTAAATAAGTTATTCTTGAGGACAATTTGTATGTCTGTGGCTGTCTGATAGGAAATAAATGTGATAGAAAATCAGTCTTACTCCCCTAGGTACTTTTTAAGCAGATCCTGTATACCATGAAATACTGGTGATGGGTAGATTCAGTGACACAATTTTTTTTGTCTGACAGCAATGGCATTTTTTTAGCAATAGGCACTGGGAAAAAAAAAAAGAAAAATAAAAAAAAACTGAACAGAATCAGTGGGCTAGGGATTTGAACGTACTTGAAAAGGAAAGAGCATTTCCAAGCAACCATCATTAAAGCATATTTCAGGCCACATTAAGCTGCTTTACATGCCAACATGTTGAATCTCCCATTTGTTGGCCATTTGCCAAGGCTTTACAAACAGCATGGAATTGATTGTGGTGACCGTTTGACCAGCTCTCCATTTTGCTTGTCTGTTTTACTCCCACAGAAAAAAAAAATCTATTTCAATACTCAAAGTAATTTTGTGATCAGATCACAAGTGCAAGGAGAAAGAAAAGCAATGTTAGTGTTCATAACTAGAGCATATAATAGACAAAATTTTGGTCTACCAGCTCTAAGAAGGTCCCTTTTAACATTAACTCAAACATTTCTTACTAGGCAGTATATAAAAAAAACCCCACATTATATATGATATTAGGAAACTATGAAAAAACTAAGTCTTTGCAATCATCGGGGCTCCTCACAATTTTTTTTTTGCCTTAGTTTGCCTCTGTAGTTTCCATTTCATTGTTCTTACATTTCTAGTCTCCTGGAGTTTCACTGCTGGCTGAATTTCCTGAATTTGCATCCAGCTGAGAAATGTGATAGCAGAATTACATGCCAATACAGAAGTTACTTTCAAATCTTGTTTATGGCCAATAAGCTTTACATATAAATCCAAGAATTTATTGTTAGTATCACAAAAATTGGAACAATATAATTCAAGAATCATTACTAGTTTAGCTCTAACTATTACAGAAAAAGAATAACAATAGAGTTAGTAATAGTAAGAATACCTTTACAATTTATGTAATACACACAGTTTCTGGGGTTTTTTTCTGGTGCTATGCTTGTCCATTCTCTGCTCCATTTGGTCTGTAATGCCAATGTGGTCATTCTCATGATTCATGGTATATATATTATGTGGATTTGTCAGCATTCAATGTCCTTTACCAGGAGAAATATGATGTTGATGTTGCTCATTTCTTTTTCAGATCTGCTTGGGGTCATTTTAAGATTTGCAAACACATCTTTACATCTTGCTTTCTTTCATTGTATTTCTGCTCTGTGTTTCAATGAACCTTACTATGTACATACTTCGGATGCATTTCTGGATGTCGTACACCATTTCTTTGTTCCCTAAAATCAGATTTTACTTCCAGTTACAAGTTGATGTTTGTTAACTGACTACAGGTGAGATGTTTGTTGCTGTGGGGTCTCCAGGGCCAAGCCGATGCTTCATTTCTCCACACACTCTACCATGCCAAATCTCATGCTTCCACTTTGCAAAACTTCTGCTGTCCATAGAATGGTTTGGGTTGGAAGGGACCTTAAAGATCATCTGTCCCCACCCCTCTGCCATGGGCAGGGACACCTTCCACTAGGACCGAGTGTCTCCAAGTCCCACGATCCAGCCTGACCTTGAACATTTCCAGGAACATTCACGCCCTCTCTGGGCAACCTGTTCCAGTGCCTCACCACCCTCTCAGTGAAGCATTTCTTCCTAATATCTAATCCAAACCTACACTCTTTCAGTTTAAAACAACTCCCTTTTGTGCCAGACCTATGCTGCTCTATACAGTGTGTCAGAATAGAATCTCATGCTACATGGGGTGACTGCTTTTTGCTATAAAACTAAAGAAAATTCCTGTGCCATATGTTAAGTATATATGTTTAATTCGTGCCTATAAAGTTTATATCTGTCTAAAATTAAACGCATGTATGGGATATGCCTGATTAAAAAACCCAAACTATGGGGAAACTGCATTCACTAAGGGACAGTTCCAGTAAGGGTAAGGANCACATGCAAATAAAAGTAACAGAAAAAAAGAATTATCCATGGATTGTCAATTGTCAGTTGGAGGAATTGCTGCCATAACTAATGCAGGCAAAGCAAAGCTGCTGACAGGTAGAGAAAACTCAGAAAGAGCAAGCCCGTGAATCTCAGTGCTGAGGACTTTCAGACTCAATACAAAACATATGGCCTGTTCCTACCAACAACAGAGTTTTACTGGGCTATATGGTGACACGCAGGACTGGAATGGGCATGGTCATGAGCTTAACATCAGCCTATTGTGTCCAACATCTCACTGATATAATATTGGTGAAGTAGTTTCTTTTCTTCCTTTCCACATACTCCCCTCCCCACCCCACCCCCAAAATTTTATCTCAGAACTAGAAGCACAAGTCATCTGAATGCCTTTCAAAGATGTATTTGTTAAAATCAGTATGAGGTAGGTAGGGGAAAGTAGTATAGCATTTTAATTTAATGGCAAATTTCCAATAAATCTGTATTAGAGAAAAATTCTGAGCAAACAATGCCGTGATGTTGATGATTATCTTGTACATGTAATCCAATATTTCTCATTTTGTATTAGTCTTTGGTTAAGAGAGCAGATGCTCTTGACTTTGTAAAATACTTACAACCATGAAATATGCCTTTTTGATTGAACAACCACTATAAAATGACTGTTGAAGCTAAAAGGCTGGCTGAAGATAAAGGTGTAAAAGAGAGAAGTGGAACCACAAAGGAGCAGATGTAGTATTTCCTAATTAGGGATATCACAACTGCTAGGACCACAAATTAGGTTGTAGACCTGCTCCCACACACAAACAAGGCTCGAGGATCTTTGTTGAGTGTTCAGGAAGCATACTTACTTAATTTGTTGTTAATTTGCATAAGTATACAAAGGAGAACAAAGAGGGGTTTTGATTTTTTTTTTCTCAACCATGTCTCATATATGAAGAAGAAATGGGCAGGCAATTCTGTTATTTTTAACAGCCAAATTCCTACCACTTTATTTAAGCAATTTCCCAGCTTCCTCAAGTAACGGTCTGTTCTCATGAGCTTACATGAGTGTAAAACAGATTTACTGCAGAGCCTGGGATGTGTACTTTAGTGTTATTATCGTGCAGAAGTTACTGCAAACTGGGGACTAATGTTTTAAAGCATCTGGTTACTGCACTGGAGCTTTGGAGGAACTTCCATTCTGTTGGAGTCCAGAATGCAGAGAGTATTGCTCTGCCTGTTTTAAAGAATAAAACCCCCCTGTACACCAACATTTCTGGCCTTCCACCGTGGAGAAAGCTGTATACCCTCGAAGAGGAGTTAGAATCTGCATGGGTGTAAACTAGGTGAGGTGATGAGATATTGTGTAAGGTTGTTGCACGGTATAAAATCTAGACTTTTTAGGTTAGTTAATATAGTAAATAGATAAAAGCAAAAAACTTCAAAATGGAGGATAACAGTTGTCTTTTAGACCCCTTTTCTTCTTCTTCTAGTCCTCCATTTCATGCAGTAAAAATAGTTTGGAATGATTGGATGAGAAAACCTGCAATTCCGGTGAACGTGGTAAAGTGAATTACTGAGCATTGGTAGAAAAAAGAAAATATCTTTCATTTTAAGTTTTAATTGGACAATTTACCTTTAAAAGGGCCCACAATCAAGATCAAGCGGCCATTCCAGGCATTCTCTGCTCTGTACTGTCCCACACTAGCGTTTTAACTCTCTGATAAGACTTAATAAACAACTGTCTGCAAGCTAAAGAAGACTGAAAGTGCCATTCTTCACAGCGCCTGGCAAAAGGTATTAAAATTCCCTCATCTGGGGAATAATAGTTCAGGCACAGAACCTGATACATTGCTTTAAAGGAAACTGCTGTAATGGGTGTGTGATCTGGTCCGTGATGCAGTTCCAGATGTAGACACCCAATAATGCTTCAGCCAGAGACATAAATCAGGAGGAGCAGGTTACTGCACCCCTGAAAGAAGAGCCCTACAGCAGAAGGTTTACAAGTTTTCCCAGTTAATAGCTCTAATTAGCAAAGTACTGCTATGAAATTTGTGTTGCAGACAGAACATCTCTTTAAAAGTAATATTTAGTGCTCAAAAGTCAATAAAATCTTTATCAATCCTTTTTAGTTTCCCAGATATTAGGCAAGAATTAGCTGATTTTCAATTTTGAGGGTCCTTATTTATATTCATAATACTGTAAGGTTACACAAAAGAGCAATGTGTTAAGGCATTAAGCTGTCAAATATAAGTGAAACAAATAAAGATGGCAGGGTCATCTCTCTCATAATTGCATGAAGTAAGAAGTTAGTGTTTGACATTCTCCTAATATATGCTTCAGTCACCCTTTTGGGTACCTCATGCTTTTAAAACAAATTCTCTCTAGTAGTTACCATGGTTAAACTGTCAGCAGAGAAAAACCAGCAAAGTTGTTCATCACTTCTGAGAATGAGTAGAGTATCCATAACATAAAACTTGTCTTCCTTCATTCATGTGTAAAGTTGCAGTTATTTTTGCATCTAATCCCTAGAGTTCTGTATTTCTTTTCTTCCCTCGTCTTTCAAGTTTTATCACTTCAGATGTATATGTGCCTAGAACAGTGTTCACATTTATTTTCCCCAAGAAAAATATGTCAGTCATAGCAAGACTTTTATGAGTTTTAGAACAATCCCACAGACCTAAGCAAAGTCTATTCCGCTTTACTCACATAGCATAAAATGAAAGTTTGTGCTAAACTAATTTCAAGAATATATTTGATGTTCAGGTAGACATGTGGAAGTTGTTTAATCCAGGTATTCAAAGTAAAATGTTCTCAAACTGACCAGTCATAGAAGTTTAATATTCAAGATGTAATTGTTTCAAAGGCTTGTCTTTTCAGAATTTGATAAGTGAGGCATTTTTGGATGAAAAATACAGACTTTTAAAAATCTCTTATGCTCAGTATCCTAGAAGAAAGGCAACCATAGTCTTTAGTTTAGAAAAAAAGATCACTGTAATTAATTTTTTTTTTTAAATGAGAATGAAAAATGTCAGCTGGTATTTCTGCCAAATAGCTTTGATGAGTTCTTTCATCTTGAGAACTCGGTGAGAAACATGAGGTGTTGTGGTCTCACTTCTATGATGTACACTGCACTGACATTTTACAAGATCTTCTACAGTGCTTAAAAGCTTTCATCACCAAGGGGATTAAATTTGTAATGTGGAAAAGCTTCTCCATGAGAATGAACTGCCCTAATACACAGGCTGGAAGTATAAGACACTTTGAGGAATGACATTATTCCAGCCCATTGTCTGCGTGCCTAGGACCCAGGTCAAATTTTAGCCTAAACGTATTTTATTGCATTAGCTTAAATCCATTGCTACACTAATATCTTCTGCCTTTTAGGAGAATTCATTAACTTAGTATCGACATGCTAACAGAACTAAACATATTTTGATTTTCTGCAGACTCCTTCTATTTAGCTTAAAATATGGGCAAGACAAACTCTCATATGGTCACGTCCTCAAACGATGTTTCACAGAGGAAGTCTGATGGAAGTTTCAGTACAAAGCAACTGCAGATGAATAAAAGATTCTCCAAAAAGTCTGTATACTCATTTATTTTTATGTCTGTGTGTCTCAGTTTTGGAGACAAATTTCAGGAGAAAACACTTTGGAACAAGCGTTTCCTCTAAAAGGGAAAGGGCTTCAATAACTCCCTTTTCTTCTGCCAATGAGAGAAATTGATACCAGTGGGTGAAAGTGAAAAAAAACCCTGTTTATTAACAAACAAACAAACAAAACCCCTGTTATAGATATGTGTTTAATTCATGCCTATAAATTTTATGGACAGTCAATGTTAAAATGCATGTAAAGGATATTTTTGTTTCAAACCTAAACATGATGAAACCACACTCTCTGGAGGGGTGAATTCCCGTAAAAATGTGTGGCTTCTCTCAGCTGAAAAGATTTCCAAGAACAAATCACCAAGACTATAGCCCTGGCTGAACGGGAGATGGGCCATCTCAAGAGGAACCACCCTGGCCATTTTCAACATGATAAGGTATCTGATGAAGATATGCAACATCTCAGGAACATCACCCTCTTCCTGGACATAGATAAGATTTCATCAAATACTTCATCATCTCCTCGAAAGAACATTGTTTCTCGCTGGGACAACCAAAGACCCAAATTAAATATCTTAAGACTTTTGGACTCTGAATACAGTGTTGCCCCCAGCGAAATAAACTGTATAAAAACTCACCGTTCCGAGACCTAGGGGTGAACAGAGCTACTCTGACACCTTGTCAGGTTGTCTGTCACCCAGCTGCCGACACCCGGGCTCGGAGCTGTTTCTCTGCATTGTGGCTTTTTGTCCAAAATTTCTGCCAAATTTACTATAAAATAAATTGATTTTATTATAGAAATTGGCTCTGTACATTTATAACAACCCCCAAATTTATCCTTACACCCCACCCCCACATCACCGCGCAGCCGAGTGGCAAAGATGGCGACCGCCCTTCTTTTGTTTCTGGAGACAGGAGGAGAAAAGAGTTCACAACAGCTGGTAACTTGTTGGATTTCTGGCGTGGGTCTTCTTGCAGCAGCTGAAGTTGCTGGATTTTAATGTCCTTTTCTCATGTTGGTTCAGCTCCTCCAAGGTCTTGGGTTCGGAGTGGTCCTGCCAGCTCCCCAGACGGGCCAAAAAAAAAAAAAGCCAAGCCGAGCTGAAACTGAAACATAGGGTTTTAAACATTTAATCATTAGGATTTTAGTTAAAGGTTAGCTTTGTTGAAATTAGTTGAAATGGATCTAATAAGCAAGCCCAGCTGGGGTTAATTGAAAAATTAATGATTAACTAGAGAGTTAGGCCTGGAATAAGTTCTTAGGATCTAAGTAACTGATTGCTTGCTACCTTATATTTGTTCAGCTGCGCTTGTGATGAGAAATAGCCAATCCTGATTAACAGATCTAAAGAAATGTGGNTTTTGGTAAATCAAAACAGTTCAAGGGAAAAAAAAAAAAAACCACCGCCAAGAGGATTCCCGGTACAACCTCCAGGCTAGGGGAAGGGAGGGGAAAAAACTTTTTGCTTCACACCAGCAAAAAACCAATCCAACAAAAGGAACAATGTAGCATCCCAGTTCACGCTGACCGGAGGACCCAGAGAGAGAGAGAGATTGTACAGAGCCCGCATAGAGCCCAAGGCTTCCCACCCCTGGGGTTCATCTTAAAGCTACAGCAACCATTTTCTGGGCATAAAGCAGACAGTTAGGGAATAAAGTTATGTCATAAAATCACCCCAAAAGGAATTACTTTATCATGTGAAAAGACATATGACACACAATCAGTACAAAATATAGTAACTTCTATGTAAAGGCAGTTGATACTTGGACATGATGTGCTCAATGGATGGTGGCATTATTTTTAACAATGATAGGGGAAAGAAACAAGAATACTGTCACAGACAGTGTTGGGGTCGCTAAGCCAGCAGCTGAGACGGCTGGTGGGTCGGAGAGCCCCAAAATAGCAAAGGCCTGCTGGTGGAAAAACTCAGATATTTGAGTATCATTATTACCTCTGTAAAGGAAAGGCTTCTCCCACAATTCCTTACGGATGAATTGTAACCTTATACATCCCCCAGACCCTGGTTAAGAAAACTACCTCTCCCAGCAGCCTGTGCGGCTGCATACCTGACCTGATTCCCCTGCTCCGCCCCTTCCCTCTGCTCACTGGTTCCCTTCCCTAGTCCTGCCTTTGTACCGCCCCCATGCCCTCTGATTACTGGCTCTATAACACTATGTAAGGCTGATCATGAGGATGCTGCTTCTCTTTCACATCTGGTTCCCCCTGCTGAGGATGAAATAAACCTCGTCTGTGGAACGTGCCATGCGGAGGACCCTCCTTTGCTCCTTAGCTCTGGTAATATTGAGCTATCTGACTTGAGAGAGTGTGTGTGTGTCATCAGCGCTCAAATAGCTGCGCGAGGAAGAACAGAGAAGCTAGCTAGCAGCTATACTGCCGCACCTGAGTGATGTCTTGCCCGAGACACTCTTGGGGAAAACAGCAGCAATCTCTCTTTCGCCCCAACACCCGCTCTCTTACAGCACAGGACCCAGAATGAACCACCAGCTCTATATTTCTTCAGCAAAAATATGCCACTTCAGTGAAGGGAGACCTTTTATAGTGAGAATGTGACATAATTCTAGGCAAAGTCTCGAGACCCTAAGTAACTCTGTATGTACTGGAACATTTAAAAATCACGTACTTCATCCTGAATGAGGATCTTTAAGACCTCATTTGCCCTAGACCTTTACCCCTTTTATTTTTCAGAATTCAGACAGATACCAAAAATGTCCAATCTGAATTTTTTAAGCTGTCATTAACACATTGTCCCAGTATATGCTCAGTTGTAGAACAAAGCATCTCCAGAACTGCTTAAGCAGTGTTATGTTGTGTTCATTAAGCAGTGGTGGATCTTTACTGTTTCCTTCTGCAGGAAGGTAGATGCAACTAGTTGGTTTTGAGTGGAGAACATTTTGATTTTTAGATTTACACACTTAAATTAAAGTCCTATATTTCTACCCAACTTCTAGGAGAGTCCTAATCTTGCCAACAGAGATATGAATCACTTCATGATGAACTGTTCACAGTAGAAATATTTAGAGTAAAATGTTGGTGTGCAGGTGGCTGCTGTGGAAGTAGACCAAAGCCCTGAGTCCTGGTGGACAGACACCGAGATCTAAAGACCAACCCCTTACCTGTTGTGGGCTCCCACAGTCTGTTAATGTTGGCTGTTGATTGGCGTGCATGGTTGACACCCAGTTTTATGTATGAGTTCATGTTTGTGCATTGCTCCTGTTTAATATATAATGAGTTCTAGAAAGTTCTTCCGTATTTGTTACCCCATTGGCTCTCTGTCCCTGCTCCCCCCTCCAAGTTGTTCTTATTGGTTACCTTTATGATAGCTCCGCCCGTGTTGTATTACCCAATTGGCCGTTACCATTTACTCCACCCCTACTGCACTGATTATAAGAACCCTGGACCCTACCTTCTAACTGTTTTTCATCCCTGGACCCTCGAATGTAGTAAACCTTTTGGAACCCATGGGGAGAGCCCCTCTCATGCCTCTTTGCCTCTGCAGATGCTGTGGCCATCAGGTCACTTGGGAACTTGCTCATTAAGCTGCAGAGCCAGCCTGAGTAAACTGCAGCAACCCAAGCTGACGTCTGCAGGAAGGAGACTGTGCCTCCCTGGGCAGATCCCAGACTGCAGCATCAGTAAAATAGGTAGGTAGTTGCACGTAGTTGAATGTAACACACTTCCTGCTGTTGCAGTAATTCATTCCTGGGGCAGTAGAAATAACATGCTTTTGGATTTGAGACATACATTCTGGCTGTTTACGCATATTTTAGATAAAATAGAAAAATTTTATCATATTTTAGAGCAGGCAAATCTAAAAACCAATTGGCTAATATATTTAAATGTTTGAAGTCCAATCAAAAGGGAGCTCCTTACTCAAGTGCTGCTTAAAATAAACCTTCATTTTAAAGAACTGCAGTATGTCATGTTCTTTGACATCCTTGTTATTTTTCAGAGTATTTAAATTTAAAAATTGTAACCTTATTATTCTGAAGGTCTTTAAAAAAAGAAGTTACATAATGGGTCTCTCATCTAAGATAATGGGTTTTGTTCGTATTTCAACAAGCTTTGTCCTTGAAAAGCAGGTAACATCAGTATCACCATTTTCCTAACTCATTATTTTACATCAGTAATTTGCCTGCATATTTTTTTTCCACAAAGCTGTTCAGCTACTCCAACAAAGTGTTTCATCAATTTTTCTATAAAACATGCATGGAATATTTATGCAAATTTTCAGAAGTCAGTAAGTTTCAAACATACATAATTTAATGGGACGGCTGCAACTATCAGATCTTTAGTTTGTGTGATGAGAGTGACAAACTGCAAAGTTTTATTTGTCCATCTCTGTGCTCTCTGATCCATGGAGCAGCCTGTCAGCAATATTAGAGTAATCTTTCAGTTCAGTTAAGCTGAGCTGAAGTGGCCTTGAGAGACCTGTCAGTCACTGAACTGCTACAAAGAAAGAAATCCTTTAATCTGCATACACTCTCTCTGCAGGGAAACTGACTGGGAACCACTGTTGAAAACCCAGCATCTGGTTTGGTTTTGGGTTTTTTTCTGATATCAGCCAAACATAACAGAGACGTATAAGTGAGAGTTTTTACAGCTAGTTGAATGCAAAGACCTGGGTAAATCTTAGCAAAATTCTTGATCTCTCTACCCACAATGTGAATTACTTTTGACATGGATATACTTACAGGAAAATGGTTTGGCACTAATAACCTGAGAGAGCTAATAGCTTCTGAAATGTGCTGGATATGGAAACACTTGTGGCATTAAATACCCTCAGGTTAACATGGTGCTTGGCAGGTGAGTATGTCATAGCTTTATGCACACAGGCATTGTTGTAGTTTTTAAAATCATCCTATTTTCTAGGAAGAATTACAGAAATGCATCTTGACTTGATGCTTCTTATTGCTTGAGTGAAAATACTTAATTCTTAGCAATGTTTTTCAAAAGTTCAAATTCCTCCTGACTGAAAATTTGGATTAAATATTATATATTAAAAAAAAAAAAAAAAAAGGAAGGTTATTCTCAGGTGGGGAGCATTTTAGGCTTCAAGTATTTTTGGGTCAGCATAATGCAAGATCCAAGTGAGAAGAGTGCTGTCATAGCTCTTACTGGAAGACCACAACCTTTTCCTTTCCCCTGCCAGTAGAATGAAGTACAGGAAGTTCAAGCAGTGTTGGTTAAGTCAAAGGCAGCAAACTGAGCTTTACTGCCTGAGCATCAAGTATCTCTGGTATCCTGGCCTCTTCAGAGGCTACTGTGCAGTATCAACATGAAGAGTAGCAGCACAGTTGTAGTTGGGTAGGTTTTTTCCCAGGGTAGTCCATGCATCCATTTACAAAGATGAAAGAGGGTGCACATGAGCATTGGCAGGGAAACTGTCCCATTTTCATTTTTTACTGTGTTTTGACATAGGATTGGAGTAAACCAGAATATGATCTCTCTATAATTTTCAGGATGTTTCGCATGTCTTTTTGCTTGCAACCTAGCAAATGTTGTAAGATGAGACCAGAAAAATATAGTTTCTCTCTCATGCTGCAGCTGGCCGGCTCAGAGCTACCTCCGGAACCTGCTCAGCCTCACAAGCTTGCGAATACCTTTTTGAGCCTGCTGTGCCTTGTTCCCGGTTGCTCGCGCCTGCAGCTCTTTATGCGAACAGCTACAGTCTCAGAGGCTCCCCCGGGACACCTCCTCGACCTCCTGGAGCAGAGAAAATAGCGAGACACTGAGACCAAACATGTGGGGTCTGGTGATTTGTTTATTCTTTCGGTGCCATGTGCTCTCTCTCCCCTGGGTCGGCTCTGCTGTCTGGTTTTCCCCTGGCCCGGGGGGGCAGGGCGGGGCCACTGCAGCCGACAACCAATCGGAAAGGGAGTTTCCCAGCCCAGGACCGCCAGTCCCCCAGTCCTCCCTCCATCCGGGGGCAACGCCAGCCTGCGCGGGGGGGCCACCAGGGGGTCTGCACCCCTGGCTG
>VXAD01003979.1:7460-213237 GCA_013399195.1 Dicrurus megarhynchus
AGTAAACAGGTGCATTAAGTGTAAAAGGAAGGGAACATGGATTTAAAGGTTTCATGTAGGGTTTCTTAGACAGTCAGGTCTGTTCAGTGCTTTTGCACTGTGCCTTTCAGTAGTTCCCAAGGCTAAGAACACAAAGTAGGTGCAAACTAAGCACTTGAAACAAGTTTTACCCCTCTGTTCTCAAATCAGAGAGAGTTTTACATTAGATAAACCTGGATTTTAAAGGGAAGGGAGATAAATCTGCTAAAAGAAGCTATAGTGGTACAAACCCTTTGAGCCCTCACCAGTGAAGAGAGAAAGAGTTGGTACCTCACACTTTCAGCCCTCTATCATATAAATCCTTTTCTTACCCACAACTGAGAAGAAACAGCTGCAAATAAATGGCCTTTCTGCTGTGGTCACTTCTGTACTTCATTCTTAAGTGCTCCCAGTACAGCAGCAACCCAAACCAACCCTGTGGGATTACTAGAGCACTGCTGGCTGCTCCTTTATGAGTCTCATGCTGCTCCACAGCCGCTTCCTGGCTCCCTAAAGCTCACCTGCTCCCCACAGCCCCAGCTGCAGCTCATAAACTTATCCCAGGCACTAGGTGAGAATTAGCCCCAGCCCCCTGCAATTGCTGCTTCAGGGCATCAGGTGAGGCCTCTGTGCTTGTCCCACCTCACTCACTTGCATGACGACTCCTATGACCCAGCTTCAGAGAGAAAAGCCAAGGATGACAACGCAGAGTTTTCATTCGTTTTGCTCGTTGTCAACAGCTTAAAATCCCTGCAAGATTAATTTTGTTAGCTGATGAACTACTGCAGCTTCTGCAGTTATGTACAAGGAGCTTTCAGGCTGAGCAATGCAGAGCTATTGCCAGTGTTATCATAGACTATTTGAGAAATCAGAACAACTGTACTGGTCGCAGCACACTTTTGGTTATCTTTGTGAAAATATTCCTAATATACAAAGCAATAAAATGCAGTCAGTGATCAAAGCTTCAAAGATGCAGATTATGCTTTTACTCAGTATGCTAGCCTGTGAAATCACCCTTTCTTAAATGAAATTTATGTAAATAAGGCTGCCAGTTCCTTGGGTTTTCTGACAAAGGAATGGACTAATTTTTCTAAGGAAAATCTAGATGCTGGCAGGACTTAGATTTAACTGTTAAGACAGTTATATTGAACTGGATAGGAACGCAGCATTTTATTGAATGTGACTTCTTTCTCCAGTTAATTGTTCCAAAGTAACTACCAAAGTGCTCCCCAGAGTCTCCTTTCAGGTTGCTGTACCAGGCTTTTCAAGCAATCCCTACTGAAGCCTGAGGCTGCAGTCACCTCCCCTTCCGCGGCAGGCTGGGGGGAGGTTTGCCATGGGAGTGGTGCTGGCAGCCACAGAAGGCCCTGCGCAGTTTCACGTGGCTGAACCATCAGGCTCGAAGAGCCAAGGGTTCAAAGTCCAGCTGAGCAGCGGCTGGAGGAATGAGTTGATGGAAACTTGATGAAGTCCTGCACCAGGACCAGAACAACTCACAGCTGGCTGAGTGGCCAGTGGATAGAAGGCAGCTTGGAAGAGCAGGATGCACCTGGATCCTTGCATCCACTGGGTGGATCCTGTTGCAGTGCCTGTGTCACAGAGGAGGAGCGTCAGTGAGCATCCAGCATTGGAATGGCTGACCACAAAGGCTGCAAAATCTCTTGTGCTTTCAGACACTCACCTGGACAAGGCCTGAGCGACTGGATGTAAATTGTAAATCCGTGGTGCTTTCAGCAAGGGGTAAGACTAAATACTCTCTAGAAATCCTTCTAGTCCAAGTGGTTCTATTCATCTCGAACTTGAGCTTCAGCAGCAGAAATACAGTTTATTATATTTAGCTGTGTTCTTGGTTTCCTCTATTAACCGTTCTTTATTTGGATGTTAAAGCACTATCTCCTGAAGCATTTAAACAAAACCAAAAATCCTGAAAAGTGTACAGAGTTCTGCACATGCACAGAGTAAGGATCAAAACTTCTTTAGGATTTGCTCTAAAACATTACCCTTGAACTAAGCACACACTGGCTCAAGAGTTGTGCACATGCTTTTTCCCCTTCCATAAATTTGCCCTGGAAATTAGAATCCACTAACTGGCCTGAGTCAACTGACCGTTGCTCTGATATCTTGTACTTGTGCCTCTATCAGGTCAAAACCTGATCAGGAGAACTCTAAAATCCTATCCTTTTCTCCAGTACTGCTTTTTTGTTACACAACCAGGAAAGTCCTGGGGGGGCGGGGGGGAAGCGTTTATAAAAGAAAAATTACTTTCCTAAAAAAATCTGTACATTGTTCAAAAAACTTTTATGTTTTTATGCACATTATATATTCACAATATCCAAGGCCTAACACAAAACACGTAAACACATAACTTGAATCACAATGCATGTACATTTTAATTCTGAACGTAGATTAGCAATTATATATGAAGAAAACAGCAATTTGTCTACAAAACCCCAAAATTCTGCTTCTTCTCTCCCCTCTGTCCTATTGTCAGACATGTATAACTCAAAATGCTTCTAATTACTAATTCAGACCAAAGAAAAAGATGTGCATAAACTGGCTTAGCGACATTTTATTAAAGTAATTTTTCAGGTTTCATGCTCCCCCCCACACACATATGTGCAAATTTCTTCTTCTGGCACTAATCCACGGACCAATTTTGACATGGAAAACAGTTGTAGGAAAAAGAAACTCAGAAATTATCTTATAAATGGACACATAATACATTACAGTGATCCCTTTAGTAGTCAAATGGTTCATGAAAATTATACTTTATGTAATATCACAAATGCACAAAATATGCTTTCCATATGATTGCAAAACCAGCAGCGCTCTGGAGCCAAGCACATGACTTAATATTATAATAATGACTCTACTTCAGTATAGTGGATTTTAATAAGACTTTAATAATACTGGTATGAAGCCAAATTACATAATGTCCCAAAATATGAAACAAAGCTTTTGTAGAGAAAATAAAAGCTCATTGAAGTATAACCACATTAAAAAAAAAAACCAGCAAAAACAACAAAACAAACAACCACCAATGTTATCTAAACAAAGCCATTAGGCATATTTAATTTTTAAAAATCAAATTAGAGAAAAGGAACTCAAATCTATTCCCAGATCTCAAGATAAAATTAAAAAGGATATTATTTTAGGCAACATTTATGAATATGGAGGTACTATGTCAGCACTGGGAAACAAGCTAACACCGTAATTACGTCTTTTGGCACAGATATGGATATGGGTTGTGTATCTCCAATTTCTCTCAAAGGACAAAAAATGATTCAGTTACCTTACAGGTGGAGTTTAAAACTGAGCTATGTTGATTATCTAGAAACAGCTTAGACCAATAAAATTATTTTCTTCTACACATGGAAACAAACTCAGTGTAAGAATCCCAGAGGTAAAGAGCCAAATTATTTACTCCCTTAACCCCCTTCAGTTCTGGAGTCTTGGGGACAACAAGGATTTGAAAGCACCTGTAAAGCATGGACAATTCTCAGAACAGCTTCCTCTCTCAACCCTCCCCAGGTATGGCAATGTCAGATAGCAATTAAAAGAAAAATCAGAATTTCATTTGTTGGGTAACTAAACCCTTTTAAATATTAGTGTTATGCTAGTTGGAAGATTAGCATTTGCATGGATAACATTTTTTATTCTTTATTAGGATCAACTGTTAAGATTCACATATCCAACAGAGAGATCAACATATATTAGCATATCCCAACTTACAAGTACCACGTTTAACTGAGTCTAAACCTCTGCTGACAGCCCATCGGAGCATGTGGGGATGAATACAGGAAGAATCAGAACAGTTTTCTTTACATATATTGTTTCATCTACGTGTCTCCACTTTTTAAGCAGTTTTGATAAAGGCATAAAAAAATTTTAAGTAGATTTAGATTCCACATGACAAGATGAACTGAGGGGGACATTTTATGCCTTGGATTTCTTATAAGTCTACTTTAGCTACAGAAACCCTTAAAAAGTTACAAGTAACTTGAAGATGAAAGGCATTAGCAGCTTTTTAGAAAAGGATAATCACACTCTTCTAAAGACTTAACGAGACAATTCACAGAAGCTTTTGACTTGGTCTGCTGTTAATTGAATCAAAGTCGATGATGATCTTGTTACACTTTGGCTTGAATTCCCTAAAAAAAAAAGAAAAACACATATATTAGTCAGTGAGTAGTTAAATCATTTTGCTTGCTTTAGTTTCAGCTAAATTTTTGAAGGAATAAAAAAATCCCAAAAAACACATCCTTGGATTCTCATAGTTTTCTTCTCTATGGGAGCCAATTATAGCGCACCACACTGAGAGAAACCTGGACAAGAAAGACTAAGACAAAAAGACACATGGGGTGGGTTACCCTGTACGTTCTTCAGCTATTGGAGTTTATAAATTACCCAGGAGTCATAGGACTTTTAACAACTTAGCTGCAGGTGGTGGCATCATGTTACCAGGTCTGGGAGTTTTGTTCATATGTATTAATATTTCAAATATTTTAAATATATATTTAAAGATGTAGATACAGATATAGGAATCCAGAAAAAAATTTAAATACACTGTATATAAATGCATATATGCATATAAAAAAGATATTTGGAATACATTTTGATAATATTGATACTTTGATCAATTTTTTCCTGCCAAGTTTTTCTAAAACATTTTCAAGCTTTGTGTCAGCATATTAAAATATTTTTTGTGCAAGGGGAATAGATCACATTATGCCATACTGGGTAAAACCCAAACTAGTTAAGAGGGAATCATTTAAAAATTATAACTTTAGAACTCAAAAATTAATACTGCCACAAAATGTTTCCTTTTATTATCATTAGAGCATCTGCTACAGCAATTAGCATGGAAGGTATATGGGGACTGAGCATATATTTTCCAGTCTACCAGTAAACAAAAGATTATGCAAATAGTGTGGATTTAGTGCCTAATTAAGCTCTCCAGTTCAGTTCAAGAGATTCATTAAGTACCACCTACATCCTTAGCAATCGATACAAGGATAAGTAACAGTCAACACAGGAAAGCACATGCTGCTGACCACAGAAACTCTGAATGCTTTATTCAGAATAGCAATCTGAAAGGCAAGAAATATTTCTCACCCTGGAAAAGTTACAAGATTTGACTTGCAAGAGAATGATTTATGCTTCTTAGTCAAATAGTCTTAGTAGGCAGGAAATACACTGAAGGACTAAAACTGAATTTCAAGTACTGCTGTGTTTTTCCATGGATGTTTCTTAGCCCAGTAGGTATCTTTCATCCTAAAATTTTATCTGTCAGAATTGTTATGTTTGCAAATTTTTCAAAGTCTTTATATTAATATTGTAAAACTTTTTAGAGTTGCAAAGCCTCCCTGACTACATAATTAGCCTCACCCACAGCATGTTACTCCTATCAAACTAGCTGTTGAACAGATTGTCTTTAGGTATCTCTGTCAGTGTCTTTAAAAACCCCGCTCTTGAAACATTTTTCAGATTATCATCACTTTAAGGCAAGTATTCCAAGTTTTCCCCTTTCCTCACAAAAAAGCTGACCAAAGGAAATGAACAGCTGTATGTACCAAGAATTAATTATGGGTGGCTTGTTGGACACCTTCCCAAACTGACTGCAACAAAAAGATACTGAAGTTTCAATAAGGAAGGCGTAATCCCCAAGAACAATAGCAACAAAAAAATCACTTGGTTGTTTCAGTCCAACTTACAATCACAGGATAATTCAGGTTGCAAGGGACTTGAAGAGGTCATCTAGCCCAACCTCCTGCTCAAGGCAGGGTCAGTGAGTACTCTCCCGAGTACAATGTAACAAATATCCACCCCCTCTGCCATTTCACTTGCATTCCAGGAACAAAATGAGTGATGGATCATTTTCTCATACAAACCTTACGAAATTGAACTTTAACCATACACAAAACAGAAGAAAGGTGCCACAGTCTATCAACTCAGTCCTTCCACGGAGCAAGCCATCTACAAACACTACAGAGGAATAAAATGCTACATGACTCAAAGAAGAAAAACATTTATCCTAAAGTTGGTCTCTTTCACACCCCCCTTTTCTTCCATTGCAGAGTAAAAATAAAGTTAATTCAAAGCTCTCTCACCTATATATAATACCTGCCAAATCAAACATCCGCCGTGCAGCTGTCATTTCTGTAGTGTCATGATACTTGTCGGACATGAAAATAACTTCCTTTATGCCTACAGAAGTCACATAGAAAAAATGTTAACGATTACACTGAAAAAAAATAGTAACGTCTGGTGCACAAAATCAGAAGAGGCAGCATTCATCCACATGCTCTACAACTCCTTGGTACACCTCTACTCAAAATGTATACTGTGCAAAACTGCTGAATGATCTTTGCCTTAATTACTTAGACAGGGGAGAAATATAAAGGCTTCAAAAGAGAATTCACAAGCGTTTCACAGCTGATCAACATCTTCCTGTGTTTGCCAGACAGCATGAATATGAATACATTGCAATTTAGTGCTGACCTAAGTGCCTAAGGAAAAGGATAAGTGAGTACATTGAGAACAAGCAGCCAATCTACCTTGAAGACAATTTGATTTTGATTCTGTAAGTAAGAGAATTGTATGAAGCACAAATGCAGAATACCATCATCTTTCCCTCTTCACCCCTCTTGATTTCAAACCATACTGAACCAAAATAAAGAAGAGTTCTGTTTGCTGCTTCCTTCCTAGATTCCTGTGGCCATTAGTAGTGAGGGACACTCCCCAGAACAGCAATCCATGCTGGGACCGCATGACTTCACTCAATGAGCAAAATATATGCTACTTTAGGCAGAGATTTTTACAGAACTGAAGCCTGCTGTAGGTACTGCCTAATCTCAAAAAAGGAGACACATTTAGGCCAGCACACTTGCTGCAGTGGCACAGATTTATAATTGTAATGAAAGACATAAAGGAGGATCATAGAAATCTTATGACATTTATGAGCAAAGATATTTTAAAATCTTCAAATATCTACCATGCATCACATTCAAATTAAAATTTAATGTATATACTCCCAACAGACCTTTAGTCATGCAGAAGTTTATTTCTTTCTGCCCTACTCTATTCAATGTGCCAGAGCACAGTAAAATTGACAGTAATTATATGCAAAGCCTGTGTTGTTCTTTGGCAGCTCCTGGTCTAAGAAGTCACAAACCTAAATTAGAAGCACGTTTAGAATCACAGTAGATGCAATTAGCACTGGAAAAATTTGGCACCATTCAGATGCAAAAAACCCCCACAAGTAGCATCTTAAGAAATTGACAGTGCAATTAATTTGGATCTAACATCAGCAATTTAACATCAAATACATCTATTATAAGATACCAATGAGCAGACAGCACTGCAACCCCGAAAAAGCAAGCTGGCACTAGTGCTTACCTGCCTGGATGATGAGCTTTGCACATTCATTACATGGAAATAAGGCAACATACATGCTGCAGCCTTTCACATCAGCTGAGTTTTTGTTCATGATGGCATTCAATTCGGCATGGCACACTGATTAAACAAGGGAAGAAACTATTCATAATACTGATCATTAAGATAAATCGGTCAAACTAAAATTAGAGTGTTACAATATAACTGCTTACATCTTTTCAAAGGCAAATAGCTAGCACAGCTTATCATAAAGGGCAGAGAAGGAAATAAAAGCAGAAAGACCGAGATCAGTGAAGGTCAATTGTTCTGACCAGGCTGCCGATTAGTAATGATATCATTAAGTGCATTAGCACTTCCATTTGCTAACACCTATTGCAGGCAACAAAGCCGTAGGCTGTGGGCCAAGCCATTGCAACCACCCTTAGTGAAGCAATATCTCACAGCTTCACAACTCTCTGGAGTATCTAATTGCCAGTATAAAACAGCTCATTTATGTGTTTACATGCACAGATAGAAACAGTCTGATGGTTGTAAGAGCGCACTGTGCACTCTTAAAGGCAGCAGAATCGCCAAGTAAAACCGAGCAGCTCTGTCCTCTGGGCCTCAGAACGGCTCAGCACTGCTGCAGGATGCTCCCACCCCCAGAATACACAAGACACACTCGGCCATTAAAACGTCCAGCTTTAATATTAAAATGACTTTACTGCTCATTGTAAGGTGCCAGACTTCCCAAGCAGAAAGGAGAGTCCTGTATTTCTCCATGGATTTGAGATAGGCCAGGTAGCAACAGACCATCCTGCCTTATTCCACTGTAACACAGTAGCTCTTTCTGGACAGACAGCACCTTAGGGTTTCAGTGTTTATATGGTACACATCAGCAGATTATCTACTGTATTACCAACACAGCTGAGAAGAGTGCAGTTTCTGTGTCATCCACAATGAAGCTCTGAAAAAAACACTAGGATCTCTTTGAGAACTTCCTGTTTACTCCTAGGAATAACAGCAAGTTGCATAATTTATATACCTACCTACTAAGAAACTGCCTGCTGCCCTGACTTCTTAAACAGATGCTGAAGTGTGGTGTGGGTTTGAGATCATTTAGAGACCTGCATGTGCAGACAGCATTAAAGAGTTTTTCCACTGCTTGTTTTGAAGAACAGATTTTTTTAAAAAGTCCTTTTCTTCTCCCTTGTGCCCATGTGAAAATTAAAACAGACCAAGTTTCACAGCACAACTTCATAGTAAACTTGGTGCTATATGCTGACCTCTGTGTGAATGATCTCACCACACAAATAACTGAGTGCAGTACCTTCAACACACAGGAATCATTGCTGTATGGAAATGTTTTCCATATGCACTAAATGTCTACATGGAATTTTCTATATAACAGCTAAGGCACCACAAATTTACAGCCTACCTTACAGCACACAAACTTTCCCATGCAGACAAGTCACAAGGGACCAAACACTTGCAAAAGAAAGCTCAGTATTGGCTTCTACCATGCCCACATTATGCTGTCCACATACCTTCTCATAACCAGTAAAGCCAGAAACCAACACAAAAAATAGGAAATTGACAAAGCAAAAAACAACCAAGAGCCAAGAACCATCACATTAAGGCTTTTTTTACTATTATTACTGTTTCTATTGCATCTGTTATTGGGTCACACTGTATTTTTAAATATATGCCATTAAGTGTGTGAGAGATGAAATTATATGAACGTATTCATTTAGAAAATCCAGAAAATACGTTGAACTCCAAGTATATTACTAAGTTGCACCAATCTTATAAAGCCTTTACAGTAAACAGTCAGAGAATTATTTTTCTGGGGTTACAGAGGATTGAGCAAAAGAGTGACATTATTTCCACAACTGGAACTAGGGGTTATGTCAACAGGACAGAAACATCACTTTTAAGTTTCTTTGAACAATATATTTATGTTCTAGGCAGCAGTTAAAAACATGGAAGGCCTCCAGAAAGAAGGATGTTTTCAAAGGCTCCCAAAACTAAAAAAGAAACAAAACTAATTCCTTCAGTAAATATTTTTCCTTCACTAAAACTCAGAAATCTTCAGCCATAAAACCAGACAAGTTTCATTATTAGTACTGCAACAAGTTTCCTTCCTGCACTAATGAGAGAAAAAGGTTCTTTTGGCAGACTTCTACAAATTTTCAACAACAAACCTCTTCCCAAGCAAAAACAAGATCAGGCCAAAAATAACTTACAGAAGATAATCAGCTGGAGCAAGGGAAAACCATAAATTTTGCCTCCTGACCATCTTCACACAATCTGAAGAAAAATTACAACTCTCCCATGTGGACAGAAGACACAGAGACAGCAATAAGAAACAGAGACTAATCATTCCAAGACAAAAAGTACTTAAGTCTTCAACAAACCCAGCAGGTTTCCACTTCAAATAGAAAAGGAGGTATGTTTTTCATGCGTGCAGTAGCCTAACCAAGTATTTCTTACTGAGCTTACTGCAGAACGTAGTACAGGACCAGAACCTTGCCCTGATTCCAGAAGTCATCATTTTCCATCCAGTATTACCAAACCATTAATTTAATACCAAATATTAATTTGGTATTAAATACCAAACCATTTTGTCTCAGTTGCTGTGATTTGGAAGTATATTCTGGGGAACTATCATTACACGTGCCTTTGTTTTTATACATCTCCCTTGACATCTGCTACTTATAAACGGATATTATGCCAGATGGTCCTTAAGAAGGTATTGGCATCAGACAAGTATTTTTAGGCTTTGTCCCATCACTCTTAATTCCCTCTTACTCATATTCACCTTTCTCTGACAAACAGGCATTGACTACGTAAGATAGGTCTATTATCCCCAGATTTTTCTTATAGACCTCCCCAGCTTTTTTGAGAGACAGAAAACAAATCCAGAAGTCCAAAATTCCTCTTGTTCTGACTCTAGTTTACATTTGGGGTGTTATGAAGTTTTCTCATCTGTTAAGAGCTCCTGCTAATAGTTACAAATTGTTCTCTCTGAGATATAAGCAGCTTACTTGAAATAACCTTTCACAGGCGTACAGTATTCAGAACTGTGAAAACTGTATCTTTAGGTAGACTAGTAAAACTAAGAATTTTTACAATACCCTATGAGGGGCTCCAGAGCTTTAGGTTTTTTAAAAAAAAAAATTCACATATAGCCAACATAATATCAAGTCCACAACACTGGTTTCCATTCTGGAAAAGTAGCTTGAAAAGTATTCTCAGAAGGCTTCATTAGCTGAAGAAATAACCATACAACAAGAAGTTAAGTGTGTGCTCTGACATTCCCACCACCTGCTACTATGTTCATGAGAGGGGGGAAAAAAAAAGAAAAAAGCCAATGAATGACTGCTTCATTACTGGTAGTATTAATTGCTAGTGTTTCTATCTGTTCTTATTGCATGCTGGTTTGTGTTGCATAGCTGAGGTAGTACTCATCCTTAAGCTCACCTGTAAATAAGAGACCCCTGCTTACCCTATAAATGGTAATTTTTCAGGATTGAACACTTAACATGAGCATGTTCCCACTGGGTTGCAGAGTCAGAAGTACTCTTCCCACATACTAAACGTGTTCTGACTAGCAATTTTATAAGAACCACAACACTAGTCAAAGTGTTTAATACTGTTAAAAGGCTTACATGCTTGATGAAGAGCATGCTAGGGACCACCATAATGCTAAAGACCCTTTAAAGAAGCAATCAGAGGAAGGGCTAAGGAGAATGACTTTTTAATGCTATTAATTACTAATTGAGCCAGACCAGGAACTTTGTTATCCTTTATTTGCTGGAACTCTGACACTGAACACAGCAAGAATCACAGAAGGTATCAAAACATTAATTTAAGGATAGAGTCTGGAGTGACAACAACTGGGGACAGTGGTTGATGGATCTGGAATTTGTAGAATGACATCTATTTTTTGTCAACCTTTTTGAAAGCATAGGGATGGTTGCCTTAAGGGCAGGCAGGACACTGATGCTGGGCTGGCACTGCCCTCAACCCTTCCTGTTGTTGTCTCTCTGGCTCTGTGCTGGAGAGGAGCAGCTGCTGTGGTGAGGGCACAGAGGCCAGGGTAACAGCACCAAATTTGTTGGGAGCCCTAGCTTCTTCAGACTGCAGTAAGAAAAATGGAACCCCAGCCTCACTGCTTTCCTCCATGAATAAGGAGAACTGGGAAGTGAAGACTGGGAACCACTCAGCCCATTTATGAATATCCCAAAACTTGCTGTGGTCAGACCAGAGAAGCCCCTCTCAAAACCTGAGCAGCATTAGTTAACCCACCCTATTTCACACTTTCTCCCATCCTGCTCCAAGCTGGTTCTACTTGCCCACTAAGAAACACCTCTGTGTTCTGTTAGGAGTAGAACCAACTTGGAGCAGGATTCTACAGATTTGATGTATGACACCAGAATTGGACATAAATCCATGCAGGACAAGAGTGAGTGGCTGTAAGTGGAGACCATCTCCTAGATACCCTTCCCAGCTGAAGCCTCGTATTTGCACTGCCAGTTGGAGAGAGAGCATCACACTTCTTCGGAGTGCCTTATCAAATTTTGTGCTGTCAAAATAACAGCTTCTATAAAACTAACATTTGCCTGAATATTGTTGAGTGTTCATTTCTCTAAAAAATTGACAAAAAAGCTCATAATCTTACCACAAGGAAATGCTGATAACAGTTTGTTTCATTTTACACAGCAGGTACTGTTCAATTAGAGCATACTTTTTGCCACAGCACATATTTTATCATATCTGAACCTGTATAAATATTTGTAAGCATATTTACTCAGTATTTTCTGTATTGCTCAGAGGTTTCTAAATTTGCCAATCATTTTAATTTAAAACTCTTAATTAGAGACTGGTTGTCAAATGGATGTTCTTAGATTACAGTGGAGACAGGGGGCATAACAGGAGCACAGCAACTAGAATTAGTGGGAAGATTTGCGTTAATAGGAGAAAAATGTAGTATTTAAAATGATTGGTGAAAGGAAACTGAGCATCAACAAATCCTCGGATTCATCTAACAGAAACAGAGGGCACACTTTTGACTCTGAAAGACAGAATTTTGCCTAATTATTAAGAAGCTTCTGCACATAGTATTGAACACAATGCTTCAGGAAGAGCTTTTAATAACATCTTAGTAAATGTTTAATAACGCCTTAGTAAAACTGGCCTTCCATTTCTCTCATGTGTACAGACACATCCCTGCTGCTGTCACTGACTGGCAGCCTGGAGCCAGTTCCAACGTAATGACAAAATCCTGATTTTGTGCTGTGAAAAATGGCATTCTGCAAAACACCCTGAGCTTTCTGACATAACAAGGCTATTCTGTTCAAATATACACTACAACTAGAAGGAAGAGCCTTTATCCACTTCAAGAGTCTCACAAGGAATGCACAGTATCAATACAGGTGATGCATGTCACTATTCCTGTAATATCCAAATGCCTTGCAAATGTTTGCATCCTCTAAGGTAAGGTGAACATTACATACCACATTTTGATGCCTTCTCCCAGTAGCAGCTCAGGTTACACCTGGATTTCTTAATCAAGCACAACCTAACAGTGAGCTGAGCAGAACCCACTCTTGAGGGTGTGAGATAGATGTATACAGTATATTGCAGCAGACGTAGATAACCGAGACAGTGGTGAATTTCAAACCAACAGGTTTCAAGATACAGCAAAATTCAAGAATGACAGGACTTGTTTAACCTTACAACAGAAGTTCAAAAGGTAACTGTTAGCAGTAAGTCCACAGAGAAGGAAGAAGGGTTAACCACAGTGAATAAGAAAAGCTAAAAGAACAATGCTGGCACACATAAGAACCTATAAACTAACCACAGATAAATTTAGGGTGGAAATTGGAAGATTTTTAGCCATGAAACAGTGAATCTGGTCAGAGCTGTGGGGTCAATGCATCCATCAGTTCTGCTGGAGCTCAATAAATTTGTTACAGGATCACCTAACATCCTTCTGCAAAGATCGCCTCTGGGTCCAATCCCCCACTATGTCTATGCTGCTAAACACAGACAGGGCCAGGGACTGGCCCCTGGCCCTGAGCCCAACTGGCACAGACTGGCTCGTGTTCACCTTAGGGCTCCCATCAGCAACACACCACCCTTGGCCCTGGGTTTCCTCAAGATCCACGTCTCAAGAGTCCCATGAACCACACAGTTATTTTGTATGTCTCAGTTCAAAGGGCATGAAGAAGTGAGAAGACTTTTATGCAGCCCACCAGAGAGGGATTTTCAGAGCATGAAACAGAGTATGTGTTGCACATCTGCCACTGTGGCCTGAGGGAAGGAAGAGGGTTAAGCATACCATCTCAGCAGGCTTTTTATAAGCCTATACCTGATGACTGTTTTCTTGCAGTCTTTTTTCCACCCTGCCCTCTGGAGCACCATTGGAAGAGCAGTACTAAAGCTTTGTTCTGGAGGAAGCTAGTCAGAGTGGTGTCAAACAGATGGGAAGTGAGCTAAGTGTTTATGCCTAACCCACAACAATGCCCAAGACCAGGTGGTCAGCACTCAGATCCAACCCCAGCCCTTTTCTGTAGCACTGCAGATGCATGAAGTAGCTCCAGAAGACATCTTCCAACTTAGTGTGGTGGTACATGCACAATTTCCATCAGTTTCATCTAATTCATCAAGCTACACTGCAGTGATGAAAGTGCCATCATTCCCATAATTAGGTAATGGAGTACACAGTAAGATTATACCATCTCTGTACAAGCCAGTTAGGAGAATGCAAGGATAAAAAGTTCAATTTACACAAATGCCGTGATGATTAGCAAAAGGAGAAAGGAAAAATGACAGTTTAATGAGATTTTAGTAGCAATTCTATGTGTCTCTGCATCTACCAGAATTATTTAAGCAGAAGATTTTTTTTTATATATACTTGTCTGATCTGTCAACTGTGCTATCAAGATTAATAAGAAATTGCTAGAGTTTAAATGATCTGTGAATTACAAAATAGGTTGTTTATTCATCACAGCAGACACTTTGTGTTACAAAGTTGTGATTTTTTTAATGAGGTGAAGGCTAAGATAATAGGGGGTAAGGGCAGTTGTTAGACCAACTCCTGGAAATCAACTCAGCACTCCAAGCTGTTACTAGTTAGCTCATTTTTTAAACATCACATGCTCCACATCTTCTGCAGTCAGAGTTAACAAAAAGAAAAAATTTCTCACATCATCTTGTACAAAGATTCCTCACAGCACTTTTAGTTTAAATTGGTCAGCTTAGATTTGAGTGCCTGGAACATGCTCAGATGCCAGAGACCACCCACACTGATTTTAGTTCAGAACTGAGACCTTACAGCAGCATAAAAATTCAACCAAAATCAATATTCTGTTTTCAGTGCTTTATATTTAATCAATGGGCTAACACTTGTTTCCTCACCCTATAAATAAAGAGCAGTCATGACTAAGTTGTACCATTATGGTCACAGCACTATATGTAAAACCAGTGGTTTAGAGCAGACTTCAAATTCAGCAGGTGCAGACTTCAAATTTGGCCCTATATTGGGAATACACCTCTTACAAAAAATAATATGAAATGGTCTCGAGCTTAAGAGTTACCATTAGAGGTTTTATAATAAATTGGTGAAGTGAACAAGGACAAAGTACTGGGGTTTTAAGAAGTCAAAAATATCAAACTGATGAATTACATGCTGAGCCACTGCATATCATCTTTCACTTCAATGTTATAGAAAACCAGAAAATGGTTTTTAGAGAGAGCTCTGAGTGAACTCAGGCCATGTCAAAACTCATTCAAGTTTAATTTCTCTATCACACCAATTGTTAAAGTTACAAATAAGAAACAGAATTAGTAGGCAGGGATAAATACTGGTCACTGGAAAAGAGTCAGTATTTCTCTGCAAAAGGTGAACTCTGGTGCTGACTTTCCCCCATCCATGCAGGCAGAAGGGAAAATTTCTCAAGGCTCTTGTTCTCTCTTTTGTGCTTCTCCTCCCTGCCATTCAGTTCAGCTCAGGACAGGCTGAGATGCAGCACAGGATGAAGAAGTTCCTAATACCTGTTTTTCCTGTGCCCATGGCTTCTGCTGCACTGGTCTCACACACATAGGTGCAGCAGGAGCTGGAGTGGGTACCAAAAGACGAAGGGGGACTTAAGGAAGCACGGGGACTGGATGGTCTCTTACCCATCCTAACCAAGGTTTCTTCCCCACATCAGCCATTGCAGGCCACAAGGCAGCTCTCAGCCCCATTTCCTCGCGCGGCAGACAGCACTCGTGGCATGCAGCCTGAGGCAGCCCCGTCTCCTTGGTTCCTGCAAACCACACCCGATCCAGAGGAGCAACTGCACAGCCCTGCTGACAGGTCCACAAAATCTCACGGAGGGCCCTTCAAAGCACACTTACAGAAGGCCAAACTATGCCTACTGCAAAGACAAAGGCAAGATCTAAAGCAGCACTCGACCACATTTGCCATGAAACCATCCTTGCTCTTCATTCCTTTTGTCCGTTTAGTAAATATGAATCAAATCAGAGGCTGAAATAAACAATGAAAGTCACCTCACTGCACACAGACTCCTAAGACAAATATTCAGCTTCCCCATAGTATGTATAACCTATGCCATCAACACCTGAAATGGAAATTTCCCACAACCACTGGAGTTTACAATTTTAATACCTGTATTTTAGACCCAATTACTTGTTTTGCATATACCCACTCTGTAATTTCTGTGGAGACAAACACACAGAAGCAGCAATCATCTGCACACACTGCAACTGTGTGCTAATGAGCTGCTTTATATTTACAAGCTTTCCCTACCCAATCCAAAATGGCTAATATTTATGAGCCTATTTCACCAGGAAGTCAGTCCTTCAAAAAGAAGGACTTTTCATCCTGGTGTACCACGTATGGGCACATTAACAATGTCAAGTGAGTGGAAGAAAAACTGATCGATACTTTACCAGCTGAACTTTCACAGATACAGACATCACAAGTCTAACCTGTCAACCACAAGAAGCCTTACCATAAGGATATTTTGTGTCTAGTCTATTTGCTCCTGTTCTTGTCCAGGGTAGTACATCATCGCTGCAACCATTAGGCATCCCATTGTAGCCAATTCCAACAATCTTGTTTTCTGAATTTACAATGCAGGCACCCACCTAAATAAAATCAGATTTATATAGTACCAACAGCATGCAAAACAATGTGTTAACAACAACAAAGATGAGACATTAATAGTCTGTCCTACAATTTTCATTTAAGAGACACAAGCTTCACTTCATATATTAAATCACACCATCTAGTGAGCAAGGCTACAATTGTACATAACTGGTGGGGCTTTGAAATAAATCAGGGCAGATGTAACTCTGCTACCCCTCTGGTCATGCCGTTCCCATCCCAGCCTGCCAGCACTATTTCTTGTCTGCTTATAAAATGAACCTAGTTCAGGGAGCAGAAACAGCACTGAATGAACTCCAGTAAACACGTCGGTTCAACTCCCCAAACCAGCTTTTCCAGCAACAGTATGAGCAACAGGAGCAAAAGAAAAGTTATGAAAGATGTAACAGAAATACAAGTGTTGGCTTATGCAGGCCTCACAAGCCTTTGTGGCTTGTTTACACAAACCTGCACTAAAATTCCAAACCTTTCAACTCCCACCCTTTATTGCTTCAACCCAAGTCTACAAAGGGACTCTTCTTAAAGAATGATGAAGTGTCCCATTTTTTATGTTTTCTGGCCATATTATTTATTGAAATGGCAATACTACTGATTTTAATTCACACAATGTGTTTAATCAACCAGCCCTTGGGTAACAAAAATTTAGCCCCAAGTGAATAAGCTTCAGAGAGCTAAGTGCTGTAATGTACAGAAGGCAGCAAGTAAGTGAACAGATTGTTTTTCTGCGATTTGCTTCCTGATTTTTTTTCACACAAAGGAAGTCTAACAGGATGACTGGATCCTGCAGAATAGTGTTTCAGGAGCTGTATCAATCACCTGAAATCAATATTGAACAATATTGAATAGAGGCACATGGAAGATGTGAAAAATGGGAACAGACAGTGAAGCATAGGGAAAAGGTGATCCTGAGGGAGGAAACAAACTAGAAGAAAACTCCAGTCAACCCAATAACAAACAAACAAATACTCTTACAGGTGAGGAAAAGAAACTTGTAAAATGCTGTGTCTTAAAATATTACAACCTAAAACTTCAAGCAGTTTTATCCTCCTCTAAAAGTGACTACATTTACTGAAAAAAGGAGACAAAATGCATGTGTTATTTTAACTTCCAGCTGAAAAGATGATTTATAAAACTCCAAGCTACAAATGTACACAGAATTATACACATGAGGTCAGGCCCAATAAGAGAATTTCTGTAACAGAAGGTGCTGACTACGTTAAAAACTGAATAGCTATGCACTGAAATAACTTTTATTAAGAAATCCCTGGAAGTTCTACGTGTACATCTGATGTGATATGCAATATAGATTAGGTTATCTTTTTATTGTATGTTGCCTTCTTACCTGAGAGCTTGGATCCTTGCTTCTTTGTGCTGACAGAAAAGCTACTGCCATGAAATATTCAGGCCATTCCAAATAGTCCTCTCTTTTTTTGCAGGATGCTTCACTGCTGAAACTATAGACAAAAACAGCCATCAGCAAACACCACAGACCTAGAGTTACTACAAACTGTATTATTTTAATGTGCACAGTTTAAAGTAACAGCAATGTACACAGTTTAAAGTAACCAGGATCAGAATGTGGCTAATATCACATATTCACTAATATTTTGACAGTAAAACCATCAGTGTTATGTGCTTTCCAGGAACTTATACATGCAACATTTCCTTTCAAGGAAAAGGCATCCAAGCGAGGTTGCAAATTTCATTTTTAGATAAGAAGGCTGAGATATTCAGAGCAGTGAGCAATTCAAAGACAGAGCAATTTGTCCTTTATAGATAACACCTTGTACATTTCTAAGGTTGAGGTACATCATGTACCGGCATTCTTCTCACCCAAACAACATCATCTTTTTTATGATGACTGTGATAACTTCCAGCCTCTAATCTAAGTTATTTTGTACTTCTGCCTATGACAAGTGCTCAGTAGCTTCCTATTTGGTAAGTTCCTCTGCAGGCATTCATTTCTGACCATATAGTTATCACCACAAGTTTACCTCTTGTTACAACATTTACCACCAAAGATCTGAGGCCATTCCAACAGTTCCCCGCCAATTTTCTCTTGACATTATGTTTTATGAAAGTCTTCTGAAAACTGACAGAAGATGGGTTCAAGAACTTTTCCTTTAGATATAATGTATAAAAGTGCCACAAAAGGTTGCTTCTTTCCCTGCCCTGAAGGCTATATTTGGGGAAAGAAGAAAGGAAAAAAAGGTGATGCATCATTTTCTCTTGCCTGCTTATGGGTGAAAGCCTGCTCAGACAGTGTAAAACACATCAGGGGAACTTCTGTGCTTTTCAGCTCAAAGCAAAGAAAGGCAGACATCTCTCTCCACACATATATTTAAGCTTTGAAAATTTCAAACGAAAGATCAAATTGAAAGAAATTTCCTCAAACTCTCTCACCTATCATTGCTAGAACTTTAAAACCAAACCAATGGAACATCTCAAATACAATGATTAGCCTATCAAAATACAAGGGGCACAGTACTTTTCTTCTTGGGCTCCTCTTACCAAAGACTACAGCTTAAGACCAAGATACCCTTCTAGTGAGTTACAGCCATGCAGAAAAATACATCACAGGTAATGCAAGCAACAAGACATCTCCTAGCAACACTAGTACCAGCACTCTCAGAAGACAAACATTAGAAGGCAAGTGTTTAGTTAATCATTATTTTTATAACTAAAACCACGTATTAGAGGCTTGCAGTTAGCTTGTCATAAAGAGGTTACACTGTTTGAGTGAAGACAATGCCAGCACATGATAAAACTGTACTTTAGAAACCTACAAGGTGCTATTTACCAAAGATAAATTGCTGGTTTTGAATAGTCTATATGTGGCACATTACAAGTTAGCAATTTTGGCTTGTTCTTGGAATGAATGTGGATCATCTTTAGGGCTACCATCTCAAAGTAAGGAGGGAGAAACACACACTCTTGATGTAACCCACACACCTCTCACACACTTTGACAACACTGCAAATAGTGCCCAGAACTGTCAATTGTCAAAGCAAACACACAAATCAAGAGTATGATTCTAAGAACGCCCAAACTGGCTTGAATCACTGTAACTAAAGGGTTGGGGCTATAACCTACCAAGGAGGAAAAGTGCTCAGAGAAAGAAGAGATTAAAGACATGCCCTTGCACCACTCTGTGCCAAACTGAACTTCGACAGGTTAACTGAAACATCAAGAAAGTGTTTCAGCTATATGATTATTTAAAATACTGAAAAAAAGGGATTTACAAAATCTAAAACACAACTGGACTTTAAATGATCACTGCTGGCTATGGGACATTCACAGTGATGTCTTTGGAGAGGGATGAAACACAATGCAGAACTACACTGAATAAAACATTCTGGGAAAAGGGCTCCAGAAAGACTGTAGTACTCTGAACTAAGAGGTCATGAGATCTCCTTTTGTTAAATTATTCCCTAGCAACTCAACTTATTCAAAACATAACAAAAGCTACTATTTGCTTTTCTAATAAATAGAGAACTGTACGTAAGTGGAGGTCCCTCAGAGTACCAACTTCACAGGGAGAGGAGCATATCTAAAAAATAAGCAGAAGGCTTACATCAAAGAGAACATAAAAACCCCCCAAAGCCCTTACTCAATTACTTCTACTTAACATCACCGTGTTTGGCAAGATAATTCCCTCAACTCAGTGCACAAGAACTCAAGAGTGTGAAATGGATATAAACCACTTAATTTCTGATTGAGCGGAAGCCAAGGCCTTGGCTAGCAGTCAAGCACATACATGAAAATTAGGTTATGGATTTGGGGCAGCTGATAATCTTCTTTATGCTCATTTGCAAGTTCTAGAATTGCATGAATGAAAGCTACTCTAGAAAATACTATAGCTAGCTGTAAAACAGGCAATCAAGGCTTACCCTGAGGATAACCTGTAAGAACTTATGAACAAAAATAACAGAAACTGAAAGCCATAAAGAATACTGCTGAGAACAATGGGGGGGAAAAAAAACCCCTAAATTTTAGAATAATTAGTAGTCTATAGAAAATTCTGTAAAGATTATTTCAAGGGAAAGTAGAGAAAAAGATTCTGTAACTAGAGAACACTGCCTCCCTTTTCACTTCTTTTTCATCCATCTAGCCTTCAAGTAAGCTGTAACACCATCTGAAAAAGGAACAAATGTCATTCAGCTACTTTAAAAAATGGTCTACCATAATGAAAAACTTTTTTGAGAATCCCAAAACAGAATTTATCACCTCAAATTTTTTCATATGACAGTTCTGACAGTCAGCTATACAACAATATAGTACAGCTGGAGAACTGGTGGGTATGAGATCAACCTCTGTATTTATTAAAGTTTTTCCTCTGCTTCCTTATCTTTGATGTCATGTGTATTATGTTACAACTGTATTCTAGCAGTGTTTTTCCCCAGTATCAAGAAGACCAACTGAAGACCAACTATCAATACCTTGGCATTGAAATCACAGAAATGAAGGTAAAAAATGAAATGTGTATTAAAAATAAGAAATAAACATCTTCAGCAAAGCTTTTGTTCCCCAAAAGCCAAATAGGATATGGGCTTCTGATGATCTTCAATACAAGCTTCTTCTTGAAATCTTACATTTTTTGATCACTATTAGATCAAATGAATGTGGGATTTCCTTTACTTGAGGCCTCTCACCTTTCCCCTCATACAGGTACTGAGATACGGTCATTACATATTCCGTACTGAGAGGAAAGCTTTCGAATGAGAAAAGTCAATCTTTCTTACAGAAAAACAATACTCAGTGCATTGAAAATTAATTATAGTCACAATTTTCTTGGGAGATAACCCACCAAACCTGTAAAGATAAACACCGTGTATGAATACCGAGCCTCAATTAAGCAATACAAGAACACTTTCCTTCAATGAACGTACTTCACTTTTACAGTCACTTCTGACTTTAATTAATTGCGTATTACTCACTCCGGTACTCATTTCCGGATATAATGAACATACGATACCCTGCCTGCTCTTTTTGCCATCCCAGCGATTAGGAAACCCAAGTAAAACAGGCCATGCCCTCACCACAGGGCCTTCGGGGGCTTCAGGAAACGCCATCCCAACGGGACGGCTTTCCCCCGGCACGGCGACGGCCGGCGCTACCCGGGGGAGCCCCCGGCTGCGCGGACATTTCCTTCCCTGCCTCTCCGTCCTGCCGCGGAGGATTCCAGCTNGGCAGCCCGGCTTCGGATGCGCCCGCAGCGCCCCACAGCTCATCCCGCTGGCCCGGGCGAGGCCACTGCCACCGCGGGCTGCTGCGAGCCTCCGCGACGCTATAAACCACTTACTTGAATGTCTGTTCAGTATTATGGCAGATGTTGCTTCTAATGTTATGTTTTGACACAAGCATGCGGGTTTTCGCCCAGCTCGCGCTCTTGAGGTAAACGCTGTTTATTAAAGCTTGACATTAACATATTAAACGTCTAAAAATCGGAGTTTTTATTTGTTCTCTGGATGTAAAATTGATGTGGAAATTGAATTATGGTTTATTAATACCTCCAGCTGCTGCCAGCTCTTAAAGGTCTCCCAGGATGCACAGGTAGATGAACATACACATATATTACCCATTACAGTGCAAAATAAGAGGTATAATAATAAATATTAAATGTTGGTATGGTGTGTTTGTGTTCCTTTTGTGAGAAGCTGCCTACCCTGGCTGGCTGGCTGCCACTAGGGCATGCCTTTACGGAAGCACTCAAATGGGAGCAAGGTACACATGTTCACTCCACGGGGCTGCGAGGCATCAAGCGAAGACTGCCCAAACCCAGCCAAACGTGACCAATTCGGTTCCCACTGGAGGCAGTGACAGGGGCAGCAAACTCAGTGATGGACAAAAGGAAAATACTTGCCTTTGTGAGCATCCCCAAGAGGGGTTTGTGTGCGCAAGCGATGGGTTCGCACTGCATGTGAGCTGCACCAGTGATCTGAATGTGGTCAACAGACATGGCTGAGAGAACGGTTTCCTGCAACCTGGTCAAAAATCTTCCTCTTCATCCAGAAGGATGCTTCAGGTCAGAAAACAGGACATTTTTGGGAAACCAGGTACACAGCAGTCCTATCTCAGAAGCTGTTTTTATAGTTCCCCCTTGCTGACTATATGCACAGCAAATTGCACAGGTGGGTACCTTACTACACCAACGTGTGCAAGAAGATGGCTAAGCCAAGGAACCTGCCATGCTCATAGTTATTCTTGAAGCTATGCCAAAACAGAGAGATCCTGCAGTGATCAACACAGAGGAACACATTGCTAATGTTTTCATATTAAGATTGCTGTATCAGTTAGCTTTTTTTTAAAAACAACTGACAAACCACCAAGTATGAAAATGGTACTTAATTTCACAGATATTCCTATTCAGTTGTAACCAGAAAACTTGGCAAAAGTATGGTTGATCACAAAGAGAGTTAAAGAGCACTCAATTAATCTGGAGAAAAAAATAGCATAATTCAGTTCAAAAGGTTTTCTACTATCTGTATATCTCTTTCTGCACTCTTGAAGCATGAATTAAAACTGTAGTGCTACAATTACGCGTGCCAAATTTGTTATTTTTCATAATTAGGATTCTGAGGATAAACCATAACACCTACTAACTACTACTATTTATAATACAGCAGTGATATACGGTCTGAGGAGGAAAACTTTGCTGGAATTTTAGTTAGTAGACTCCTATAATGTTGCTAAATGACACATCTTCTGGAAACCTTGCTACGTTTTTATTTCCCCTAGGTTTTTTCAAAAAACAATACTGGAAACCTCTCTTGTGGCCAAGTTGTGACTGTTCTTCTGACAATGTGCTACTGTACTGACATAACAGCCTCTTTCTTCAAGCACACATGGGAAGAACAGTACACCTGGACTAGGTAAGATTTAGGCCAGGATCCTGTGGTCTAAACACAGAGTTTTGCTGAGGGTAGGTAGCTTGACTTACTGCAGGTGTGGGGCAAAGTCATGCTGCCCGGCAGGTTCCATAAGACTTCTCTGGCAGCTGCCTGCTTTGCAAAAGCAGCAGCTACTCTGGATCAGCTGTCTGCATCCTCCTCTCCATTAACGCTGAGATCTAGAAGCTTATTTGAACCTTTAATCTGCCTCAGAACCATTCAGATCTCTGTGACAGAACCAGAGGGCTCTAACTCAAAACCCCTGTTAAGACAGACGTGCATTCAAATAGGCCGAATTTCTTTTAAATTTATATCTGACACTCTAGTCCTGTCCTCGCACGTTCCTCTCTTGTTCCATAGAAGGAGATGTATGTCAAAAAGCCTCAAGTATCTCAGGTAATCTTTCATAAGTTATTTTTGTTCGTGCCTCATTTCCTAACAAGGTCCCGAGCGTGGACTATCATGACTTTGCTGGATAGATGTCAATAAACAATCTGAGCTGATTACAAATACTTTAGATGCTCTTATTAACGAAAAGTGATACAAGTTTGAAAGACAAGCTAAATATATAACCATCTGTCAAGTTGCTTATCTTTTTCACTTACTTCTTATGAAACATTCACATCTACCTTTTGTCAATTTTGATTAAAGCTAATTAAGTTGAGTTTGGGGAGCCCCCAGGTTACAGACCCCCTCCCCACTTTCTTGCTCCTTGCCAACAGACTCTTTTAACTTTGCTGGCAAGCAAGATCTCTTCCCAAATGCACCATATGTATAAGTTGTTGCTCAGAGAATAAGGTTTGCTATTTGCCAGAATATGGAGCATGCAATTTGGTAGTCCACCCTGAAATCACTCTCAAAACTTAAGGGAAAAGTAAAAAGAAATTGTTAATGAGCTGTTGTCTTGTTCTCCAATAGAATAATTTCTCAGGAACTAATTACTAGGTTTGAAGAGAAAGACAAATAAACATGACAGTATGTCTTTATATCCTCTCTGTCTTACAGAGAAATAATTGCTCATGGACAGAATAATTTTCATAGCTAGAGAACATTATTTTTTAGGCAAGACTCATCTTCTAAATATTCTTCCAAATAGGAATTTCTACCTGAGTTAAACTTTTCCATCTATACTTGCTTACAGTCTGAGGAACACATTAAATACAAATGCAGCTTCTGGTATATGCTGCAGTTCTGAATTTCTATTTATAATCTAATAAAGAATTTCAAATTATGGCTTCCTCACTTCTCAAATAACATTTGTTGCAATGTCAGGTTTGTACTGTGAACAAAGTCCTATTTTGGAACCCCCTTGCAGAAGACCTAAACAGGGTTAGCTGCAGAAGCTTGTTAGCAAACCAGCCCGTTAAGAGACTGCAATAAACTCTTAGATTTTTACATTGTAGCATTTTATATGGGGAGCATATTTTATATGTGTGTCAGAATTATTATATGATTTTTAACTTTAGCATGTAACTCTTTATACTATACAGTTTTGGAACTACTTATTAATAAAGATGGTAAGAAATGCAACTTATTACCAGCCTTTGATTAAAACCAAATAGGATGATATCATGGTAATTATGATGCAGATGAAAGCCCATTGCAAGTTCAGTATTTTCAAATTCAGGTGCCAAAATTCAGGACACTGAAATCTGTGTTTAGATGCCTACCTTTTTACAGATTTGTAAATGCTGAATGCCAGAGATTCTTGTGTATGGTGAGTATCTGTCAGGATCAATAAAGCCAATATTAAGGTATTTCTCTGCTTTTCATGGCCCAATAGGAAATCATTACTCTTCTCTATTCTTAGATTTTGACAGCTTGTTTATTATGTTACTTTCTGTAGCATCTGTTCCTTGAAAACTAGTCTAGTGCTAGATTTAAGTTTTCTTCCTTCCTGTCCAAGTGAGATACCATTTTGAGTATCACTTTCTCAGTCTTCCAGACAAAATTCTGCAAAATTCCCTATATCCAGAATTTTTGCACTTTATTCTGACTGGGGTCAGAAATGAGTATATAAATAATACCCTTTAAACAGTCTTCTGATTAATTTTTAAAAGTACACTATTTTTCATCTCACATAAAAATTTTATGGACATATGGTGACTTCCTAATTTTGACTGTTTTCTTGTTTTATTCATACTGGTGGTTCTAGTTTAGGTAAATATTGTCTTTGCAGCACCTTGATCACCTTGTTTTTTCTTTGGTATCAGTATCTTCCCCAGCTAGATTTATTCTTTCTGTATGCTGTGTGTTATTTGCTGATGTTTTCTCTGTTTTTTCCTAATGTTTGTATCTGTCTCTGACCAGCCCTCTACTTTTGAAACTCCTTTTCCATTCATACCTGCCCTTGCATCCAAATTCCCCTTTTTATGCAATCTCATACAATTTCACACCGAATCCAAAACACAGCACTGTGCCAGCTAATAGGAAAAAAATGTAACTTTATCCCAGCTAAAACCAGGACAACAGGACAGAGACTGGTGCTAGTAAAATGGGAGATATTGCATGTGATCTTTTTTCCTATCTCCATCCAGAAACGGAAATCACAGATAATCTTGCTAAATTGTCCTTTGGAAAGTAAACTGAGACACAAGGTCTCAGACTGCAAGTCTTCTGGCAATCCTAGTGATTCCATCCAAAACATGAATTACCTTCTTTGCCCATCCATAATAGTCATGATCACAGACATTCCCTAGTTAGAAGTGAGAAATTAATTTTCTGCTATCAGTATAAAATTTCACTTTCTTGGCATGCTGCTTCTGGACTCAGCAGCTGCCTATATACTTCACAGCTTTCTATTTCTTCTGTTACCTTCCCCTTATTTTTCAAGGCTATTTTTAATATCTAAGAAGATTTTCTTCTATTTTCACCCCTTCTGGTTTGGCAAGATTTTCCTGTGATGATGTAGTAGCTTTTCATACTACATCCATGAATTTTTCCCAACTCCCAAAATCTCTTGCAGTGTATCAACTTGCAAAAACTCCAACTGGAAAATAACATTATCTGTAATCATTACATCAGACACATTCTGAAGACAGAAATCTTTACTTTTCCATACAAATTATATCAAATACACATGTCCTGTCATATCTGGGCAAACTATTTATACTAACAAACCATTAGTAGTCTTTCTCTTTCTTCTCCTGCTACAAATTTCACTTATGCTTGTCTTTTTTAACCTCAGTGGAATTTCTGTCCAAGCTTCTTGTTCCTCTCAATTTTTTTTTGTTTGTTTATGGTAAGCTTTAGATTTCCTCTATAGAGAATTTTCCTATTTTAATGTATAATTTCCTGTCATTTATCTTAACTGTATCTTTAGATTTCATAATTACATTGTGTTAATCTTCATACAAGAGCTGCTATACAGAATCATTTTCTTACATCTTTATATGGGATTTAGCATGGAAGGTTTTAAGTAAATGTGCTAAATCCATTCTGTGATAAGAGATGAATTACCCTTTCAGCTAACATGTGGATTGGGGTGGGGCAGGGGAAGACAGTATCTCAGGATTCTCAGATAAACTGGCAAAATTAAACTAAGTTAAAAAAACCAAAATGAACTGCTCTACTCACTCTGGGTTTGTCCTGTATCTCACGTCAGCATGATGAAATCCCTTCAACCTACTTGCCTTTCAAATTGCCAATATGCCCAATTCCCCAAATTAGCATCAAAGGCATTTTCCTTCAGCAGCAGGAGGATAACTTCTCTGTCTCTAGGACTTAACACCAAGAGAACTGTGAGACACAAAGTATGATGCCTTCATTTTGTAACATCCTGAGTGTTAGCTTGGCATCAGGGCAGAGGGAGCTCAGGTGTCACTACCATTCTATATGTGACTTCTTTTCATCTCTTCTACATTCTGGCTGTTTCCTAAACTCATTGAACTAATTACACGAGAGCAGCTAACAGCCACACTGCTCTAACTTATCAATAATGAAAAGCGAGCTGGAGCTGTCAGGAAATACATTTGACATCCTAACTTGGAAGAACAGGAACTCTGTTCTCCCTCTGTAGATATGAGGGGAAATGTAACCATTAGTAAACCTAATTTATTTCATAAGCAGAGTTGACAGCATGATTCCTTTTCAATATTTCCTGGCACTTTCCTATTATGAGATTCTGCTTTTAGTTGTCTACATCAGACAAACATGATTTGTTCAGACTGAAATAGCCCAAGCTGAGCACTTGCTACTACTAAGATTAGTTTTTTATCTTTCAGTTTGTATCCATATTTTTAATGCTATTGTAATTTTAAAACTTTAAAACTTTTTATTATAAATAAAAACATATTCACATTAGGAAGACGTTGACTTAGATGGCAAAGACAGTAAATGGTAAACGAGGAGTTCTAGCATGGAGCCACAGCAGCTTTGTGCTATACAAAAGAGACGATTAGGTAAAGAAGGCAAAGAGCAGGATGTGATTTTTGAAGCAGGGATCATTAAGGAATTCAAAAGTGGATGGGCTATAGACTGTGGAAAGGGAAGACAGACATTAGTTAGATTTATCCAATTCTTATTTCTCAGAATACAACAGAATGTTTTTAGGGTTCAAAGTACTGAAAAAAACCTGTTTTTTGAAGTCAGCCTTCACAGCAGCCTAGGGAGATAAAAAAATTAAGTAACAGATGTGCTTTACTTTTTTCAAAACTGAGGAAGCAAAAGGGAACAGATATGTGATATTCCTTCTTTGCAGGAAAGTAAACTAAAAAACTCCCTATTATTTCTACAAAACCTTCAATAGGTTCTATAGGGATATTAAGAAGAACTCCAAATCACTCTGGTGATATATATGTCCTCTGGGGTGAGCATTTTTCCACAGAAGATGAAAGTCCTACACAGGCAAAAATAAGAAATAGGCCAAAAATCCTAAGAATTTTATGAACTTTGTGAAAACTGGCTACTCTTGTTAGGACAACTTTTTAGAATAAAAATGTTTTTATGCAGAGTCTGTTAAATTGACTTTAATGGTCTTTTAAAGGATTAGAGAACAGAGGATTCTTGTTGGGAGATATTATATGGGTCAATTTATTTGTGCATTTTCTGTTAGAAAATTCTTCAATATTTTGAACAGCACTTCAACTGATCTGCAGTACAAGAACCTGAAATTAGCTAGCACACTGGGATCAATATTGAGCAATATTTTGTCTCTGAAAGAAATTCACTCTGACAGAGAAGAGTAAGAGCAGTGTAAGGAAACGGAGACTCTGGCTAAAAAGCCGGATACAGAAATTTCCTACGAAGCACTACAAATTAGTTGATGTCACCAGAGCAAAAAAACCATAGTGACAGAATAAAATGTTATCCAGGTTCCAGAATACTTTATTATCACCACCCTAGGTCACTAAGCTTCACAAGCTATATCCATCAAATTTGATAGCAGTGTATATACTCAGAGCTGAAGCTGCAAGGTGCAGTGCTTTAATGTACTAACGATGTGCATTAAGGCACCTGGGTTCAAAGTCAGTTTATGACAGGAACAAAATGAGTTTGTTGGTCTCAGCCTGCACTCTAGTGGACAATTGCACATAAATCCAGTCCTGAGAAGAATCCCCAGAATTAGATTTGTTGGCCAAAACATATGGTGAATTCATATTCTCTGAACATTATTAAAAACAAAGTATCTTTGCTTTTTGTGCTATTCTGAAACACTGTAAGACAAGACATTTCCATCAGCATCTCTTTAATACTGTGTTCAGTCTTCTTGTTACCAGGATTTGAAAGAATACAACAGAAGGTGAAACAATACAAAGGAAGACAGCAAAGGCAATAAGATGCTTCCATGTTAGGGGGAAAATGGAGATATGAGGACATACTACCGTAGCAGACATATATAATGTTTTTTGACTAGGTACAATATTTCTCTTTATTTACCTCTTTTTATAATACAAGACACAGAAACAAAAAAATTGACACACATAATAATGATTAAAAAAATGGTTTTGATACATGATTAGCCTGTAAACTCACGTCTGAAACGTGTCTTAGAGGCAAGACCTAAACAGAACTTAAAAAAAAAAAAAATTCTGTTGCAGGAATAATGAGAATAGCAAGGTTAGATATTATTAAAGGAACTCAATACTAGTATGAGGGACTCAAACTCTCACAATTCAAGATATAAAACAAACATAAATTGCCTTAAGCATGAGCAGAAACTACACCCACAGATGTTTTATTCCATTAGTGTATTCCATACAATGTTTACACATATTTCAGTGGGCAGGCTGTAGAATGCTGGAGTCTCAGATTTGTGTAGTCTGTGGTATTTCCTATTTGCAGAAATTAGCTGCAAAAAATTGCCTGGAACTCTAACCCCATTTCAGGTTATTGCCCTTTATATTGTTTAACTTCTTATCAGTCAAGCAAACAATATTGATACCCAAGCATTTACAATTACAATCATATGTCGACTACAGAGGCAAAGTAAAAAATTTATTAAGTTATCCTGTCTTTTCAAAACTTTATTTAAATATAGAAAATAGTTTGTTATCACTAGCTTAAAATTGACCATTACATATTATATATATTATATTACCATGAATTTATATTATATTAACAAAGTTTTTTGCAGTCTTGTGATCTCTCCTAGTCCAAGCTGACCCTTCCCTTATTTTTCATCATGTCATCTACCTCACTCATTTTCTGGAGTGTTTGAACACTTCTACAGTTTACAAGCCTACATTTCAAGATCAAGATAAAATTAAAATTCTTTTTTTATCCAAATGAAGTTCACCTTATGGTGTGGCTACTGTTTAGCATGTCTAGAATGCTATCTTTCTAGATTTTGCATAATTAAAAAGCAGTCTTTTTCAGTCTTTTAATGACAGAGCAGCCTCTCTGGCTGTATTCTTCCAAACTGAGTCCAAATTTAGAAAATCATCAATTTTTGTAAAAAAGTAATAGTCCCCTCAATTTTGTGAAGAAATACAACTCCAGGTAAACTTTAAAGTGCAATTTATCAAACATGAATTTCCTCTGTCCTCTCAGTTACTATTATAATATTTGTTTATCAAAGCTCTTCCCTCCATGGTGCTTTCATAATTACTACTTCTGATTATTTTGTTCCAAAGCTTCTGATAGTTCATGGTTTTCCAAAAGGTTGAGCCAATAAATCTTAGTGTGAAAATACGAGTTACCATTTACAAAGCCTCCACATTTTTTCTAGGTTTTGTAGATAAAAAGTGAATTTTCACTACTTTTTAAAAGTGCACTAAGCGAGTCTGAAAGCTTCTAAAATCACAAAGCAAATAAAATCAAATTTTAATCTATTGGGGAAAGGAGCTGAACTCATAAATTCTGCTTTTGCAAAGACAACAATATGCTACCATGAGTAAATTCTTGCTCCAAAACTATGTTTTAATGGAATAGCTTGACAAGAATAATTTCCTTGAAGATAAAAAAAAATAATTAGAAATGTTAAATAGGACCCAAATTTGTCAAGCATAACACAGAGAAATGAAACAGCTAACACTCATATAACTTCAAAAGAATTTGAATTATGCACTTAAATTCAGACTTGTGGCATGAACTAAGATAATTACCAGGAAAATAGCAGCTTTTGCAGTCAATAACAGACATTGGATTGAGTTTGTCAATTTTTCTGAGCTGACAAATGAAAGGTGATAGCTGCTGAAATGAGCTGCGGATTATATGAGAACTACTACGGTCTGTAAGAGCTAATGCTTTTATTCTCAAAGCCTGAAGCTGAAAAAATATTAATAAAACCACTTATATCTAGCTAGTTTTAGTGCATCAGGTACCCAGGAAAGAAAGGTTTCTTGATAGAGGTAGTCTTTGTTTTCACTTGGCATAAAACACAGCTTTCTAAAAATGTTTTTCTGCTCTATTCTCCTGATAATTCAACAGCAGCAGGACCAAGAAAACCTTGTCAGAAGTACCAGATGCTTGCACAGAATCTCTGTTGTACTCATGACCACCTGCTGGCAAATACTAATGCACAGAACAAAAATAAGTAAGCTAGCTATAGCTCAAAATGGATAGTGCAGGAAGTGGGATATAGCAAGTGTACTGATAGAGGAGAAATCCCGCCCATAACAGTGGTGCCTCTCTGCTAGAGAATAAATAAATAAAACCCAGTATTTATGCTATGCAAGATCTTAATCTTTATTTGTCATCTTACAAAAGAGCTTAAAATCCTTTACTTTCTGCAGAGCAGAGATCTGTGCATACTAAAGGAGGAACATACTGCAACCATGACTATATATTCCAGGGATATAAACCACTGAATGACAGCTCAGGATCAGCCAAAGCTGATCAAAGCCTCAGGAATTTTATCTCCCCAACTTCTGTGGGAGCCCACTGTGACAAGCTTATCTCTTTGATCCCAAATTTAGAATATGTCAGAATGGGTTAATCCTACAAGTTATTTTAACATTTGACAATATTTTTTTTAATTAAAATGGTAGGCAGGACCCCAGCTTTCAATTTTCTCACTGGTTTCCATCACTTGGAAAGTGCCAGGGCACAAAGTTCTAACTTTTGGATTTCACCTTTTGGCTGAAGTATTTTCATCTTTTCCTAAGGTCTTCAAAAGGTTTCTGAATTGGTTTGCAGAGACATATGAGTGTTTAGAAAACTTAGAACAAAGTCTTTAAAAGTGCCATGGAAAGGAAGTGAGAAGAACCCCTGCATGTTACTATTTTTACACCTCATTATTTTGAAAAGTTGTTGATTTTTTAGTGCTGTAATTGCAGTGTCTTAGCCGTGGTACAGATATGGTACAGATTTCCCAGACCAGGCAGTCAGTTCCCTGTACCCAAAGGTATGGTGCATCCGGAGAAGCAGGTCATCACCCTGAGCAATGGATCTTCCTATGAGCCTGACTGGCAGCTGAGTTACCCAAGGCTTGTGCTCCCCTATATGAGGCAGATGAGAGGAGAACCCTACACTTTCCTTCTGCTCAGTCTCATGATCACTCACCGCAATCTCGCCATTATTTCTGCACAGGGGCCTCGATACTGAGCCGTTCCCTTTGGTTCTGCCGGCCCTGTGTGTGCCAGACTCGTGGCACATCTGGGTCACAGAACACGTACCATGAAGAGCTGCCCCTGGTGCTTTAGTAGGGAAGCTCAAGGCATTTCTATAACCTGACTGTGCATAGCATAACTTCCAATGCAATTGTCATTCCAGATGTGAAGCCAGTAAGAGTGCCACAAAAAGTACAAATGGGGACAACTGTTCACTAAAACCAATAGCACTACAAGGGAGGGAAGCACAGGGCAGCTGCATGAATTACATATCCATAAGACTAGGGGAAAAAAGCAAGGGCGAGTAAGCACACAAAAAGTCCTAGAACAGCACATATTGCCCCATATCTTCCCACATTTTAATTTCTTTGTTCTCTACAGACCCAGCTCTGAGGAAGGGAACCCTGCCAGGAATCTCTTTCAAAAACATCTAGACTAGGTCATGGTCAAGGAACAGCTAGGGGCTTACATCCAGGCACTTCTTCCCTACAACTCTGTTTTAATTCAAAAGGAGTAATGAAGTAAGAAGGAGGAAGTTTGTTAAAATGAAGAGAAGAGCAGCTCAGCATCTCAACTTTGTACAGGCACCAAGGAATCTAGTTAAAGATATCGTAGTCAAAGTACATACTTTCTCTTAAGAAAGACTTCAGAAAGGGCAAAGGAAGCTGGTGTAACTAACCAGCAGGGTAAGTAAGGTTGTTAGAAGTAAAAATCTATCTTAGAATAGGCTGAAGTCATGTTCAAATGGCACAAGAAGAAAGAGTTACAAACTCTGCAGGGTTAAATGTGAAAACATAGTAAGGCAGACCGAAAAGCACCTGAAGAATACCTAACAAAGGAATCAAAACTAATAATCCTTTTCACTACAAAACACATCGGGAGCAGGAAGTTTGCCAGAATCTGTAAGGCAAGTTTGTTTTCAGGGCATAAAAGAGTACTCAGAGAAGTCAAGGTCATTGCAGACAAGCTAAGTGAACCCTTTGCACTGGTGTTCGCTGTGGAAGGAACTGGGAAGATTCCAAAACCAGAACCCTTCTTGGCAGGGAACTCATCTGAAGAGCACTCTGAAATTGAAGAGATTATGGAATAAATAGATAAAGTGAAAATCACCAGGAATATATAGTATACACTCCAAATTTCTGAAGGAACTCAAGGACAAAAGAGCTGAATTACTCACTGCAGGGTTTAACCTATTGCTTAAAATTGCTTTGCTTCTGGAAGGCAGCAGATGCGAAACTGATTTTTTAAAAAGGTTCCAGGGAAAAATCTGGAAATAGTAGGACTCTTAAATCTGATGTGTATGGGTAAATTACTAGAAGCTTTGATAAGAAACAGAATCAGGAGGCACCTGGCTAGATCTGATTTATTTGGAAAGACTTGAGGAAGATACTGCTTTACAATTCTAATAAAAGTTTTTCAAAGGAGCCAAAAAGGATGTGGATTATATGGGCGTGATGATATTGATTTCCAAAAGACACGAGTTCAGGTTAGAATTGGGGTTTTCTAAACCCAAATGTCTACAAGGTAAGACTGAAGGTAGAAAAAAAAAAAAGACCACCAAGACAGGACTTGGGGGTGCTGGTTTATAGGGAGCACACTGTATGAGGGCATCCTAAGCAAGTTCAGCCTGGTCTGACACAGGCCTTGGGGCAAGACTAAGGAAAAATTGTTGCAAAGAGTGTGACTCTTGTTCTCAAATAAAGAAAAAGGCCCAGAAAAGCAAAGGCCTCTTACTGGTAAAATGAGACACTATTCACTGTGTTGTTATTTTCACTTTTTTCAGGTGTAGCTTAGTAAACAGAATTTTGCCAACACAAGTTAAAGGCCAGATACTCCATAGTGACCTGTTAGTGCAGGGTTTCAGGAGCTTGTCATGGGCTGATTTTAATTCGGGGTTTTCTTTTGTGTGTGTGTATGTGTTATGACAATCATCTAGTGGTCAAGAGGATATTACCTACCTGGGTTGACCAGAGTCTGTGTATACTTTATACGGTAAAAGCATAACTATCCCATTGTAACTGTGGCTTTTTACATTGAAAGGGGCTGTGGGGAAAATTTCAGACTTTACCAATGAGAAGGATGCAGACTGCTGTAAGAAAATGCAAGCAGATCCCAAATCAGAGGGGAAAGAGACTTCTACTGTGAGCATCAACGTCTTTCCATCAAAGGACACAGGAGGCCAATGACACATCCATTTCTGAAGCAATCTTTTTAAGGAAGATGGAAGTTGTCAACCTTAGGACCCATTGGGACATGCAGAAGGTGAGCACAGCACCATAGAAACTGAGTAGGAAAAATAAGTTTATAGGAACAAGTTTAACTGTATTGTTAATGTTTTTTTTCCTGCATTAATGGGGTAAATTGTACCATTAGATTATTAAAACATTAACAGGATTAGCACTACATTTGTACCTCCTTTTTAAGGCATGACCCCTTTAGCACATAGGATTTGAAAGTAACATGAATCCAGCCTCAGGCTAGGGCTAGTCATAAGGCCTAGGGTTAAGGTTTGAAAAACTAGAAAACTTACAGAGGGTGATGAGGCTGAGGGTAGAAAAGGGACTCCAAGGAAATGCAGGACAGGTGTCCAGGAGATTCCCAGGGAGAACATTATTCAAGGGGCCTTAAGCATGCTAGGAGGCTTCAGCCTAAGTTCAGTGTTAGCCTTTGAAAAAGTTCAGAAAAGGTGGTTGAAAAGAGTGTGCTTCTCGATTCAATGTGGAAGAAAATGTCTGGAAAAAAAAAAGGCCTATCACAAGTTATTATATATATGTATATATCTCAGAAGCAGTATCTGCTGTATTGCTCTTTGTAGATTCATAGAATCACAGAATCATTTAGGTAAGGAAAGACTTTTAAGATCATTGAGCCCAACCATAAACCAGGACTTCCAGGTCCACTCTTTGAACCTGAGCTCTGGCTAGGCTATGATTAAGGTTTGTTTCATACAATCCTGACAGGGATGGGGGGACTGAGAGTAAGAACTGGAACCCCCTGGGAGTAGAGGGCAGGCCTTAAGGGGTTCCTTAGGAACAATATTAGGCTAAAGGACCCTGCATCTATCTAAACAATAACAGCTTAAAAAGGGAGGCTTACTGCATGGATGAGTAGGTGGTTAAAAGATAAAAGGGAGAGTATCAGAGTCAGTATTCGTAGTGAAAGAGGTCAAAAGTGGAGATTTGCAGTGGTCTGTCTGAGATATGTTTTCCAGTACATTTATAAATTAATTTAAAATGAGAGCCAATAATGAGATGACAGTGTGTGCTGGTGATACCATAAAATTAATAGTTAGTGGGACAAAGGCTCGTTGTGAAGAACTGCTGCAGTCCCAGAGACCAGCAAAGTCCCTACACATACAATACACACTGTCTCCCCTTTGAAAGGAGTGAAAGAGAATATGCCAGAAGGGATATCTGCTGGTCCAAGATTATGCAGAGGGAAATGCCAGCTCTGTCACTTCACTATTTGGCCCCCAGTTACAACTCTATCTGGTAATGGTTCAAGGGGCTTTGGGCTTGCATGCTCCAAGAGATCAGCTGTCACGATGGACAATGCCCAGGGGCCAGAAACCCTCCAGAAGCAATGTTAGGACGCATCAGTCAGTGTTGTAAAATCATTAAGTCATGTGAATCGCTGGAGAACCAGTCCTCTAAGGCTGTACCAACTTGTGCAGCTGGCTGTAGTTGTCAAGTTTATGGGACCATGCTTTACATATAGAACACAACTATCTCTGCATGGAGAGTCACAAACTCAGGCTTTGTTTTTCAGATTTCAGGAAGTCAACAGTGAAGATGCTTACATTTTCCTCTATTTTTGTCATTATTTAAAATCTGTATCCACAAATAAATCACATAGAAATGAAATACAAAGTATGCAAAGAAAAAATTCTGTTGCTAGCAAAGTTCTATATTACCTTTAACATGCCCACAAAATTTTCAGTAAAGTAAAAAACAGCATGTGGCAAAAGTCTCAAATCAGACTTCTTTTCACCATGAATCACCGTGGAATTCTTTGGGGTTTCGGTGACAAGACTTTTTAAAGGAATTCCGGTTTTAAATATATAACAGCCTAATAGGTTGGAACAGTAATTCTTCTTCCATCAAATTTAATGGGTACTTTTTAGATTTCATGTGTTTGTGACATTTTTGCAGACTCATATTTCTTTCGATGTTTTCATATTGCAACAGCGTCGCACCCCAGGGTACTCTTTGAAACTGTAACTGATGTAAAAACTTGACTGGCAGATTTTTGTGCACAAAATATATGTTTCAGGACATTTTAAAGTATTTCTTGGTGGAATCCACTTTGTTCTCTATTAGGCTGTAGTTCATTTCTGTTATGTGAAAACATATTTTTGCATTGGGTACAGTACCAAACACATTGCTTTCTGTACTGTCTGTAAAATGTTAAATATTGCTTATGGCACTATGACAGGTATCTAAAAATACAGGAAGAACATTTTTATTTTGGTAAACTGCCCAGATCTTCCACACAAATAGAATATTTAATATACTGGTGTGAAGATTACCAAAATGGAAATCATGCATAACAAACTAGCTTTGTTTCTTTGGGAAAATGACAACAAAAGCAGACAAAAGTATAGAAGCATATATTATTCACTTGGATTCCAAGGAAGCTTTTAATTCAGTACCAAATAGATTATTAATGAATAGGGTAAGAAGGTAAGAAAGTAATTCTCAACTGGACAACAAACTGGCTTGATTTCAAAGTCAAGCAATGGCCATAAACATGAAAGGAAGATGACAAATGCAGAGAGCTTAGCATTAGATCCACATCTTCATCACACTAAAGAACTGGACAACTGACAGAGCTTCAAGGTGCGCAAATTGATGTGTGAGGAATACAGGTGACAGCTGATCATTAACAGAAATGAGGACAATATAGTTCAAATTCAGTGGAGAACAAAAGGTGGGGATGTATATGCTATAAAGGTGGAAGTTTATAATGTATGGAAGTAAGTATGTTAAAAGTAAGAATGTTAAAAAAATAACAGAGATTATTTTTAATAATCTAAATTATTAAATTATGGGTTGTACTGAGCATGTCAAAGACCTAGTGGTGTTCAATAAAAAGTTTACAACATCAGCTAATTAGATATATGATGATATTAAATTATGGTCAAACTATTTGGTAAGAATGTAAAATACCATTCAATATCTGGCAGCAGCTAGAAAGGACAGAAACCATGTACACCAGATGGAGAATGCTAAATCCAGACTCATAGTACAAAGGAGCATGGCAAGAATTGAAAACTACAATATTAGTTTGAATCTGTTTCAGGAAGACGAAGATTAACACTTCTTTCCATCAGTTTACTTGTTTGTCTATGCAGTGAACTGGTAATTATGCCAGCAGACACATCAGTGACTGATGGAAGCAAAACAAATTTTACTCTGAGAATTTTCCAGTTACTGTCAAAAAATCAGAAAGAGGAACAGAGGTAGAGGACAGCCCTAGCTGGAAGACTGCTGTGGGAATAAAGAGGGATTTAGTGCACTGTATTTCAAAAGTGTATGTATTAAGCATTAAGTGATGTTCCTTGTTGCTGTAGTCTCTAACCAGTGCAGTATGTGCTAAACTCATCACTGATGTGTATACCCTTGCACTTCATGTGCTGCAGTGTGAATCCTCCCCTCACCCTCCAGGTGTGTACTTAAGAACGGTGACTTTGCTATTGCTAGTGCTATTGCTACCAAATCCTTGATTTACATAAGTCACATGGAGGTTTTGTCTCCCACCTGCCTTTGCAGTTTCCAAATGCAGTTAGACAAGATGGTCATACACCAAAACACACGAAGTTACACCTCAACATGAGGAAGAACTTCATTACATTGAGGGTAGCAGAGCACTGAAACAGACTGCCCAGGGAGGTGGCGGAGTCTCCTTCTCTGAAGACATTCAACCCATCTGGACATGTTCCTGTATAACCTGCTCTAGGTCACCCTGCCTTGGCAGGGGGATCAGACCAGATGATATCCAGAGGTCCCTTCCAACCCAAACGATTCCGTGATTCTGTGAAGATAAGGCAACACCAAGTGTAAAGTACACTGCATGTATAACCATACTTATTAGAATCAAGATAGCTTATTCTTTTGACATCAGCTCCCAAACAAACATTTGACTGAAGCTGAAGGAAAGAAATAAGTGATGCTACTTGAAGAGCTCACAGAGGCACTAAGTCTACTCTGAACATAAAAAGCAGTAAGTGCCCAACTCAGTCCATAGTTACGGATGGTTTGTGGATTCTTACATCTTTGCATCTGGGACTAATGCTTCCTCTCAGGCAGTTCTCTTTGTTGAACTGCACTAGATAATGGTCTTGCTTTATAATTCTTACTTCAGTTACTTAGATTACAGCAAAGCACAGTGAAACCTGCACCTTTCCAGATGCTCTAGCCTGTCTCTCATCTTCTGAAAATCAGAGTCAATTCTGGTCACATAAAACTCATTCTGCACTCTTCATACTGCTTTTTCATTGATTTGAAATCTGAAGATCTGAGATCCCAATATTCTGCAGCCTCAGGCCAAGCTAACTGAAATCTAGAGGATGAATAATGTGAGGTTATGGCTTGAAAGAGTTGCTTCATTGCCAGCCTCTATCAGAATAACATCTACCTGTATGACAGACAAAATTCTGGAGGGACAGTGGTAGGGGAAAGAAATAAAAACAGAATCAATTCTTGCAGAAAGGAAAGACAATCACACATGGTCACTATCTTCTGCTTCATCTGCAAGACCAGGTACACCATAAAACAGACCCTTCCTCAATGACACAAACCAAAATGATGTATACGTTTCCCCAGTATTTTTAGGGCAGAGGTTAAATGATACCATGCCCCATTATTGAAAAAATTCAAATACCAAGATACTAAGTGCGACATAAGAAAATGGATAGAATAGAATAGAATAGAATAGGTCTTCTTTTCACTGGGAGTTCTAACCTTCACTACATAGAGCAGTGTCTTGCTACTGATGTCAGATGCCTGTGGAGAAAATTGGATTGAAAGCAGTGATTGTGGGGGATCCTTCCTGACAGGTTTTTTTGCAGGAGATCAAGGTACTGAGAAGAAAATAAACATTCTCCTTGTCCCATCTGAATCCTTCTCACAGCAAGGGGATGAACTAATCTCTGCCATGCTGACCCATTCTGTGTTGGCCTTTTTTTAGCTCCTCTATGTTGTTGAACCTAAGTGAGCATAGACAGTGCTCGTTGTTTTATTTTATGATGCTCTTGAAATAGAGCCTGTGGCTGTTTGTGCTTAATTCTTAACACATCTTAGATATTTTCAGCATCTTACTGGGTGATGGTAATATAAAGATGCTGTGAAATGCTCTGATGAATCTTAGATCTATAGTTCATATCGAATATTTTCATAAAGAATTCTTCCTCGAAGACTTTCAGATATCCACCTTTGGTAGATTTCCAGATTTTGTATCCACACATTAAGATGCAAATTATCCCTACTATTCCTCCTTAAAGCAATCTCCTAACGCTTCTTTTCATAATATTGTCAGCTTCTAACTTCTGAATGCTCATTTTGTAATACTAATAACCATTTTTGGTAGAATATGCAAAATAAAGCAATCTGCAGTTAGCACAACTGGCACCAGTAGTGTTATTCCTACTCTTTGTGGGTACGAAAATGAATACAAATAGGCCCAATGCATTTGAGAATAGTTTCTTGGGATCCTGTTCTTGACAATTTTCCATTTAATTGTTTCTTTTACGAAGCTTTCAAGACGTCCAGAAATTTTCTGTCTTTCTAATAAGTTGGAAGAAATATAATAATAAATTTAATAGGCATGTAGTGAATGAAGCTATGAAAATGAAATGAGGGTAGAAGCAGAAATGGAAGCAATCTCACCACTGTACTATTAAAAATAGGACTTACTGTGAGTTCCTTGCTTTATGTTATTATATTGAAAAGAATTAATATATTAAATGTACTTACTGGTAGCTCATTTATTAGTAAATGGTCATCAGCTATGATCTATATGGTGGTCTTACATTATTTATTAGCTCCTGCATCACACCATCCAAATGTAAGCCTTAATCAATAAATCATCAATACTCAATTCTTTATTCTATGGGATCTAAATTATGTAGCTTTAAAAAATATATATACACATATATATGTATACATACATATATATATATATGTATACATACATATATATATATATATATAATGCCCGGCCTTTCCAAACCCACCAGAAATAAACTTATTTCTAACCAGTAAAGACACACATATAACCTGGGAACTGTGACTAGTTCTACATACAGAGTAAGGAATTTAAATAGCATAAGATAAAATGGCAGAAGTTGTTTATGTCATTCCAACTTTGCAGCCTTAGAGCTTCAAAGATGAATGGAACTAGGTTCAATGTTTATGAATGGCTTTATTTTATTGGGAATTGTGCTCATGTCATGAGAATAGAGAATGCTCAAGATCTCAAATTTTAAAAGAGAAGAGGTGTAAGTTAAATCTCTCTAAGGTGTAAGTTAATTCTCTCTGGATTCCTGTAGTAATTTCAAAAGGATAGAATTATGGAATGCATTACTACCACAAAGTATCTTCTCCTTCTTGATATTATAAGATTTGAAGTGACTGAAAGGAATGGTAAAACTTAATAAAAAACAGACTTTGTTTTTCAGTAAACTGCTTCCTTCAGGAAAGTGAGACGGTTAATGACACAACAGTAAACGCTGAAGATACAGCTTGACATACTTTCTGTAGTGGAAATCGTGTTGGGATTGTAGTAGGCCTTAGGCTGAATGTTTAAATACAGCCATACTTCACCCACAGGCTTGAATGCAAGTTCAGTTTACTTAGGAATTTATCTAACTTTATTTCAAACCACAGGGAAAAAAAACTCCAACCTTTAAAACTTCTTACTATTACCCCTAAACTTATTTTAAAGGTGTCTTTTGATAAGAAAAACTAACCCATTAATCTGAATGACAATTATTACTGTTCTCAAAATGAAACCACTTAAAGAATCTGGGTGTTCTTATGGAAAAGTTTAAAACTATTATACTTCAAATTAAATTTGAAGGTATTGCATATTGAGTTGCCTTTTTCTTTTCTCCCATTGATTTTAATTACTAGTACATTTGCATGAAAATAGGATCTTTATTTCTTGAAAGCTCATCAGCTCCTGCTGCTTATTCTTCATTGAAGATATCACATGCAAAGGGTTAGATCTTCAGGTGAGGTAGAAGCAAGAGCAGATGTGCTTAGAAGAAAGGAAGTTTTTTATGCAAATACTATTTTTAATAAAACAGAACAGGATAAAAAGTGAAAATACATGCTCTGAAAGCAAAATTCCAATACCTCTTCCAGGATATATAGATGTTCCTCCAAACAAAAGTACTTTTAAATTTTAAAAGTGAATATAAAACATGAAAATATACTATGAAACCCTAAAGATTCACTAGATCATTGCTTATTTGAATTTCCCTACTTGATACTCCTGCCCTTATTGTACAAAAAGGAAACATGAGACCCAGGCAGTCAGGTTCATTTAAACCCTCAAAATAAGATATTTCCTATAAAGGGTTTCTACTTTTGATTGTCCTTTCTGGAACAAATGGCTGATTTCTACTTTTATATTGTAAAAACCAATGGTCAAACACTTATGTGAAGAAACCATGAGCAGCCAATACTGAATGACCACAAATTATGAAGTAATTATTGGCTTCTCCATGTGCAGATCCAGTTGTAATGCAGTGGTGCAACTCTTTGAGGGAGTTGGCACCACCACATGTCTGTGCTTTCAAAGAGAACTGAAGGTATTTAAAACCATATTTAATATAAGACCCCTGCTTCTACATCTTGATAATGTAGCTTGATTCCAGCTACCAACAAAACCAAGTATGTGAAAAGACTAATGAGAGTCTGAGCTGTATTTGCAGTACAGGAAAAGCCATCAAAGGCTCACCCACTGCTCTGCTTTAAAATTGCTATTGTGCTCTACTAAATGTTATTGAATATTAACTGGTCTTTAGATAGCTCTGGCTATTGAGATAATAAATGTGGCAGTTATGTTTGACAATCATTGCAACTGCCTGCAGCCTATCTGGGAAGCACCCTGAAGTTCATCACACTCTGGGCACCAGACTGGTGATGACAGTAAATGAGCTGTTATTCATCAGGTATTCCAAAACTGCGCACAAAAATTTGGCCCTGTAAATGTTTTGGAATGACAAAAGGGCACTAATGATTGTCATGGTCAGATCCCCAGTCTGTGTAGGGTAAACTATGGGCAGTACGGCCTCTCTGATAAAATAGGGCACCACTGGGAAAGGGGAAGGGCTAAGGGAAGGGGAAAGGAAAGGGAAAAGGGAAGGGGAAAGGAAACATGGTTAGGTTTATAACATGAGCCCTGCTAAGAAAAATACATCTCTGTCAAAGCTCTGGAAGTGGTATTTAGCCGCATTTCTTCTGGTACAGAAAACGGCACAGAGGCAGAGGTAAGGCCCAGAGAGTATTTTACCTGCAGCCAGGAAATATTGACAATGCACTCAAATACTTGGATTCAAATCTGCAAAACAAATGAATTGCTACTAATAAAAACAAAGCACAGAGTCCCTTTTACATTGTTTTATCCTGTTTAAAAGACAAACATTTGCACACTGCAAGCCTCAAATGGATAAATGCTACCATGAGAACTTATAAGCCATCTGCTAGCTTCCTAATGAAGCCAGTAACTATTATTGTTTACAGTTGAACACCGGGGGTCATGTGTATTTGCTGTAATGAAAGAATCAATGCATCACTGCAGATGCTAAAAGAGAACTTTTTTTTCCAGACGGCTAATTATAAATACAATAAAACAGCAAATTAAAAAAAAATCTGTTCATTTCCATAGAGAAATAGTGCTTGGCACACCAATTACAAAACACAGCACTGCTCTGTTTCCTAGTAGTCTCCACTTGACAGGCTCAGCTTACAGAAACAGAATCACAAAAAGTTACACTTCAATACTTAACAAATAGCCGATCACCAAGGGGTTCTTAGCCCCTAATTCTCTAATCTCTACAAAACTCCTACATTATTTAATTGTATTGTTTATCTGAATGTAATGAAGTGTGCCTTAGCAGATATCTCTCTGTTGCTGTTTCACTCTGTTTTTCTTGCTCAAAGAAGACACATGATATATGAAAACTTGGTTGAGCTATTAAAAACATCCTGAAGTTTCTTGGATTTTTAAAATGTTGACAAGAAATTGATACACAGCAGTAATACAATCAATTTCTGGCTGATGATTTCATCACCCAAACAATAATACACTTACAAAATCTGACAAACTAATACTAATTCCAAACATTTAGCAAAACTAAAAAATTACAAACAACTTAGTACATGATGGAATTCTACATCTCACTGAATACAAGCCATTAATTTTGAAATTTTATTAATGGCCTTTATTTTCTGTAAAAAGAGTATCTTAATTTCAGGAAATTTCCTAAAGCCTGTGAATCAAGAGAGCTTACTTGCCTTGCTGAGTCAAAAACCAGCGACTCCTCATTACCCTCTGACACCATCAGGACCATGACACAGCCTTCTTGCAGCTTGTACTCTCCTCATACCACTTGTAACATACACAGAGCTACATATCTATCATATGGGTAAAATGCAGTATAACATAGTGGCTACATGGGATGCAATAAACAGGAAACCTGCATTATTTTAGGCCACAAATCAATAAATCCATAGGAAAGAAAGGGAACAAACAATATTCCACTTTTACAATAGTAAATACTTGTAGCAGGTGGTACTCAAGGCAGAAATAAAGCAAGCTGTCAGCAGGAGAATACTGCTTTTTAAATTTTGTTGTCATATTCTGGCAATGGCCTGGGAGAGCTAACAGCAGGTAGACCAGAGCGGGAAGAGTTCTTTAGTGAGGTCAGAGAGCCCAGAGGAGCACTGCCATATAGGAAGCTCTACTAAGTCTGACACTTGGGTACAGTGCTGCACCCTGACAATGCTGCATATCACCCACTCCCTGCTCCCAGCCTCACATGCCTGCTTGGTTGGATGTCACCAACTGTGTGAGGTGCAGGGGCTGGGAACCCCAAGGAGAGGCCCCACTGCAACCCCTTGCTGAGGTTCCCTCCTTGTCTGATGGTCGCACCCTGTGCCCAGCACATGTGGGCAAACCTGTTGTGTGAACTGCCACATGTTTTCCTGAGATACGCACGTACCACCAGCAAGTGGCCTGAGATGCTGGGTTAAGAGAAGATGGAGGGGCCTCCTCAGTATCCAAAGCTTTGCTTTGCTTTGCTTTGTTTTGCTTTGCTTTGCTTTGCTTTGCTTTGCTTTGCTTTGCTTTGCTTTGCATTGCCTCACTTTGCCTTGCTTTGCTTTGCTTGGCTTTGGCAGACCTTGCTGAACCCTCGCATACAAAATCAGTAAAAAAAGCTGAGTGATTGGAGTAGAGAAGAGGATGAAGAGAATAACTGTTTAAGCTGGGATACAGTTAATTTTCTTCCTAGTAGCTGGTACAGTGCTGTGTTTTGGTTTAGGATGAGAATAATGCTGGTAAAACACTGATGTTTTAGTTGCTGCTGAGCAGAGTTTACACTAAGCCATGGAATCTTCAGCTTCTCACCCCACCCCAGCAGTGAGCAGGCTGGGGACAAGAAAGCAGCAGAGAACACAGCTGGTACATCTGACCCAAACTGGCCAAAGGGATATGGCATCATGCTCAGTATACAAACTAGGGGAAAGCTGCACAGTGGCCACTGCTCCAGAACTGTCTGCACATTGATCAGGATGAGGTGAGCAATTGTACTGTTCATCACTTGTTCTGTATAGTATTATTATTATCATAATCATTATTGTTATTTCTCCTCCTTTTTCTGTCCTATTGAACTGTCTTCATCTCAACCTACGAATTTTACTTCCCCCCCCCCCCCCCCAGTTCTCTCTCCCATCTCTGTGGCAGGAGGTTGGTGAGCAAGTGTCTGTGTGGTGTTCAGTTGCCTGCTTGGTTAAACCATGACACCTCATCCAACACACAAAGGGTTGATGTAACGGCAGATCTGACAAAAGTGTGTTAAAACAAATTTGTTACAGGCATTTCTGAAATTGTTTAGCAGTTGCTGGTCACAATATTGACTTATTTCCTGTCAGAGCTGTTGTGCTAGTTCTGAGCATTGCATTATATAACACTTTATTTGCTGTGTATGATCCCTGTTGTGCTGTTTATCACCTCTGGGGCCTGGATTAAGGGTATAATTTTGTTGTACTTTGTAACACTGGCTTATGATAGGATAAAATTACTGGCCATGAAACTAAACTGGTATTTGTACTCAGTATTACCGTCATCTCAGTACTCTGGGAGCCATCTCAGAGCTATTAATTATTAATAATTACACTCTTTACCTTTTCTACTCAGAGATTCAATATATGGGGAACACAACGGAGGACACTTTCCCCTGCTCCTCCACGTTCCCTTTCTCCTTCACCTTCCCCTTCTCCTCCAGGCTAGTTAAAACAGCTCTTGAAAATTTTTTACATTCTCAGGATGTTCAAACCAGCATGTTCCTGTTGACATGTCTCCTACTCCTGAATATGTTTCAGGCCGTGTTAAAACAGCTATTTAAGAATATCACCCAGAGATCTCCCCCATGGCTGGATAGTAATGAGTGGTAGGGTATGGGGGATAGTATGAGCAAGTACCCTGGACAGTGCAAACCTCCAGTGTTTCAGAACTTCACTTCTGAACAAGTGGAGAAAACTGAATAATTAGTAAAATGTTTGGAAAAATTATGCCATCACCCTGACAATTCCAGAGAGACACAAATCACTGCAACATGCTGGGGACTGGCCCAGACCAACCAAGCCCTGCTCAACGCTACTCAGCACCCACTAGGGGAAAAGAAAGTGTCTGGATCTGATGAGAAAACAACAGGAATTGCAGCTACTCCAAGCCCTGCAACATGCACTAGAGCTACTCCAAGCCCTGCAACATGCACTACAGCTACTCCAAGCCCCTGACAGGCACATGGCTACTCCAACCCCAGTGACTGGCACAGCAGCTAGTCCAACCTCCATGACAAGCACTACAGCTGAACCAGAGAACCAACCCTTGCCAGTATCAGTTGCCCAATACACAAGAAGAAATGTTGGAAGCAAAAGTCAACTCATCTAGTAAAGGAAGAAACTCTTCTCTTACTGAGGGAAGAAGTGACAAGGCAGACTGCTCCAGAGCAGGACCATCAGGAGAACATGAGAAAGAAGATGCAGGACTCATAAAGGAGAGGGTAACCAACCCCTGGGATTTTGATTTCAGCCATCATCCAGGTGAGTACATTGTCATCTCATAGCTTTGCTGCTGGGATAACCCTGAAATTAGAGGGTAGGAAAGCCAAACAGCTGGGATTCTTTTCTAGGGAAGAGGGCATTGACAGTGTAGTAGGAAAAGGGGCTGTAAAAAAATCACTTCCATGGCTGGTGAAGTTCTCCTTAAATAAAACTCAAGCTGTGCTAAACCACGACAGGGGCACAAGTACTCAGTCTCTGGAGCTGACACCTGTCAGGCCCTAGGGAAAGGTCTCCCTTCAAGAAAGATGTTGTATACCACCCAGACAAATGGAGAAAGGTATGTGTGGAAGTTTATACAGAGCTCAACACCATCACATGCCAACTCACTGTCAGTAATGACCTAGAAAGACAGAGAGGAACAAACAGCGGGTGAATTGGCAAATGTCTATGAATATATTTGTTTCCCCAAATTACAGGAGAGTTAGTTGCAAGAATTAATTAGTTAATGTTTGCAAAGTGCTCTGAAGGCAGAAAGCACTCTATAAATGCTAATTATTAAATCAAAGGTTTATCTGACTCTATTACCAAACCACTAATAAAATAAGTTACATAGCTGTTGCAGGTTGGAAAAAGCACTTTTACTGTCTAAAAGATATAAAGGTTTTAATTAGCAAATGTTTTGAAAGCACTTTGCTGAGGAAAAAAATGCTAACTGTTAAGACAAGTTTTCCCTAATGTGAATAGCTACAAAATATGAACTCCTGGATACTACTGTAACTTCTGCATATATCATCTAAAGTTTTGTCCCATGGCAACAATATTTTTATTTGAGGCACAATTTTTGTAATATTTATGAAAAAAATTGTGCTTATGTTTGTCAAATAAATGTTTGGATGCAGCAAGAGATTAAAGGTATCATTCTTAGCAGAGAATAGCAAAACCTAATGTATTGTCAAATTATACATATATACACTTACCATTATTTTTGCTATTTAACTTAAAATTGTATTTTGCTAAGTTTACAAGCTTTTCCTGATTTACAAGGCTCAGCTCTTCCAAAAGTTGTACTGTACCTGCACGTATGTGACCTGTTATCTACATGTGAACTTAAAATCTAAGCATGCAAACAGATTTGAAACTTTTCTGCGCAGGCAGTTATAAAGACTGAATTCTGAAAGTGCCTCAAGCCTTCTCAAACACTGTAGATCTTTAGCTCTGCACAGTTTGATTCTGCCAGGAGAAACCTTTTACTCACCTGCTTGTGACACTTGTTTCCCCTTTGGATGTAATAATATAAATTGGGTATAATAATAATATGTTGATTTATTGAGTATAATAATTAATGTATTAACATAATTGGTTCTGACTCATCCCCTTCCTACATACATTTTAGACATACACTTTCTTGTAGAGCCTTCCAAACTACTACTACTATTATTACTATTATTACTATTATTACTATTATTACTATTATTACTATTATTTGTTATTATTACTATTATTATTTTTATTATTATTTCAAAATTATCAGATAGTGATCAGTATTTCTCAAGTAACTGGACTAGTGGTTTGAAAAGAAATTTGAAAGTAGATCACAACATGCTTAATCCCTGTTGTAATGTCTGTCTGTGGCTGTAGAAAATCAGAAACCTTGAGCCATAAGAAAAGTCCTATTAGTCTGCTTTGCTGAGAGAGGAGAAGCATGACAGAATCCTCCCTACCTAAAGCTCTGCTGATTGTGGGAGAATAAGGATGCAGTCAGCCAGGCCCCTTCAGTGAAGCAGTGCAGCCTGGCTGCTGGGGCCTGTTTCTACAATCCAGGAGACAAAAATCCTCCTGCTGTTCCAGTGCTCTCAGCAGGAAGGAGAGGTCCAGGTGTTGCTCATATGGAAACCAAGGGTCTGCTGCTTTCCAGTGCCACAGACCGGTGGCTCCAAAACACCCAAAAACCCCTGGGGAAGGTGGTAGTGTGTTCGTTAATTTGAGCCATAAATCACAACTTCATATGGCAGAAAAATGTCCAGAAAATGATATGCTACAGTAAAGGGTTATGTCCATTTCTGTGCTCTTATTATAGCTCTTCCAGGCAGATGGGGAGTCAGAGCAGGAATGCTAAACCTTTATCCTGCATCGATGTGTCAAGCTGTCCCTGAAGGAAAGATGACTGAGATTTTCTGGAAAGGAGGCAGGGTTCAGGGCTGGGGACAGAAAGGGCCATCTAGGAAGAGATGGGAAATGAAAAGTGTCCAGGAGATTTGTCAAAATGTTAAAGGGGCCCTCAGCAAAAGAAACTCAAGATTACTGAATTTCTCTAAGCCCAGGGGTTTTTGAGTGTGTTTTCTTGGGTTACAAATCTACTTTATAAACCAAAAATTATTATATCTTTACAAAACGATTCTAGACTAATAAACAGTCCAAATTATTTTGTGCTTAGTCAAAAATTACACATTGTGAAATAAAGTATCAACGACATAAAGCAAGACCTACTTCAGTAGGGCTGAAGTAAGGTCTTAATGATATTTTTGTTCTTATCATTATAACTATTAGCTCTTATTTTAAAAAAATCATAGAAAATTGTGGGGCCTTTCTGGAGAAAGTTTATGGATTTTAAGACTAATGGATGGTATTAAGATTATACAAAAAACTGTGAAAAAATAATAAGAATCCTTTTAAAAAATATTTTTAATGCTACATGAATTAAATCAAAATGGACTCAAGTAAAATAAAGGTATATACAAATCCTTGCTTGGAAAACCTTAAAATGTATGTCAGCTTCCTCAGAATAATTCTGATGGCATCAGAGCTCAAAAATTCATGTCTATTTTGAGTCCTGTATTTTGACTTTGTGTTAGTTTAGTTTTTCACATTCTGGTATCACATGAGGTATTGTTCCATTCATGGATTGCAACAACAGAATTAGACAAAATGTAGAAAAAAAAAGGCAGACATGGTCAAGAAATACTTCTGTCTTGTAAGTGACAAAAGGCACTTTAAATATTAACAAAGGATGCTAATAAAATGCTTCCTGTTCTGACAATAAATTGTGAAAAAGCAGGAGATGGCATTGGAAGGGGCTGAGCTTTGGAATATGTAAACAATAGGGATTCAATAGGAAAAAAAAATTGTGTTATCTAGGAAGAAGTATGCAGGTTATCAGTAGAGGAGGGTGCCCTTAGTCCTAGGAATCTGTCTCAGAAGAGGAGCTTCAGTCACAGCAGCAATTCTCCAACACAGGTTCTTCCCAATGAGGTGCTATAGCAGAAGGAGTTAATCCAGTGTACGGCAAAATAAAATGGAAATTGTAGCAGAGGTGGACAGATGCTTCCTATCTCTATACCTGGCATTAGCGTGACTATTGATAGAGAGTTAGTTCTATTTCTGACATTTCAAAGAGAAAAAAGCTCCTTTAACTGGAGTGGAGACAGAAGAGAGAAATGAAAATTATAAAGTGTCTGGGAAGTGGGATTTGCAGGGAAAATTTATCAAAGAACAGATTAAGAAGTTATTTGATCATATTATGTACACTTGCAAAACAGAAATATTCATTTCCACTTTTTCAGGATGAGATTTAAACACTTTTGATAAAATACAAGAGTGAAGAATTCTGAGATGGAAATGCTACAGCTATGCTTAATTCTGGTATACCTAAATTAAAATTTAGTATCTGAAGAGGATGGAAAAATCCCCTGCTTGCCTTGCTTCAATTAAAAATTCAACATTTACTAACACTCAGCTCTTTGGGTTTCCTGGAATCATTTGAAGGCAACCTTCCTATTTGGTTTGGTATTCCATTATCCTTGCTTAGTTTAGCAATGTAGTTTTCTTCCTACTGGCTACATATTTGCTTTCAAGAAACTCTGTTCCTGTGACTTGTCCCAGAACAATTTGCTTATACAGATACACGTTAAAAATATGAATAAGCCTAACCACACTTTGAGATAATCTCACATTTCAGAAATAATGTGTAACAACCCGTGTAGATTATAGCCCAGTGTTGGTCAGGAAAAGCAAGGCTTTGCAGAAGTGAAGAAGCCCTGTCATACCCTGGAATTGACACTGTTTGCCCTGCACCTAGGCTGGATGCCATTTGGAATATGGCATCAGGTTAAGAGTTGAAATCATTGGACTAACAGGACTTCACTTGGTGCTGCAGAAGTATCAACTGTCAGGTACAGCAGCAGAGAAAACAAAGTTTTGACATGCTCATTACACTTTGTCTTTCATCCATCATAACTTGGCTTTGGTTTTATTTTCTTTTGCTATTTCTTAGTTTCCTGCAGGTCCTTCAGTTCAGTATTTGACATGGTTTCAAAAACTATGACATGACAAAATATCATAATTATTCTGTCATGATGGTTTTATGTATTTAAACATATGAATCCTCTGTAAATAAGTGAAAGGTTATGAAAAAGAATTTTAGCTCTGCAGTCTGTGTGGTTCCTTTTTTTTTATTTTACTTGGATTTGAAAATTTCATGGTTCACAGCAACCTCACCAGAGTGAGTTTAATGGATTAGAATATATTACTAAAATGAGACTGCTGGAGTATATTCCACAGATGTGGAATACTGTGAATGGAGGTTAAACTCCACTGCATTAAAAGGCTGGGTGCCACTACTTTTTCTTTCTTGCCTTACAGGACAACGGGCAGGAGCAGCACTGCAAGTTTACTACAGTGGAAAAGTTTTATTTATTTTCAGTTTTTCTTCATTTATGTTGATACATCAAAAAAGAGCTCTTAAAGATAAAGACATAGAAGCATTACTCTTTCATGTGGTGTTATGGACACAAAATGTGCATGTATGAGCTTTTGAGATTTTTATAATGTTATTTTTGTGATTTTTTGTTTTCTGAAACATGATTTCTTTTAAGGTTTTACTTCATTCAAGAAAATCTCTTTTCATAAACAACTCATTCTTTTTCTTCCTTGCCTCAGGGTATTTCTTTGTCTCCTCTTCCAAAAATAAAACAAAAGCCTGTATTTGCTTGCCCATGATCTATGAAAACTATCTAAAATTTAAGAAATCCGGTTTTAATTGGACAGATCTCTGTTTTCTCTTAACAGCATCTTGGCACCTGTGATTAGTGATGTTACATGTAGCTTGAGAACAGCTTGTTCCCTGAAAATAGTGTAGAAGGCATATCAAATGGAAGGGTGTCAACAGCCCTCAATCTCCAGTTGCTGCTTCTCAGAGTCATAGAATAAGCTGAGTTGGAAGGGACTCACAAGGATCGTTGACTCCAGCTCCTGACCCTGCACAGGACAACCCCAAGAATCACATTATGCATCTGAGAGTGTTGTCCAAACACTTCTTGAACTCTATGGAATCACAGTCTTCTTCCAGCTCTCACCAGTGGCTATCAGAGGCCCCTGCAGGACGTGCAGCAAATGCCCCTTCACTCAGAGCCCTTCCTGAGCAGAACCCAGGCTAAGCACTCCTGTTTTGGCTTTGACTCTAATTTTCTGTCTGAGTGGAATGGTTTGAATGGCACCCCAGCCACTGACTGTAACAGCAGATGTCACTGTTGGCAGCCTGTGCACAGCAACAGGTAGAGACAGACTACAGCCACTTACAAGACTCCTCCAAGAAGTGGGGGTGTGGGGATCCTCCAGAGAAGGGAGCAGCAAGGTTGGTATAGGTATGACAATACACATTGGGGGGCACAGTGATCATCAGTGATATATCAAAAATTACCACTAATCTTGGTTTAAGTATAGGGGGTGAAACCAGATGGAAGCTGTACCTCGTTCTGTATTTTGAAGATACGCTCCACTTTATTTCCTTGGGGTAGAAGGCCTAATTCTGCAATCTAAAAGAAATGCCCAAACTTATTTTTTCTGTGTTCCTGGAGTGGGAAGCATGCTGCTGTATACAAGTATTGTACTTCTTTCACATTTACGTTTGGGAAAACAGGTGTCAACATTAAGTGATCAGAGAGTTTCTGAACTAGCATTTGAAAACACCATTTTTCTTCTTTATATTAACAGCTCCCCCCCCCTTTTATTTGTTTCAATTGCTGAAGGCAGCAGATTGAGTTGTACAGTCACGTGTTAATGCTTCTGTAGAAGAACCAAGGTCTTTTAAGAGTGATGATGTCTGACATCACTGACAGCTGCAGAGACCACAATCTTGAGACGGTTTATCACTTGTTCTGATTGCCTAGTGAAACTAAAGGCAAAGCATCACTGATTCCAAACATCCAGTGGCTTGCTTGCAGGGGCACCTCTGACCTACAGTTCAAGAAGCCAGTTTGCAGTTCAGCAGTTTCTTTGGTTTGGTATGTTTGTATTATGTGGCAAGCTTGCGTGCCCTTTAAAGATGCAGAGAAATGGGTAAGTAAATGGGAATCTCACGAAGTTCAACAAAAAAAATGCAACATCCTGTATCTGGGGAGGAAATACCTCATGCACCAGTACGTGCTCCAGGCCAAGGTGATCCTTGGTGATACAAGGTGATCAAGGAAGGTGATCCTTGTCCTCTACTCAGCACTGGTCACATCTGGCATGCTGGGTCCCATTCTGGGCTTTCCTGTGCAAGAGCAGCAAAGCAGCACACAAGGATGATTAAGGGACTTGAGTACCTCACCTATCAGTAAAGGCTGAGCGAGTGGGACTCTTGAGCCTGGTGAAGAGAAGGCTCGGTTGTATCTCATGAATGTATGTAAATGCCTGAAGGGAGGAAGCAAAGAAGATGGAGCCAGGCTCTTTTCAGTGGTGCTCAGTGACAGGATCAGAGGCAATCGGCACAAACTGAGACAATGAGTTTCCCTCTGAATATCATGAAACACCTTTTTTCTTTGAGGGTGACCAAGCAGTGGAGCAGGGTGCCCTGAGAGGCTTTGGAATCTCCATCCTTGGAGATACTAAAAAAAAATGCCTGGACATGGTCCTGGGCAATTGTCTCTAGGTGGCCCTGTGTAATCAGGTTGAACAGGATGACCTCCAGATGACACCCTTCCAACCTCCATCATCCCGTAATCCTGTGACTCCTCTGGTATAAGCATCAACTATATATCCTTTTGCTTTCACCTTTACAGAACAGCTGATTATCGGCAACAGCTCTGATATTTCATGCTCCAAGGATTATGCATTATTTAATACGTAAATTTTGCAGACTTTGCCTAGATTCAAAATATTTCCTAATTCTTATTCAGTGTAATCTTTTTATGCTTTTGGAGGCTGTTCCTTTATTAGTGTGGTTCATTTATGAACACAAAGTGCAGCTAACTACAATTTATGCTTTTGTTATGTTTTTCCACAAAGAAATTCAAAGGAGAGAACTGTTGAAATATTGTCATGTGTCTTATATGTGGACACAAGCATTTCATAAGACATGCTTGACCATATGGAATTGATAACTTTTATACATCTTTTACCAGAGAATAAGATACCAAAAAAAGGAATTTTTGTATGAATTATAATGCTTTCCTTGTGATAAGAAATCTTATCCCAAGCATTTCTGAGACCACATATTGAAATAATAAAAATGATACAATTCAGTTCAATAAATTCAGTTCAGGAGCTGAAAGCATCCAACATTCTAATACCTATTCTATTTCATACAGGCATTTTTTTACTCCATCATGTCACTTCACACGATTCTTTTTTTTGATGTCCACTGCAAAGTGGATATAATAGTATCATGCTGTGTTCTTCAAATTGTTTCAATCCTGCAAAAAGTGCGAACATTGGGATTCTGGGTTTTGGATAACCAGACTAGAATAAAAATTGCCATGGGATGATTCATACAATTCAGCAACATCTCTGTCAGTCTAGAAGTGCTAAATCTCGGTATTGATGCATCATGCCAATTTTTGCTATAAATTTGCAGGTTGGTTTTATTTTTGCAGCATGGTTTTTAGCCTCACTTAGCAATAAGATAGGATTGAGGTTCCTTTGTTGTTGGCTGACGTCTGAGGCCAGACATCAAAATACTTTGGATTCATGCAAAGAAATTGTATTTTGAGGTGAAAGAAGAAGAGATGAAAAGTGGGTAAAGGAGAAAAGAAGCACTTTTTTCTTAGCAGAGTTTGGCAAGTCCATACTTCTTTGCATTTAAAATACAATTTTTCATTTGTTAGAAGAAAGGTTCCCTAAGCTTCTCCACCAGTTAGAGAATCATCTTTTCTTTTGTAATGCAGGTGTGAAATACTCTATTAGTCCAGGCTACTTCATTCGCTGCACAGTGTTTCTGAAAGTACATGGATGATACAGGGAAGAAATGTACTTCAGGATGCTATTGCTAAAACATTACTCTTCATGTTTCATCTGTTTCCCCCCCAAGATACGACACGGCAGACATACACTAAGCGCTTTTTTCTGGCTGTGGTGGGAGCACTTACTCCTTGCACCAGTAGAGAGGGGCTGTTAAAAGCATTAGCTCTGTAAACCTATGAACTTGAATACTAGTTGATAAAACATCTTAAATACTTGAAGAAATTAACTGCTGTTCACAGCCAAAGGAGCTGTTATTGAGAAATTCCTCCATTCTTCCCTTCAAGCCAATGAGCAGTAACCCTCTATTGCTGGCCGGCTTCTTTCTTACATGTGGCCAAAAGAGAAGACCAGGCTCTTAGGAGCCTCCTTGGCCAACCAGACATGCTTTGTGGTTTTCCAAAGCCATTAGGCAGCAGCAAATAGACAGTGTAATTCCACAGATACGACAAAACGTAGGAAACCAATATGTCTGTACAAGTGTCAGAAATACACAAAAAACACAGCGAGACTGTTACTATGGAAGATGTAATACCAAGACTGCATCAAGAATTTTTTGGGAATATGCATCAGACACTAATTTGGACCTCATCAGTTCTAAGGGTTTTGGAACAACCAAAATTCTCCATCTTCTTTTTTCTTTGTTCACGGAAATTTCAGCAGTATTAATCAGACTTAACAGAATTGAATGCTAAGTCAGTTAAATGAGCGGCTTGGGGTGAGTCTGAGAAGATTTTACCATGAAAACGTTGCTCACATTTCCATAGCTAACTTTGAGGCAAAGCTCATATCACATCATTTCCATTCTTAAACTTTTCATTTTCTACTCTAAACTTTTAATCAGACTAACAATAATTTAAAATCATTCTCTATGCTTACTTTCAGATTTATAGTATGTCTTGACTCAAAATATGTAATTGCTCAGTGCTTTCTCCTATGCATGCCTGAAAGCAAAAAAAAGAGGCCAAAATTCTGGGGGAAAAAAGCTAGTATATATTAATTTGAAGCAGAACCTGGTATAGTCATTTTTCACTGATACTCTGGGAAATCTTTGTAGAACTGTCTTAAGCAGCAAGCTGTCCAATTGGATGTAAGTGGAGAGAGCAAGCTTTGGAATAACAAGAAAAGCTGGAGAGCATAAACATTATCTGGCTCCATCAATCCTGCAGAGCTTCATCAAAAATTCAACCAGAAACAATATTATTCAAAGATCTTTTACTCTCAGATGTATACATGCATCAGAAGCTGACAACAGTAAAAGCAGCACTCCTTTTCCTTTCCTTCCTCATGCATGTACACAGTTTTTCTATCCAGGACTTTTTAAACACTTTTTAAAACTAAAAGTCTCACTGCATATGGGAAAAATTTTTGGTGTGTGCTTTTTTCTTTGAAAACATAGCTGTCAGATAAAATCCACTGTTGTGGATTACTGATTACTTTTTAGAGTTCTACAGTGACTACATGTGACAGAAGTCAGACTCATTGTACATATTTGGTGGCTTAAGTGTTTAAAAAAGCCCAAACATAACCAATATATATTTTCAAACATTTTTGTCAGATGCTTCTAGAAATTAATTCTGTTACCATACTTCATAATTCATTCTGTACTCAAATTCTACATGCAAGCAGTGAAAGCTGAACTATGGAGATTTTCAGGGAGACTGGTGCAGCTCCTGCTTCAGAGCCATTTGTGGATAGTACAAGTTAGAGCTGTAACAGCTGTACATTTCACCAGGGACGACATTCTAGTGGATCATCAAATTAAGGGAGTCTCCTATTACGGAAGGACAAGGTACAAAGACACATTTTTTGATCACAGTTGGTCCCAGGAACAGACTTACTATGAAAGAAGAAGCAAGAAGAGAGTATCAGGAGATTAACTACATTAGTAAAGACTGGAGTGGGTATGTTTCTTGTTATGCAACAGGATACAAGCCTTTGAAGACCTCCTCTCTGGATACAGCCATTTCCATACTTGCGTTCTGCATTTTCACATAGACATTTTTTCTTCTTCTAGCTGACACAAAATAGTTATTATTCTAATTCTCTTTAGCTCAATCCTTTAACTATGTACTACTTAGCACAGAAATTTCTTCAGGCCAGTTAAGCATGCATATGCAAAGCAAAATATAGGAATGATTGGCTCCTTTGCATTGATTACATATCGTTATTTACCATACTTTCTAATAGATACTTAAGTCATGCCATAGCTACATTGTTCCATGCTTTTGGACACCCCTTTCATATGCACCCTTCTGTGTTTTGAATAAAGCACGCTTACATCTTCTGAACTATGCTGTCTTATGCAATTAAGACAAACAATCTGTGGTATGCTGTCAGCTGACAATGTCAGCACAACATGCTAGGCAGGTTATCAGTTGAGATGCAGGAGGTTTATTTGAGAAACTACCTTCAAAAAGCAGTATGTTCTCTCACTGGCAATATTAAAGGTCTATTTACACAAATAACACCTACTTTTTGTCCATCTGACTTCAGATACTGTCATGCCTAAGTAGTCCTAAACTGCCATTCTGGACTGTAGACTCTAACTATGGATGCAAACACAATGAAGTACTCAAATAATGGAAAATAGAGGGAGGAAGGGGAGAGCCTAACACCATGCAGCAGTTTATACTTCAGTGAAAGCACATCTGTAATATAGACACACAAGCATATATATATATAAATTAGACAACTACGCAATGACTTTAGTGTATTTATTTCCAAAATTTACTAACTACAATTTCCATTTATTTGTGCAAATTAAAATATTGATGTCTTCTGATGAGAAGTATTACATTGGTAAAGATGGTTATAAATCAGATCCACATTCATGTGGATCTCATCTGACAAATAATCAAAAATGTGGCTGCCTTGGTGGTGACAAAGAGTAGGAAGTGAGTATTACCTCCTGAGTAATACCTGAGTATTACCATGACTACCTTCAGAGGAAGTATTGACACAAATAATGTTTCAGTTTTGTCTTGGTATTACAGATTTTACAATCTTATACTTTCTGTTGTGTGGATTATTTAGGGACTAGGAGTACAGGAGTGCTGCAGTATAACAGGCCTGCTTTTTCAAGATGAAAAAGGCTGTACTGTTATAAAAGCTCCTGGTTAACGCCAAAGATAAGTAACTGGCAGCTGATTTCAGAAATAAAATAGTTTTTCATCAACTTACATAACAAAATGTCTTACTGATAATGCAAACTGAACTTTAAAAGGGAAAAGGAAATTCAGTTTATCCTGTCCCACAACTGCCACATGTAGTTTCTCACTGTAGGATGACACCTATAAACAAATTATAAAATCGAGTAGATTGTTTGAAAGGACACAAATTAAATGTAAAAATTTGGATTTTTTTTTTGCTGATGGACAAGAAAACGAGCCCTTATAAACCAATCAGCTCATTGAAACTTAATATTCTCAATGAAAATAAATGCATCTGTCTCTTTAATCTCTTTAATAGGCAATGATCCAGCTGCATTCCCTAAGTGGCTCAACTCTTATGGATATTGAGAAGTTAGGACAGCCCAGTTTTTCTCCACTGTTAACTACCAGGACCTTACTTCATGTATGTAGTTTCACTGCACATTACCTTAATACAACAGACGTCAAAATCTTCAAGAGAGTCTGGAGGAGGGAGGCATATGGGTCATTTACAGACAAGGTTGCAGAATAAAATAAGTAGAATGACTAAAATAATACAGATCTTATTTGTACCAGATTGGCAACTAGCTAAATTAAAGTAACACCTTGCTGGTACATTTTTCTATTTAGGAGCAGATCCAACAGTAGGACTTAGATAGCTGTAACTTATTTACTTCAGTGTTTGTCAGATATGTGGCCTCTGAAGGGGAATCAAAAAACTTGTTATGCATTGAACAAGTCCAGTACTTAATAAGTGTAAATTGCTTCAGAAGAATAACTCGTAGAGCTGAATACTAGAAAGCTATAATGGAGAAGATAAACAGACTTAGGAAGAAAAAAAAAGGGGACAGCTTTAAGTTCGAGACTTCTTCTCCCAGGAAAATCTTGTTACTTAAAGCCAGTAACTTTAAATGAAAAGAAATAAAACAGTCTAGAAAACAGGGACTTGAGATACCTGGGAGTCCTAGCCGCTAAACTAAAGAGCCATATTCCCCCACAGATGCTCTACTTCTGGTGCCAGATCTTGGGAATCAGATACACACGCAAATTAACAGAGCTCATTAAGTTACCTTCTATCAGCTGAACCATGGTAACCAGCCTGGGGTGCTCTTCTCCTGTGGCAAATGAGAGATAAACACTCAGTAACTCATACCTGGTTTCTATACTTCATGCGACTTAGCTGCTTGCTTTTCAGGCCACAACAGTCCAGGGCACACATGGTGTACGCATATTCTTCACTGGTGCCTCTGTTAAAAAAACCCAAAACCAACAAACATACAAAAACAAAACCAAAGACACTAAGTTTAGGTACTTCCATGGTTAAGGAGGGTTCCCATTTGTATTTAAATTTTGAACTCAAGTATTTTAAATATCAAGGTCCTTTTCAGGAACGCTTGAGCCTTACTGGAGTTTAGCGAGAGTTCACAAGGATGTGAAAGGGAGGTTAGCGGGACCTGAACGGCTGGGAGAGGGAACTCGACACCGCCGCAACTCAGGGCATGGAGGCAGTGGCAAAGCTGCCTTTTCCCGGGGCACGTTCCTCGCACGCCCAGGGCCAGGACGTGCCCCGCGACAAAGTCTCCTGCGCCACCCGATGCAGGGCCGCGGCAAGTTCGCAGACAAAGAATGGGACGCGCCGGTGTCCGTCATGCCGGGCCGCTGCTGTCCCCCGCGGGGCGGCGGTGACCGCGGGGCTCCCTGCCCCGCCAGCTGCCCCGCCAGGCTGCGGGGACGCGGCCGGAGGGCCCGGGAGCGCCCGTCCCCCGCGGGGCGTTGTCTCCTGCCCCCACGCCGGCCGAGCCCGCGGACGAAGCTCGATGGAAGCAGGCGGGCCCTTCTTGCAGCCTTTCCCCCGCTCCTGCCCGCCGTCCTGCCCTACGCGCTGCCCCGCCGGACGCTTCCGTGCCGGATCCGCGGCCGCGGCCTGCCCGGCCCGGCGCGGCGGGCAGCGCGGCCAGGGTTAACCCTGAGGAATGCGGCGGGAGGAATGTGCATGCAGATGAGATGGATGCTAATCTCATGCTAATGAGCGGCGGTCGCGGCCGCCCGGGGCTCAGCCGGGCTCCCCGCGCCCAGACAGCAGCTGGGCTCCGCCGGCAGCCCTGACCCGTCGCCGCGGCGCGGGCGAGGCGGCAGCCCGGGCATGGTGGACTGAGACCCGGCCGCGGCACAGGGCTTCCCTGGGCTCTCGCGAGCCCCGCTCCCGGCCCCTTCCCCGGCCGTCGGAGCTTTTCCCGCTTCCCGTCTTTCTTTCTGTCCCGATGGAGCAGCTACCCCCGCCGCCCGACCATGCCTAGGAAAGCGGGGAATGGGCAGCTTCCCTTACCCGATGGCTGGGAGGAGGCGAGGGATTACGACGGTAAAGTCTTCTACATCGACCACAACACCAAGCAGACCAGCTGGATCGACCCCCGGGACAGGTGGTGCGCGGGCAGGGAGGCGGCGAGGCCCGGGCGGGGGGTGGGCTCGGAGCGGCCCCGGCGCGGAGGGACGGGCGGGGGGCGCGCCGGAGGGTCCCCTCTCGGGACGGGGAGCGGGGGGGCAGGAGAAGCCCCTGCTTGGAGCCGGGCACACCGTGCCCTCCTTCCTGCCGGCACGGGTACAGCCTGGTTTCTAAGCCCATGGCGTGAGTTGGTGTTGGGGCGGGGAGGGAGAAGCCTGTAGAGTTCCTCCCGGAGCGGCCGGGGGTCGCTGGCATTTGGGGAGTTCCCGACAGGTACCGAAGTTTGCGAGTCCCTCCCAAACCGGAGGCGCTGGGTCCTCGCCCTCCCTCTCCCCGGGGCGCTGCGGAGCGGGGCCGTCTCCCCCCTCCAGGCTGGCGGAGCATCCCGGGCGCCGGGCCGGGCCGTGTGCCCCCCGCTCCCCCGGCCCGCCCCAGCGGTGTGCGGGGCTGCCGGGGAAGGAGCCGGACTGCCGGAGGCCGTGTGTGCTCGCTAGGCCTCAGCAAGCCCAAATCCGCTCAGCCCCCGCCGGCCGGAGCCCGGCATGTTTGCTGCCCCTCCCGGGGCCGAGCTCTGTAAAACTCCCGTGGAAGTGCTTCAGCGAGTGAAGTACCCTGCGCGAAGGCTGTTCGCCCCGGAGTCCCCGGGGCAGGTCTGCCGGCTGGACAGGGATGCTGGCTCTGTGGGTCGGCTTCAATGACTGTTTTTAATAGCTGGATCACAGGCGCACAAGATACCTATTGCAAAACGTATATTTTGTCCGAAGTGGTGCTGAAAGTAATTAAACCCCAAAACTTTGTGCATATTATGAAATACAATGTTGCAATTGAAAGCAGCGCGGTCTTATTATTTGGCAAAAAACCCCAAACCAACAAACTTTTAAAAGACATTATAAATTTATGAAACAAGGAGCACTGAATTATAAATGAAGGCCTTGGTTTATATTTCTCAGGTGAACTTAGAAAAGGTAGTTGTGAGGAGGCTTGCTGACTGCAAGTTGCAGAGGGAAGTTTTGACGAGCATCATGTGCTGTGTAAGGCCTACTGCTCAGTCTTACTTGCTATAACAGCAAATTCCGGTAGTGGCAAACTTCATGCTTAAATTCCTTTGTACTTCACAACATGTTAATTACCTTGTAAATATTAGTGAGGTGATAAAGTGCACAGGACAATGCTATTTATTACACCTGGCATTCTTGGGTGATTATTTAATGCAGGTAGTATAAAACTTCTGGCTTTACTGTCTTTAGAAATAGTGGATATGAAGTTCTGTTTAGTTTTAGACCTTAAATGTGTGTTTTCAAAGCAGAATAGAAGATAGTATGATTGAGGTAAAGGAAAATGTGATATGGAGTGTACTTGTTGTAATACTGCCTCAATGATTTTACTAATTTAATTTTTTAATACATTCTGCAGTCCTGAAAAGTTCAAGAGTATTCATATTTGATGGTAAATTTTGAGTCTTCACTCTCATTAACAGACTAGACAATGATGTAACACTTGTGTGTTTCCCATCCTATGGGGATAGGATAAATATTGTTTCATTAATATCTTACAGGTGAAAGGGAAACAAAGTCCTGAGACTTTACTTCCTTGGTTCTCATTACAGATTATAAAGACCTTTTTCAGAAGAGTAGTGTTTGAAATAATTGTTAACCTGTGTCAGTCATGCAAAACAAATAAAAGGGATTTTGCCCTAGGTGCTTAAGAGAATCCATGCTTTAGTGTACATGGCTCAACTGTGAAGCTGAATTGCCTGCACAGAAGAGAGACTGACAAGCCCATCTGATGTGCAACTTGCAGTATTTGTATTTACAATATCTCTATTTGCAGTCTGTATTTCTACTGGTGACCTGTTTTGGAAAACCTAATAAGAAATTAATGAAAGTCTTGTGATGATTTTGCTTTAGATTCAGTTTTATCTTCCATGTATTTAGAGAATATACATTTGGAAACTATACAGGACATAATTTGGGCTTGCTGTCAGAAAAGTTGAAAAGTGATTTTCCAAGTTTGTCAATACAATAAACTCTGGGTTCATGCTGTTTCTAAAACTTAGATTACATTGTCAAAATGAAGGTAATGGATTCTAAAGAATGACTGAAAACGTGTTGCCCTGTCTGATGATACTTTAGGACCTTTTTTCCCCAACTGTCTTCTCTCACAGACATCATAAAGTTTTCATGATGTACCTGTGGAATATTATAGTACATAGGCTTCTAAGTTGTTTCATTGGTAAAGCAAGTGAAAAATAGGTAAGTTTTTACAGACACTATTCCTTCTGATGTTGTTACACTGCATTCCCTGGATGATTACATAGAAAGTCATGCTTGATGTTCTAAAGTAATTTTTATCCTATTTGATTTAGAAGATACACATACTGAAGACTAGTGCTGTGAGACATTAGCCATATGTTTGTAAATTGCCAGGTGTATTTGAGCACAGTTAGGAACTTCTTTGTTACTGGTGTAAAATACTCACATCTAGGAATACGAGAACAGTTGAAAATGCCATATTTGAAAGCTTCTTGGAAAATTGTGTTCGTGGTTGGGTTTTTTTGATATTTTTTCTCATGTTCTTTTCTAGAAGACTGTTCTGATAGTACATGTATTTGTTACTGCTTAGGTGGTGCAGGTCTGTTAATATAATTATAGCCTTGTGTACAGCCGTGGAAAAAAAACTTGCATCTGCTGCCAGCTTGGGACTCGGTTTTCAGTTTTGCCCACTTTATGTATCTGAATAATCCCTCTGATGTGAGAGAACCTCACGCTTTTAAGGGCAATGGTGACTTAGCTTGTGTTTTAGAAGTGTTGTGGAAGCTCGAGGGTCTTTAATGTTTTGCACTGTTCAACAGCGATTTTTCTGTCCAAACACTTACCTGTTCTGTGCTGATTTGTTTTGAAGGCTGATGGGCCAAAAGAGAGGGCACTTTAAGATATATAATGAGAAAGAGAAACAAGTGAGTGAGAGAAACAAGAATGTGAGAGTTGTAGTGACATTTTCACTCACTGAATATATAGATGTGATCTCTTTGTTTTTGACTCCCTCAAGCTACAGCAAACTGGGAACTTGCTGGTCATGACAGTTCTTCTGGAACTGGCTTATTGTAAGAAGGGAAATAGCCCAAATTATCAATTGTATCCTGCTACTACATGATGGAAATATTAAAAGACAACTATGGACTGAAGAGGGTGAAGCAGATTAAAAGGGGAGAAAGGGTTAGAGGAATACATACTTTTTTTCTAAGTTCCCTTGAAACTCTTTCATGTTCTTGGGATACTGATTAAGATATTGCTTTGGGGGTTTTTTTCTGATAATTAATAGGGGTTTGGGGTGGGACAGGAATTTGAAAAGGAAAATTTTTCTTTTTTTCTGTCATTCAACACATTTTAAGTAGGCCTCATGTTTGTTATATTCCTTAGTGGAACCAACAGAATAATGCACCAAGGAGGAGTGAAATGGGAGATAGGAATCTCAGTAATCTGAATTTTTCAGCAGCTGGATGATGCTTGGTTTTCTTCCCCTAAATTCAGGGCTTCTCAGGCCTGGATTTCTACATAATAAATAGTCCAATGCACACTGCTCATCACCATTGACTCAAAACAGATGATTTTTTTTTTATAGCTTGCCTAAAATGAGTTCAACATCACAAATTCTGAAGCTGCGAGTGATCTTCATTTAAATCTTTATCTGCACTCCTGTCCCACTCCTGTCAGTGGTAAGGAATGAGATGCTATGAAAACAAAACTATCCTTTCTGTTCTCACTTCGCTTGCCACTGAGGACTAAAATATTTTAAAAATACATTTGTATATTTGAAACAGTTCATAGTATACTTCTGCTAAAATGTTTCAAGAGTACTTGCTGACTGTGTAACTAAGAAAATGCTTGAGAAGCATTGGACGTGCAGAAAAACAGAGAACTTTTTGAGTTAAGAGATTGTGAAAGAGTTTGCTTTGTGTATAGGGAATGCAGTTTCCATTGCTGCTTTCAGTGTTTGGGGAGGTGAAAACACTACAATTTTTAGCATGGGACTCTGTAACTTGTGCTAGATTTGTCTGAATTAGAAAATTTGCTAGGTTTCAGCAATTAAATGTCACTTGCCCTTTTTCCTTAGAAAAGAAGGGCAGTTTATTCCTTACCTTCTCACTGGAGCTTGCTTTCTCTTGTCCTGTGAACAGCAGAGACTGTGAGGACTGAAGATACTGAAGCTGAAGTTATTTGAGCAGGGGGACTTTCATCCCATCTCTTTCCTGGGTACTACTGTAGCTCAGAGGTGCATGGTAAAAGACTTTCAGTCACAGGAGAAATTGGAGTCATATAAGACACTGGGCTCATTAAAAGTAGCAAATAAGAGGCAAGCCAAAATGGAATAATATGGTGAGAGGCATCATCAGAGACTCAAAAATACATTTGGATTGATTCTTTCTTGCATGTAAGGAAGCTATGCTGTGACAGATGAGTAAAATAGTAAGTGTTAGTTATAACAGTTTGAAAGGGATTGATCTTAATTCTGTTTTAAGTGCTAACCTCAACTTTGATGATATAAGGTACCACTACAGCAACTACCTGATAAAGCCTTTCTGTAGGCTGCTGCTTGCTAAGAATGAATTTAATGGCAAGCCATCACTGGTTTCTCACATCATTTCTCATTCCCTTCCTATCTTCCCTTCCCTTGTTTGCTAGTTTGAGGAGAGAGTGATGGTTTTACATTTTTGATGGTGTGGAGCTGCTAAATGATTGTTTCAACATACTTTGTGACATTTGAGCCTTGATAAGCAACGGTCAACTTGCTCTTTAGAAAAATTAGTAGAGAATCCTTTGATGGCACTCCAAGGTGTGCAGCTTGCAATAATCCTGTAGTGAGACAGGGCAATATTTTTTCCCCAAATATCTTTTTCTTCCCTGTTTCAATCTGTAATATCATTTGCTGATTTTTATCCCAATTCTGCATAATTTATTCCTGCCTCCTTGTCTGCTCAGGAATGTGCATGTGCCCTGTGAAACTGTCTAGTACCTCATTCTGATTTCAGTGACAGGTTGAGGACTGCTTTTACTTAATTGATCTATATATTTATTCAAAATAAAACCCCTGATGCAGGTACTGAACATGCAATGAGAGACTAGCTGTGTCTGAAGTTCTGACATCTTCATTTGTTTATCCAGTGTAAAGTAGAATTCTAATATTGCAGTGCTACTGTAGCTGTGATAGCATCAGACAGTGTTAAAATACAAAGTGATGGTGTATGTGGGCTTTTTAACCAGTCTGTCATTTGCATAGGGCTGTGTGTTGTTGATTTTAGCATTAGTGAAAATGGCCATGGTAACTCTGAGATAATGCTTTTATTCTTTATTTCTTTGGGAGTGATAGAGCTGCACTGTGTCTTTTGTCTTGGAGCATGTGAAGTTAACAAGTCAGGAAATGCTGCTGAGTATTTGCTTATGTGTGCAAAGTATGTACTGCTGGTCACAGCCAAGAGCTGTGACCTGGTATGTGAAGTGGGACAAGTGGTAAAGGCTGTGGTTTACCCAGACCTGTGTCTGTAGTACTTGCCTACCCGAGCTATTTTGATTAAAACCTATCTTGACTTACAATAAATATAGTGTTACAATAGTTGTCACGCACAACATAAGACTTAATGAGAAGTTGTACATGTGAAGGAAAATAGCAAGAGTCAATGTATATATCAGATACGAAAAATTATTTATAACTTTAGAGATCTGTACAGATTGCATTAGGAGTACTTGATTTTTTCCCAGTTAAATAACCAGTCTTCAACTGTTTGGTTAAAATTCTGTGCTTTGAACATGATACTAAGGTTATTCTAATAAGATAAGAGGACTTCTCTACTTCCACTTACTGATGTTTGTAACATCAAGAGATAAGTTGAATTTTGTGAAAAGGATTTTGTTTTGGTTTCTTTTTTTGGCTTTTTCTTTTTAGCCTAAAAAAGTGTCATAGGTATTTGTGATTTAACAATTTATACATCACACAGATGACTGAAAACTGGACTACTACTCCTGGAAGTAATGGAAAAGATTGAAAATGGACAAACATATTTACATACAGTAATATTTCCATGGTGATACACTTTCAGAAAGGCATGAATAGAAAGGATGCTAAGGTTCCACAACTGTTATGCTGTGGTGTGGTGTTCTTACAAATTTAAGGAACCTGGAAGGGAAGTAGAGGAGGATAATGCAGCCTACTGAGTCCAGACTGGCATGGTTCTTCTTTCATGTCCTCCTGCCACCAAAACTGACCCCAGGAAGTGATTTGGCTAAAATTAACCCCCTTGTTTTTAGGGTTGTTTTCCAGCAGAATCAGTGTTGTGTTGCTGACTGGGTAGTAATGCTAGTGTGAGCCAGGAGGCGAGTCCAGAGCTGGGAGCCAAAGGGGAGAACAGTGCTGTAGAAATGAAGATGCAGATCAATCCTAGTTGCCATGGAACTATTGTCTTAGATGTCCATTTCTTTTGTTGGGTGTCTCCATTGTTTTCTTGTGCATGTGTTTGTGTTCATCTTTGCTGGGTGAGCCAGTAGTAAAACTGTCACAGATGTCCTGATCCTAAATATGTTTTCTGTCACCAAGAAACCTTTATGATGTTGCAGAGTTTTTTACTGACCTTTAAAATGTTTGTTGCTCTGAAGCTTGTGTTGAAGAGGAATTTTGTCATTGCATGGTTGCAGAATTAGCTGTTTTTTGGGAATGTGCTGCTGTTGACAATATGCTTATGAATAGCTAATTTTGACTGTTTATGAAAGTAGATAAGAAATTCCTCGACTTTGATGCATTTTGTTCCTAATTATTCCTAAAATGTGTTTTATGCTCTGGTGCAAAGTGTCTCACCAGAATGATGGTGTAATTCAAGATTTTTAATGTCTTATTGTGTGAAGCAAACTGGAGCCATTTGTCTTCATGCATTTGAGGTCGTCATCTGTATGGACAGATTGGCTTGTCCTTCATTTGGAAGGAGCAGCTAGTGGCTGAAAAGGGGAGTTATACAGTAGTTACGGTTTTCCTTTTGTGTTTCTTGAGTAATTTGAAGGGATTTGCATTGTGGGTGTAGGGTTTGGGTCTTTTTAAATAGCACATATTGGGTATTGATGAATACTATTGCTCTTCCCAGTGACTTTTTCTGTGCAAAACCATAATGATGACGAAGTTCCTACCTGATGAAGTCAATCTCCGACTCTTGTTTTTAAAAGAGCTTCCTGGAGGAGAGATTCCTTTTCCCCCTTGTTTAAGTGTACTTTTAAAAAGCTAATTTGCTTTTGGTATTTTTTTGTTGGTTAGGACTTGTGGGCTAGAGGCAGTCTGTCAGTTTATTCTGTCAACTGAAACAATCATTTGCATCTTATAGAACAAGATCAGATGCTGTTCTTTGAACTTGGATACTGTTTGTACTTGAAGAAAGGCAACTTTATCTCATCAACTGTGAATACATATTGTATTCAAAGTAATTGTGTGGGTATGTAAAGACACATTATCTTGACCTGCAAACTTGATCTTCTGTATACTCATGCTGTGTGGAATACAGTATTTCAAGTTGGACCTGCTTTGATATGTCTGTGCTATTTTTCTCAATTCATGAAATAAAACTTCAATCTTTATTTGAAAAACAAAAAGAACAACCTACTGGAATGCCTTCCGTAATATGCTGATTGATCTGGTAATCATGCTTTCAGTGTCTAGAATTTTTTTTTTACTTTCGGTATAGGGGGAAAGATCTAGAAGAATCTGTATTTTAACTAAACTCTGTTTAGAGGACACTCTTTCTATATTAGCAACCTTCTCCTTTTGTTAATGAAGGTATAGTACTTTACACACCTATTGTTTCTTTTTAAAGTACTTTCAAGTGCTAAACTGTAGTCTTGTCCAGATAAGCCCCTTTTAAGGCTTACAGATCTGTCCGGTGAAGATTTCTTACTCTGATTTAATGCCTGGCCCTTTGCTCAAAAGAGCTTGCCTCCCTCATGGAGCTGGGAATGTCTGCCTGGGAATGGGACTGTTTTTAATCATGTGGCAGATGAACTTTTGATAGTCTGCAAAATGTGTACAAGCACATCATGCCATATGGCAGAAAATATGCCCAGTGCATGATGAATGTCGCCTGCCTTTTTTGCTAAGTGGCAGGCGTATGTCTTAGTAGCATCTTGTCAAGATGGGTTTACCAAAGCACAGGTGTCCCCTGTCGTATAGCTGCATGGCAGTGTTTTTGTTGGGATCACACTGTGGAGGAACAATTCTGGTCTCTTCTGCCTGTTGCTCTCTAGGACTCTGCTGGGCAGGGTATTTGCTATGTTGTTCTCTTAGTGCTTCCTGAAGAGGAGGTATGACCCACTTTGGCTAAAAAAGTGGGCATTTTAACAGTGCTCACCATCTGTGATGGACTGCAGAAAATTGTCAGGGAAAAACATCTATTTATTCTTGATGGGGAAACAATGGGATGGGTTTTTTTCCTTTGTCTGGTACTGTCAATGGTTAAACTGCAGCGTAGCCCCGAAATGTCTGTCTCGTGAGAGGCCATGATGATCTGATCAACAAGGAGTACTCTTATTCAATGTCTGGTCTCTTCATTCTTAATGCACATTTTCTTGATCATGCAAAACACCTCTATGCAGACTTTAAATTTTTTGCCTCTTTACCAATTTTAACAAAATGTCTCTGTGAAAACTCTTAATTCCTCTCATAAGTAACCCTGTACAAAATTTGTTGGCTAAAAAACAGTTTGCCTCAGAGGCAGAGATGTGATTCAGATTTATGTATTAGATTTTTGAAATGCTGTTGCTAGCCAATTAACTGTATTTTTTAAATGCTGTTATTTGGCAAGTGATTACAGTGTCATCCTGTGGTTTGATTCATGTTCATGAGCCATTCTGACTGTAGCCTGACTCTTGCAGAGCCTGACCAAGGGGGTTGCTGGTTTTGGCTTCTGTTGCGCAAAGTATGCAGCAGAGACCCGTTGTCAATGGAGAAAGGTTTATAGTGCAGTGAGGCTGAAACAGCTGGGAGATGAACTAGAGATGGAATATTTGGATGTTCTTCTCAGTTTTGGGAAGGCAATGGGAGAAGTAGGACATGTAGTGTTTCTAATGGACTTTGCTTCTGTGAAATAGTCTGTGACCACTACTGCTTATGAAGCTTCTTCGACTTAGTCTTTGGTGGGTTCGTAAGAGATGCTTGTGATACAAAGTTTCCTTGTGAGCTAAGTGACATTTTTGTTTCATAGGTTATCCACCACTCAAGTGGCCTTCTGTTGTCATATGTGTGTTGTTACTTGGGATGTGATTTAAATTTTAAGACATTTTGTCTGTCCTGGGTTGCACTATGAATACCCAGCTTGAGGTATCTCTGTATATATACGTTATTTCTTGGTAGAGCACGAAATAATCTACTTTTATTTTTAAATTATTTTTGAAGAGAGATGGCAAACATCAGGAGACTCCAGAAGTTTGGGAGCTCAAATTTCATATAGGAAGCATTTTCTCAGTAGAAATGTATCAACACAATACTCGTGTTCTTAATTTATTGTTAAAACTGTGACAGAAGTCAGACGTATGGGCTCTATGAGACTTAATTATGCTTTTGAGTACTCTTGGGAATGTACTCCCATGTGTACTTAAGCCCACTGTCCATCCAAATCTGATGCCCCTATTCCCAAGACGTATACAATGTATACTCAGTGTAGTCACATGTTAAAGAAAAGGAAAGTCAGGTCTTTTTCAGTTCATTCTGTTAGTGCTGTCTTAATGTGTCCTCATCTTGTACAGCAGTTTGTGGTAAATTCTAAATTATGACCTTGCAAACGTTATCTGTGACTGTATTTTTTCTGAGGTTTATTTTAGTTACATTCCCTGTAATGGAAAATTTTATTGTGTGCAGGATCTGACCCAAATGGTATTTTGGGTCTTTTGTTGCTTGAGACTTCTAGTGTGAAGTGCAAAGACTTGCACGTAGCCCCCCTTTTTAGTTTGGATGGAATTGTACAGTGGAAATGAGTTCTAGTTTGGAGTGCTGTGGACTTCTGTCAGAAAGGGTTGCAAAATAACTTATGGTATGAGTTTAAGGCAGAAAACTATTTAGTATTACATTCCAGAATGAACAGTGACAAACTGACAAACTGGCATTGGAATGTCCGTAGGGTTGGAGTAAGATTAAGAAAATGGGATAGTCCTCAGATGATGTGATTCTGAGGGTCTGACTTGAATTGCACCAATTTCACCCCTCTGAAGTAAGTTACAGTGTTCCCTTTAATTTATGGATTAATTCATTAATTGGTTTGAAATGTAGACATGTGGAGAAACCCCAGAAATCAAGTCTTTTCTTCTGTGTTTTCATGTCTTAATGTTGCTGGTCAGTAGGAGTTTTGTCAAAGATTTTCCTATTTCCCACATTCTCTTGCAGTTTGCAGCTGTGTTTTATGCAGAAGTGGCTGAGGTGGTGCTTTAGTGGGCTACAGCATGAGGAAGGATCATTTGGAATAGAAATATAAAATATTTAAAATATATTTGTCTTAAGCATTGAGGAGTAAATGGGGTTACATAAGAGAATGCAACTCAAGGCAGCAATCTGACAAGGGATAAAGACCTCCTTCTGTCGTGTTGCAGTATTGCAGTGTTTGAAATGAACTGCTAACATATTTACGGTCATTCTAGTGAGTAGTAGAATGCTATGGATGTGAATAATCATCTGAAGCCTCTACAGGGCATTCCTGAAATAGTGTTTAAATGACTAGAGATATTATGGGATGCAGGAAAGTTTACAAATACCACAAGCCTTTTAGTCAGGCTAGTCTGGTCAGTGGTTTACTCCTGCAGCAAGTAAGGCTCAATATGCAGGATTACTTAGAACACAGTAAATAGATGTTATGTTCAAGTTTCTGAACTCTGCATATCCTTTTCTGTTTTTTGGGGGGGTTTTTTGTCTCTGTTATTGATAATCCCTAGGCTCTCATTTTATATCTACTCTTGGAGAGAAAGGTAGAGAACTGAAGTTTGAGGTTTGCTAAGGGGTTGTTGGTTAAGCAGATGTTAGCTAAATTAATGCTGCTATGGTCTAGAAGGTGGATGAACTGCTGATAGCAAAAGAAATTATTATGGTGTTATGGATTTTGGTTTTTGGTTCTTGCTTTTCTTGTTTGCTTATGTGGTTGTTTTTCTGGCTCACTTGCTAGCATGACTTACAATGATGTAAAATGAGCCACAGGCTTCTGTGCTGTAGCAGGTTGCTGATTTGCATTCAGGACCTGGCTGGCCTGTTGGCTCATACATGAAAGACATCAAAACTTTATTTTTCCAGGCAAGACTTTGGCAAGAAAATGAGCTTGGAGGACAAATGTAAAACAGTTACAGATTTTTAATGCAAAACCCTTAGAACCGCCTAGATTTGCTATTTCATGTCTTTTTTGGTTTTTTTCAGCCATGTTTTGCTGAAAAATTATAATGTATCTTCTTTCTGGTCAAAGTTGTGGTGCCTAGTGTGGCTAGTATTTTAAAAAATGTATAAAGAGTATTTTAAAAAAGAAACAGCAACAACAGCAAAACAAACTCAAAAAAATGCCCTGAAGTAATGTTCCTATAATCAACATTTGTGATTAATAATTTAATCAGTTTAATTATTTTTCATTTTATTCTGAATTTGGCTGGTGTCCTAGTTAGTTAAGCAGCTTCATCCAGCTGCCTGAAGTTCTTGAAACACTTTCACTGCATGTGTCTGATGTTGAGGGATGACAGTATTTAAAGAACCCTTCTTGTGGCAGAACTTACTGAGGTACTAGGTCACTGCTTATTGAGGTAATAGGTTTCTAACAGATCTTTTGAGAATAAACTCTCATAAATAGCTATTTTGTAATTCTGTATTTGAAGTTTTTAAAAATGGCCAGTATTAGAACTTTGCCTGAATACCCTCTTTTTACTTAGGTGCAATAAGTACCCATCTGTTTAAGACTTGCAGAAATGCTTAAAGCTGATGTTGCACAGATGATGAACACAGTAACATTCAGACACCATGAAAGGCTTCATGTGGCCTTGATGATGGTGATGTCCTGATGGGTATTTTGATTAAATAATAACTTAGTACTTAACTTTAACATGAGATGATTGGATACTTGTAAAAAATGTTGATGGACAAGAAGCTTAAAGGGTCCTGACTTAAAAACAGTTGCACCTAGTCAGAAGTATGAGCATATACCCTGGAAATCTAGTCCCATGGTCACCTGAACTGTAGTCCTGACCATAACAGGTCATAAGTCTCTTTGGACCAGCTGATCCAGAAGTCAGCATTGAGAGATGGAAGCAGTACTTAAGCAAGTTTCACTTCATTATAACATCTAGCAGCCCAGGAGGTTGGAAGCACTCTGAAACCACGCTTTTCCCAGTTGAGATGTACCCAAAGAACATTTCCTCTCTATTTCTCCTTGGAATATCTCCTTTGGCTGTGAATCAGCCTGACATCACTTGATGATGAAGGTAAAAAGGAATATTGGGATGGTAAAATCTTTCAAAGTGCCCATTCCTATAATGAGTGATGCTTTGTCTTTCCAAGAATGTCTACACTGAAGTCATAGAATTCTGGGCAAATCAAGGAGCATAAATAAGCTTCCTGCTGCTATGTACAAACTCATCAAGGTCCAAGTGAGGCAATTTAGGGACAAATTTTTTCCTCTGGTGTTAAGACCTTTGGATCTGCTGTAGAAATATCCCAAGAATGTATCCAGTAATAAAAATCAGATATTAAGTTGGAAGACAGGAGAGTGGGCACAGGGTCTATGTGATGAATAGCACTCTTTATTTTTAAATATGTTTTTAAATCAATAGAAGCAAACACAAAATTTTACAAAATCCAGGTTTACTGTTCTATTTCAGAGAAACACATTAGTGAATTACTGTATTTCAGTTCTACCCATTTACTTGAGATACATTTGATTTTCATGTGAAAACATTTATACATTTCTTTCAGAGAATAAAATGGTTCATGATATAATATGATTGCGGCAGTATTTGGCTGACACTTGTCAGTTTGGGCGGTCTGATACACAGATGAATTTATGAAAGAGAGAAGTGAGCCTAGCAGACTCTGAAGTTTTGATTTTGTGAATAAAATTTTGTGCAAGTAAAGGTTGAAGGTGTTTCCCTTTCCATGTGTTGCTTCTGTCTGACACACCCCTTTCAGTCATACTATACATCTGTTTGTGCAGATTTGTTGTGAATCAGAGTAGGGTTTAAAAGCAGCAAGAACAAAGATGAAAAAGATCCCATTAAAGATAACAGCAAAACAAAAGCTTATAGTACTACATCAGTGAAAAGTCAGTTTACCTTTTTTTATAAAAGTTATTATTATTTTGAAAAGATTGATCATCTTAACACAATCTCTGAACATTGTGGAGACTAAGGATAAATCAGGTATAGAATGCGTACCACATGAGTACTGACTTTGGTCTTCCATACAAATGTTAAAGTGACAGCAGGAAAATGATGAATTTTTTTTTTCAATAGAAACCACAGTTTTAACATGGAAATGGAATTAATATTGTTCATTATACTGAAACTAATGGGCCAGTATATAATCTGCATCCCAGAAGAGCTTTAAAAATATTTGCAAGTGGAATTGCAATTATTTACTGCATCAGAAAAAAAATTGTCAGTGTAGCTTGGGATTTGTGAGCAAACACTAGAATAGGTCACCCTGAGTGCTTGTGGGCATCACTCAGAGCACCCTGGTCTGATTTCAGAATTGTCCTGCATTGGGCAGTATGTTAGACATGACTTCCAGATGTTCCTTCCCTTCATTTTTTACCAGGCATATGTGGGTAAGTGCAGCTTTATCAGTGTTAGATCATCAAATTAACTAGACATCATGTTTTGGAAAGAGATACTAGTTTAGGCAAGGTGAAGTGTTGATCTGATCTGTTTAAATTCAAGCAAAGTACTTATTACCCTACCCAACATGAAGTACTTAATCCCAAACACCTGTGCCTTTAAAGGACAGATTAGATGATCAAGTAGCTGTGTGACAAGGAGACTAAAATGTGCTCTGTTGGAATGGGAATTATGACAGTAGTTGGAGTTTTTAGGTGCTGTTTAGCAGCGTGATGAGAGTAACTCAACCACTGTTCACTTGAGTAGTGTCTAAAAAGATTTAAAGCTTCAATTTGCTGTAGCTATCAATTCTATGAGCAAAAATATGGAAATTAAATTTCTTTGTCACTTTAAAAACCAACTCTGCTCTGTTTGATATCAATATAGATCTCCAATACCCTGGAGTTACCATGTACTTATAATAATTTGAATTTTGGAATTTGGTGAGGAAAATATATATTACACCTCATGATTGGTTTATTAAAGATACCTCTGTATGAGCTACTTTATTTGCAGAATAATGTTAAAATTACTACTAAATGTACTAGAAACATCTTGTTAATTTTTTTTTTTCTTGTTCCTTCAAATGTGACTTTGGAAGGGACAGCATTTTAAAGTTTGTTCCAGAAGGCACTTTGAGAGATGGATGATTGAAAACAACTCTCCTGAATGGCACCTTGCTGTACTTCATAGATCATAACAGCTTTTATTCACCACTGTGATTGTTTTTTAAATTACTACCTGTGGACGAAAACTTGAAAGAATTGGCCTGCTGGCTACATATTTGGTTTGATTGAGGGCTATCTTGAAGCTGCCTTTAAATTACATGGGGTTCTTGATGATCCTAGCATTTTCTAATCTTTTTTTGTACTACATGTTTTGTTTTGTTTCTTAAATTCTTGCAATTTTAGGAAGAATAGTAATTTTATCTTAATTTATTTTTTGTTTTAAAAAAATGTCATTTCAAGCTAAGATGTACAGAAATGCTTCTTTAGCAAATGATAGTTGCTTATTTTGCATCATTCTTTCACTGGAAGTCATAAATTATGTAATGAATAATTATTATACTAATAGCTGCTGATGGACTAGAAACTGTTTAATTTATAAGAGATATGTTTGTCATAGGGATAGCTCCAAGTGACATCCATAACAGTGGTGCACAAAAGCAAAACTGCTCTAATAGTTTATTGAAAATATCAATAAGGCAGTAGCATGCTATGTGGACATTTCATTGAATTGTCACTAATAAGCCAGGCAGAAGAAAAGGGAAAAAATGAATGTCTGAAGACAAACTGACAGTTGAAGTTGGTTAAAATATTTAAATAAACTTCTTTTTTTTCAGAAGTTACAGTGTTGGTAAGTCTGTATAAAACATTCCCTTCTTCTGTTTTGATGAAAAATTTGTGTCAGAGGCTCTTTTGGGAGTGTAAAAACTGGGAATATTTTATTGCTTGTTAGCCAGTGTAGTGCTCAGGAATGTGGAAAAGTCAGATTCCAATCCCTTTTCTGAGCCAGAATGGCTTGGTGCTATTGAAAAGCCATCTTCCCTGAATGAATGAGATGGAAGAGGTACCGGAGCATCCCACTTCTGTTTCCTGAGCTGCCATAACCCAAGGCAAGAGGAAAATCCAGTTTTCAGTTTTGGAAATGGATCATTTTGAAAAAGTTGAGTGGGGGGAAAGCAGACAAATAAACTAAAAGAAACAATGCTGTAGAAATTCCTGTGGAATGTAATCGTTGTCCCCTAGATAGCATTGAGAGGTGTGCCTGTCACTAGAAACATTTAACCAATCAAGTACTGTCTGTGATCTGCATAAATTCCTCTCAGATTTTCATCAGCTGCAGTTCCCAGCTTCAGCTGCCACGTCCTGAGTGCCCTCTGTTCCTAGAATTTGATCTTTTCTCTTCTATTCAGAAAATAGCTTGAGCGAATAAGCAGAAGATTGGCGTGTGATGAAAAGAGAGGGTTTTAGCCTGTTCAAATATATCACTCCATCTGTGTGAATAGTATGGAATAAATAAAAGGTAGGTAAGGGTGATGGCAGCAGGAGAATGCAACATTTTTCAATGCTCTGAAATCCTCAATACATTTAACTTGCTGGCAGTTTAACAACACAACTAGGATTGTTAGTGACTGGCAGGAGGAGCACGATTTGCGCTGGACAGTTCTTGTTAGTTCTGCTTTTTGGGCCACAACAGCAAAGCAGAAGGAAACAAAGACATAACGGTCAGGGTTGGGGTGTTTAGGTCTTTGTATTGTCTTAGTAGGGAGTTTGCAGGCTACAAACATCTCCCCTAACCTCAGCTGAGGGGTTTCCCTGACCTGTCTCTACCTCTTTCTGCACCTAGTGACTGCAAATCATGCTCTGCAAAAAATACTCTGTCCCACTTTGCTCTTCTGACAGACAGACAGACTTGGCAGCCTTTCTCCTAGCATGGGTATCACAGGAGCAGCATGGCACATGAATCTTCTTGCCTGTGTCTCTGCTGTCCCTGCAGTTGTCCACTCTGCAGCACAGTCTTGGTTACAGCCATTCGTAAGTATTTGGGCCATTTGTAAAGGGCTTTGGTTATAGTTTAAGCATAGTAAATGTCAGTACAGTAAAGGCCCTTTGGACATCAATTAAGCTTCCTAGTCAGGTTTGTGAAAGGAAGAGATTTTGTCTTCCCAAAGCCCCGTGAAAGAATCAAAAATGCCATAGCCTGCTTTTTTCAGCTGGCACAGTGGATTGCCATGCTCCATCAACCAGACTAATTCTTTGGCTGCCAGTGAGGGTCACCAAGCACTGCTGCTTCCTTGTGTATCTCCCAGCAGCTGGCTTTAGAGGGACAACAGGAAGAATAATCCAGGCATGGAAAAACAAGGAGATAACACTCTATTTGTCTCTCTTGCACAAGGCCATGCATTTCTTCTGCAGGTTCTTGTCCAAAAATATGGTGTTATTATCAGAAGTTACCTGTGGTGGTGTTTGGGTTTGGGTGGGCTTTTTTTGTAGTAATTAGGATTCCAAATAGAATCTGTGTGTCTGCTGGTATGAATGGATTATTGAAAGCAGCAATCACTCTGAGACAGAATGTGTATGTGTAGATACAGAAATGCTAATAAGTACTGAAATACTGTAGTGTTAAAAAATGATCAGTACTGGTACCTGTAGACTGCTCTGGTACCATTTGGTAGAGGTCTCTAGTTCTTGTTGCTATTTATGTAAGTTTATATAAACCAAACCAGAGACCTTGTTACAATCTGTTTATTGCAAATACAAATGATAGAAGTACAATGACTTTAATATAGAGAAAGCAGTATGGTGAAGGAGAGAAAATGTGATGGGCAAAATGAAATCCTTTTTGTATCTTTGGCATGAAGCAGTGAAGTCGGCAAAAAAAACAGGCCTTGGACTCTTTCACCTGGACTTCTAGTAAAGAGCAGAGTTTTCCCACTATTTCTTCAAGGGGAAAAACTGATGAAACACAGAAGTTGGGTTGGGAGAGAATGATACTACCATGTACTGAAAAAGTCGGTGAAGAGCTATGCAGATCATGTTTAAGAAGGAATGCAAATGCTTTATTTTATTGCAAACCCTGCCTTGCTTCCTTTTTGTTTCTACCTACAAAAGTTCAGTTCTTCATATCATGGTACAGAAGGAGATGTTTGTTGTACTGACAACTCAAAGCACGATTTGATCAACTCGTAACTGTGTTAAAAATATTTTGAACCAAATGTAAAAGAATGGGGTTTTCATTAAGCAAGCATGTAGTGCTGATGATTAACTTCCACTTCTTCAAGTACTTGACAGAGGATCAGATCTCTCTTTTAATGGCTGATTTAAATCAATCATTATTCTGTCCAGCAAAATTCCGAGCCCACCTTTGAAAGTTCTTTTGAGAATTATACTTCCCCACCCGCGGTTATATCTGCCAGATCAGGAAATTACAGCTTTTTCTTTTAAATTTACTAGGGAATCCCTGGAGCCTAAAATTCAGAAAACAGATTTTTGCTGGACTGTGAATAATTACGGTCCTCTCCTTCTTCCTTAACTTCTTCACATACTTTCTAAATTAGAACTTTAGCCATGCTGAGTGCCTGCAGATAAGCTAAAAAAGAATTGCCATGGACTGTCATGAGCTTGGAAATCTGTCCTCTTGTTAGTCAAACTCCATGCTCATGCACATTCTGGCTGAATGTTAATTTTCCTTGTATTTGTTTTCTTTACATAACGTATTGTAGAGCATTGAAATGCATGCAGACACCCAATGGTATTTTCAACAGATTAGAAGTTTGACTCCTATTTAATTAGAATGTGCCTACTTTTAAACTTTCCAGTACTTCTGGAAATTGTTTTAGATGACTGATGTTTATAGGATGAGAGTCAGAAGCCTAGCCTCCAAGTAGATACATTTTATTTTAAAAGCTTGAATGATACATGAAGTAATTTCCTAAAGGAACCTAAGGATATTATGTAGAATTGCAGGAAAAATAGTAGCATTAATATTTATGTTAAAGATTTTTCACAAAAGCAACTGGTGTAGATTGATTTATGAGAGATAGTAAGAGCCTTCCATTGAGAAATTGAAAGAGAGTACCTAAGTAATTGGATAGTAGAGATTTGTATCTGGACTATCTCTTAAGAGCAATCTTCTCTATTCAGTTTAAAAGAATAATAAATGGCAAATGGAGATGTAATGGTTATCTTGGCAAGGAGTGACTGTATTTCCACTGTATGAGCTAATGCTGAGGTTTTTTCATTACTCAAACTGTATGAAAACTTTACATCTAACAAAATACTGAAAGTGATTTTTATGAAGTATTCATTTAAAAATACTGTGTCTAAGAAATTCCAGAAGTCTGTGAAATTGCAGCTTCCTAGTTCAGCCGAATTTATTGAAGCATTGCTTATATGGCAGCTTGCCTCCTACAGTACAAAAGATGTGTACAGTGTGGGAGATTACCGTTAAATCAATTGTTTGTGCTTAGGTGCTGTTTTTCTATGAAAGTGCCTCTGCTCAGTATTTGAGACAGCACTGTAGTTTTTTGTGTCATTAGCCATTGTTTTTAAACTGTCTCCTTACGAGCGCCTCATTAAGGAACTAGTTTGGACTAAAAAAAAAAAGTTAAAATGGCTAACATAAAGGCTCTCAGAGAAGGACAAAATGGTTTTTTGATTTTGTTTTGGCAAACATGAAAAAAAGTCAGGTAATTAAAGTATTAATCACATACAAAGTTTGCTTCTAGCCTTGTCCAAGGCAAGGCTGCCTTTGACTTTGGTGTAGATATTTCCTTGGCTTGTTCTGTGAAGTTTTGTATCCTTTGCAGGATTGGGCAATTAATTGATTTACATTATTCTAATTTGAAATTCAAGTAGCCAGTAGATCAGGGTATTAGAATAAATATAAATTTTCCTAATTGCTCAGGTATTTGCATTTCATAATCCAACAGCAACCAGTTAAGATTCATTGTTAGTCCAAAAAACCCTCAACCTACCAAAATCAGCCTCCTGACTTTTACCACATGAAAACTTTACAAAGCAGGTAAGCATTTCTCCAGTTTTGCTTGCTTAGTCCTATCTGTCTGATTTTAATAGCTGAATCATAAGGAGGAGGAGGAGGTGGAATCACGTATGTTGCAGCACTGCCTGTGATCTCCATCAAGAACCGGGGTTTCAGTGTCTTTTAGGAACTCTGTTGTTTCATGACCAGTTCACATCAATCTGAATTCAGACTGCAAAGGGTTCCACTCTTTTTCTTGTAGTGGCATTTTTACTGGTAGTGAACTGGTTAGGCAGCTAAAATGGTTAAAAAAATTAAAAATTCAATTTCTCCTGCTAGTTTTTTTCTTTGAACTGACTTACTATGGAGTCATGTAAGTGCCGGAGAAGAGGTATGAACATGTAGCATGGAGGAAAAGCCGAACTGTGACAGCCAGGTTAGGTCAACTTAAATTGTTATGGAATTGCAGTATTTGGTGTGGCATTAGGATGGGGCAAAAATTATTTTTCTCTACTCAAGTTACACAATGATGAAGTTTTAAGCTCCAAGAAACAAAGGCAAAGCAGCAGTGAGTACACATCTATTTATGCGCGTGCGTATGGTTTGGAAGTGTGGCAATAGCAAAGATTTAAAAATTGTGCAAAAAGCACAGTCAACTGTGAGATCAGAGTTACTCTCATACTACTAGTCCATTTGGTTTGTTCCACCACATGCCTATCCTCATGGTGAATTTTTTTTCATTATATTCAACCTAAACTTGTTTCAACTTACGTCTTTTTTCTCTCATCCTTCCACCATGTCAACCCTTGCAAGGAGCTTGACAGTCATCTCAAAAACTTCCTTGTAGGTAGGGACAGGCTGCTGCTGCTGCATTGCTCTGAAGCTGCCTCTTGTCCAGGCTGAACACCCCTCAGTCTCTTCACTTCAACTTGGTGCTTGGGTGCTTCAGCTTTCCCCTGGACTTGCACCAGTTAGGTTTGTTGATGTTTTTCTTGCCACGGATGATCAGAACTGGGTGCAGTAATTGAGATGCAGTCTAATGAGTGCAAAATAGAGGAGGTAATCACTTTTCTTGCTCTATTGGCCACACTCTTGCTGATAGGGTAGGCTGTTGGCCTTCTCTGCAGCCAGGGCTCTGGTCCAATGACAGCTCACTGCCCACCAGGCCCCAGAGCTGCTCCCCAGCTGGTCAGTCCCAGCCTCTATTGCTGTAAGGGGCATTTGCTTCCTGGATGCAGGACTTTGCATTTGTTGATTCTGAGTCTCTGAAAGTTCCTATTGGGCCGTTCCTGTAGCCTAAGTCTATCTGAATGATGTTCATGTGTTGACTTTGTTGATTGTTCCCACCCAGCATGGTGTCATATGCAAGTCTGATGCCTTTTCCAAATCATTAATACAGATGTTAAACAGGACAGGTCCCTCCAATAGTCCACTTTTTACTGGCTTCCAGGTAGAATACAATCTGTTGACCACTGGTCTGAAGAAAGTCAAGCCTGATTTCCAGGCTACTGTTGCAAAACTAGGACAGATGAATTGGGACTGTGTTTTTAATCAAAAGTGAAGACTAGCTATGATTTCTTTCGTACAACTCAAGATGGAGCTCAAACATGTTAGTCTCTTGACTAGGTTAGCTTTCCATGGTTAGTGAAATTCAATTTTGACCATATATTATTTGCCAGAAGTGGGATTCATGTAAATCTAAGAAATGTCACCTTGAAGAAATGCTTCTAAAAAACTTTGTGACTATAATTCAACACAACCAGAAAAAAAAAGTTAGGCAAAACTCTAGTGATTCATTATAAAAATGTTCAATAACTAAATGGTTATTAAATAAGAATACACTAAAGGGACTTCAAGGATATTTTTGCTTGTGAGTTGCAATGCTCACAATATTCTGTGTAGTAAGACAGTTTTAAGAATACTTTCTAATATGATTCAGTTTGAAGTATGTGCACAAGACCGAAGTATTTTTCTTCTTTTTCTTGTTTTTTTCCTCCTGGGAAATACTCTCTTCACTTTCATCTTTGTATATTAACTCTTAGGATTTGTGCATTATGTGTTCCTCTCTGTTGCCAAAGAATAATGCTGCTATTTTAGTAGCTATCTTGAAAAGTATCACCTGTTTTGGTTGGTTAGTTGTCTTTTTAAACCTTAATGTAAAGGTCAGCAGATTCTATGTGGTCAGAGTCCTATTTTTAAATTTATTTTAAGACAAGGTACTGTGTCTGACACAGTTTCTGTCTTTTGGAATTCCAATTTGCAGTTACAACAGCCTTGGGAAAGGAAGAAGTGGCAGATTTAATTCATCCTTCTGCATGTGCTAGAAGATGAGTGAATTTAGATTAGGAACTCCAATAGGAATATGGTTGTATCTGGAATATCGTATTTACTGTCACTGTGAATCTGTTCTTTGTAATTTTTGTCAAATCTGTTTTTGAAAGCAGTTATGAGTTATCAACAAAATGCAGTGGCAGTGAGGTCCAGCTATGACTGTGTATTGTGCAGAACTTTGTTTTGAGCCTGCTCTTCTGTACTTTCTGCATGTGTTTCTTGTGTCATGAGAAACAGAGTATGTGCTGCCTGTTCCTTTCATGTGTTTGGTATTTCCACTCTGTGAGAAACTACCATGATGAATGACATTAGCCTGTTCAGTTGTGTTACATTCTGTACCCTGATTGCCACTGCCCACTCTGTATGTTGGTCTGTTGTTTTACTTTCAACATCATGTTGTGGTGCAGAAGTACAAGGGCTACCAGAGCTGAATGCATATTTAAAAGTAATCACGCAGCATTTTTCTATAAATTGTATGGTGGTGTTTTCTGGTTTGTTTTATTTTCCTCATAACTTGTAAGCAAGCTGTTTGGCATTTTGGCTTCTGCTGAATGTTCACCTGATTCAAAGAGAGAGATCCATGAGATACATGAGAGTTGAATGACTTCTTTAGTGGTGTTGGCAAAAATAATTGAAGTCTCTTAGTCCAGTACAGTGCTACAAAATCTCCTCACAGATTTTTGTAAAAAACCTACCTCCTTTTTTAACTTTGAGTTTTAAGTGTTGCCTTAAGCAGTTGAATTTGAAAATGTGCAGAATATGTGTACATGTGCATTGTGGTATTCTCATCTTCTTTCCCCTGCTCACATATGCTTTCACCTTGGAAGACAGGACTCATAAAACATGGCTGTTACCTACTCATAAGCGTATTTTGAATATTGTTTTGAAGTTTGTATGCTTATTTGAAGAAATGGTAATTTACTCTGTGCTATTAGCAACCACAAATAAGGACGAGGTTTTAATATGTCCTATATTCTCTGAAGTAATTATTTAAGCTTGTTTAGAATAATCTTTTTAAATCAGTGATGCAAACTCCTAATAAAGCTGAAGGGAGAGCATTTTCATGTTTGGGAAAGGTAGGCAGCTCTATTCAAGTCTGGTAAGTAGAGCATTGGCTCATCTGGAAACTCCAGGTTCTCTTTTACAGTGTCTCAGAGAATTCCTCAGCAATCTTTGCAAATTACTGCCTTGGAAGTGTTTCCCCTGCCCTAAACAACTTTGTGCCAACCACACTTGGTAAAGAGGGATGTGTGACAAGCAACTGGGGGTAGAGGAAAGGGTTATAAAGGGTTATATATATTTGTAAAGAGGGAAAGGGAACTGAAAAGGATAGCTGACCTGAGAGGGGTTTAGTCAGTTTGATGAGAGAAGCAGAAGCTGATTTTATTTTTTCCTTCCAATAGAAGACCATGCTTCAATAAACTGTGTATGTGCTGTATTCCTGCTAGGAACTGCTAGAAAATTTGCTGCCTCCATTACAGGTTTTGTGGTGGTTTTTTTTCAGGCAGTTTCTGGGAGTGGGTGTGTGGGAAGCAAATGGCAAAATTAGGCGTTTCCTGTTGGATAGTTGTTACATATTTCCCATTCCTCAAACCTTGCTGCCACTGGGAATAAATTTGATCTAAAACTTGAAGTCTATTAATATTGTGAATAAAGAAATGTTAGAACAGTAGAGATGCTGAAGGAATTCTGCATTGATTTTGTTAAATAGATTCTAAATTGGTTTTGTTTTCTGAGTATCTTGGAGTATACAAAGAAGGGCAGTTTAATAAAAGCGTTGCAAACGAGAGTTCTTCATATTAAAATTATTAGTGGGAGGGATTAAATGTAGGCCAGAACATTATCTGAAATCTTCTCATAATTACAATTTTACATTGCTGTAATCTTACCGTACCCTGACACTTCATTATCTTGCACTTTTAAGTTCAATGTTAGGTCTGTATGAAGCAAACTTTTGCTACAGCCCTTACTCGTTAGTTCAGTTTTGTGCAGTTTTACTAATATGTGTCAGCCCCTGACTTCCATTACTCTGCTCTCAAGAATGATTTTTCTAGAGTCTCTCATCTGTGAAGACAGCTGAGATTGAGGGATCTTTTTGAACCATTTGCACCAAGGGTTGGCAGACTTTTTTATGATCTCTTACTAGTATTAAAATACAAATAAATTGTCCTTTTTCTCTTAAGCATTATGCTGCTTGCAGTTTTATAAAATCAGTGCTGTGTTTGTTCATTTTCCATGTAAAAACTTGTTAAAACATTTTTAAAGATTTCTTCTGTGGCATCTGGAAACAGTTTACCAGAGACCAGAGATCAGCCAAGTGATTGTGTGCCATTTGAGCTCTGATCTAGCTCAGTCTTTTTGCAACAGGAGCTGCATTGTACTGCAAAACACAGAATGTTTAATGAAGTATGCATTGAAGATTGTTACAAGTGGTTGGATGAGAAGCTGGAGTCGAGACATGAAGAACTCACTATTGAGAATAACAGAGTGGGATGCTCTCTCCTGTTGGCTGCAGTTTGTAGGTCTGTAACTGAGTTACAGAGACGTTGGGCACTTAACTCAAGTTCCCTCTTCCCTACTTCTGGCATGATTGGTATACTTGGCTGAAGTGCTTCACAACACTGAAGTCGAATGTTTGTGGGGTTATCTGAGATGTTCAGATGGATAGTACTTTTTGAAAGTGCTTATCATAGATTTAGGTTTCCTGCTATGGAAATCAGTACATTCCTGCTGACTTCAATGGGAGCAGAGTTAGGCAAGGAGAGTCTTTAAATATCCTCTCTATAAATCCAAAGGTCCCTTACAATGCAAGGGTTTGTTTGCAGGAGAAGTGGAGTTCACAGAACAAAATTTTCAATATCATTTTCTGTAGCCAATGAGGTGAGTAGTGGGATGATTTGGACTAGTGTGTGTATGAAATTACAGAAAGGAGGAAGGGGAAAAGTTAGAGATCAGGAAGATCTTTTAATGCTGATGCTAAATATGATAATTTTCCGGGGTTTGACTGTGTTTCTTCTTTGACTTACATGTCTCTTTCTCATATTTAATTATCACAATACAAAAATGTCCTAGATTTAATCCTAACGGTATGCCATAAAGTCTGCTTTTGATACTTTGTGCCTGACAGCCAAGCTGACAAATCATTGAAATTAACAGAATGTTAATTTAAAATGTTTTAATCCTCTATCATAAGTGTATCTGTTTTGATTAATTCCTAGTAAAGTGTTCCAGTCTATAGACATTTTCTTCCTGTAGTTTGTTGTATCATACTTCTATCAGACAGTAAGTTTTTGGGTACAGATGTTGCTCCTATTTGCATGTGGAAATTATGGCAGAGTTTGTGCCATTTTTGAATTTCATGAACCAATGCTTGACGGGATTTGTTGTGGTTTGTTTGGTTTTGGCTTGGGGTTTTTTTTTCCTTTTCTTACCTTGAGTATTCCTAAGAGTACATCTTCCTACTGTAGAAGAATATCTGCTAGTAAATATATAAAATGAAGAGTGGAGTGGTACAAGATAGGTAAAGGAAAATATTTTGAAGTCAAGTTTGCACACAGAGATTGTAGGAGCGGGAACACTTAAAACTACTGGGAAAATAGCATGATGTTTATAGAATTAAATTAAAACTAACAGCTGAGTTTCCTAACAGTGCTGTTAATTGATGAGAACGTTTTCCCTCTACCAACAGTGTACAGTCATGTATATATAAATAACCTACAGCAACACTGCACGTAATAGCCTTTTTATAATGTCACTGCATTTGAGCTTTCCGGGGGAAGGCGCAAAGGTCGTATCATTGGTTTATGGCTGTGGAATTATCCCTGTGCTAGGGTATGGTTATCAGACATTCCTCACATTCCAGGTGTCTAATATTATAGTGCTTACATGCCAGTGCAGGACCAACTGCTGCGTCAAAGAAAAACGCCAGGGAAAACATTCATTACCCATTTCCACTTCTCTGTGGCTCCCTTCCCCCCTAACCTTTCAAAATGTCATCTTTGCATTGAACTTGGCAATGTTAAACAGATAAATTAATTACAAATAGTGATTTGGTTGGAGGTTTTGCCCTACAGAAACAAATAGCTAGTATGCTGAGCTGGAAAATATTGTTTCTCCTTTTCACTTTTAGTACCTTCAATGATGAAATGATGTGGCAAAATGTGTAGCTGTGTTCAGCGTGGGGTTTTTTCTTCACTGATGGCAATTGTTAAGTGGAAAGCCAAAACAGTTTATCATAATCAAAAGGAAAAGGAAACAAAAAACCAAGCCAGCAGGCAGTTTGACCTGGTCCTGCAACCAGTGGGTGTGGGTCCCTTCCTTCCCAAATGCATTCTTCCCCTTCTGGGTCTCAGCTATTCAGTTCATGTGCCTTTTCACAGAAGCACCTGTGAGGGGACAGAGTGAGCTGACATTGAGCTAATGCCACCGCTTTGTAGCTGGGAGGAGGCAGTTATGCTCGGCTTCCTTGCTGGTAGCACATTTTTATGGCAGTCATCAACATGCACACAGCATCTCATGGCGAGCTGGGAGGCAGCACACTCCCTCTGCACTCACCTCCCCCTATCTGCTGCCTGCTGGACTGAAAGCTTAAGTTGTGTGTTCTCTGCTTCCTTCCTTTTGAGTGTGTGAATGTGAGAAGGACATCAATTGCCCATTTTGTGTGGGTTTTTTTCTGTGGAGGAAGCAGGCAAGATCTTTGGATGAACTGAAGATTTTAATCCTTAGCTTTTCTGTGTTGCATAAAGCCTAGGGAGTTTGGGGATGTGTACAACATTTCAGCATTGAGAACAAGTCTTTTAAAATAAAGAAATAAAAAGGGTATTAATTTTTGTTAATATATTGCAAGCACTTTATTTCTGATGTTTTTACATTACACTTGGAAAACTGCTAAACGAAGTAGGAAGGTGTTTTTTGGAAAACTGTGTGTGTGTTCTACCTTATAATATTGTTAAAAAAATTGTTCTAGTTTCATTTCTGACCCCCCCGTTCCCCCCCACTACAGTTACTGGTTGGTTTCCCGATTTTTAGTTTGGTTCATTACTTCTGCAGTTTTTACTAGCCCCTCCAAGGCAAAAAATCGCATCCCAAATAGAATCATAGAGTGGCCCGGGCTGGAAGATCATCCAGTTCCAACTCCCTTGCCATGGATTATGACATCTTTCACTAGACCAGGTTGCTCAGATCTCCATTCAGCCTGGCCTTGAACACTTGCAGGCATGAGGCATCCACTGTTTCCCTAACCAACCTTTTCCAATGCCTCACTATCCTCACAGTAAAGAATTTTTTCCCTAATATCTATTCAAAACCTACTTTCTTTCACTTTGAGTATATGTCCTGTGTTTGTCTAAAGGGATAGCATTCATTCTGTACAGGTTTTGTCGTTCAGCTATTTTTGCTATCAGGTTTTACTTTTGAATACGTGTACTGCTGTTAAAATAAGTGGACACAAAAGCTTTGCAGTTATAAATATATTTTTGTTTCAAAAAACTTGTTGCTCTCTATGTACCATACAATTTTTCTAGTAACTATTCATGGCTGTATTGGCTTAAACTGGTTATGTTTGTAATAGATGTTGGAAACTAAGAACTCTTGTCAAGATTGCTGGGTTTTCCTATGTTTTACAAGTTTAGTAAGTTATGCATAAATACAGTGAATTTAAGACTTTTTGTTGTAGTGTGGTTGCAGTAAGGTTTGTTGGTTTGTTTTCATCCTTGCCCTGGCAGTTTAATGTTTAACTAAATCAAGAAGAGCTGGAAAACATTTGAGGAATGGAGTACAGTTTGCTACTGTAGTTAGTGCTTGTCTCCAAACCCCATCATTGGTGAGGTGCCGACTTGTTATTTCTAAGCAGGACTTGCTGAAGATGTTGAACAGTTTGTGCTGTGCTACAGCGTAGGAGTCTCTGACTTGGTCTGCAGTAAGGCAGCAATCAGAGCTGGTGATGGGCTGATATTGCCACTTCACATGGTAGGAGTAGTGCAGCTGTCTCTCTGGAAAGCTGACTGGAAACTGAGACACTGTTCAGCACACTCCCCTTTTCAGCAAAGCATTTCAAAACCACCTTGAATACCTTGCCTAAATTATGGAGAGGAAACCACTTATTCAATACTCTAAAAAGGTTTTTAGAAATCCTGAGCCCTATGAGCACAGAAAAAGATTAGATTTTAGCTTCTACTTCATTCTTGTGTGCTTCATGAACAAAATATTTGTTTACCTGGGTTGCTGGCTAGCTAGATAAGAGTCTTTTAATGTAAAGTATTTTTCAAAGTCTTAGATATTGTCTGAAACATCATTGAATGTCCTATCTACATGATCCCACAGCTCACTTGTAAATGGGACTTATAGTAAATCACTGTCAGTACGAGTTCAGTACTGAAACCCAAGTTTTTGAGCTTGTTAAATAGTTGCGAGAGCCTGTTTTCCCAGTAGTACAAACCCAAATAATGCCCCTCCATTCTGTGTTGCTGTGAGGTAGAGAAGTGATGTACGTCTCTCAGTATAATTCTCCATCTGCATGTTTGTACATTTTTCTTTACTAAGGAAACTCCGTAAAACCAAGAAATATATTTCTCTAAGGCCTGCTGTTTGTCTAAATATTCAAGATTCACAGGATAGAAATTGCAAGCTATTAAAAGTGGTATTATACCTGTATGTTTTTTAGAAAACTAGAGCCAGTGCTTATTTCAAGTTTCCATTCTTATATAAATTTGAGTGTTTTACCTGTCTTTGTATTACCAGGAGCAAAATTATCTGAAATCTGGAAAACAAGTGAAAATTCATTACATGTATCCAGGAAATACGTGCTGCTGGAGTTAATAAATCTTTGTCTCCAGAAAGTGTGTAACTGTGCTGTGAGTTCGGTCTCTGTAATTAGTTTTTGAGTATCCAGTGGTGCAAAAAGGTGAAGGTGCAGTACTATTGACTGCTGTGTATCCATGCTAGCCAGGAGTGTGGCTGTGAACATTTGACTATAAACCTGTACTGTTGTGTGCATGTGTGTGTAGTAGAAAGCAAACACTTTAGTGGTGCACATGCTAGTGGCTACAGGCATACATTTAATGCTATTAAGAAGTTTAATTTAATGTTATTGAGAACATTTCATCGTTAAGGAAGGGGTTACATTTTAGTTTGAGCTGTTAGTAATTGTTTTAGCATGAAAAGGGTAACATGCATGTTTGCTGTCTTTTGAGCATAGGCATTTGTTGACATTTGGTTGCACACATCTTGTGAACAAGGTAAACATGCATGACCTTGCCATATTTGTTTATTTTACACTGCTATTTCAAGCTGGAATTGCGACCATGCTGCTCCTTGTTTGATCTGTTCTACTCTGGTATTGATGTCCACTTAGTTACTCTTTCAAAATAATACCTGTAATAAAGTGGCAGTATATCTTAATAATACCCTTATTAAAAGAGAATGTACCTGAACAATTCAAAGTTTGTACATAATGTCTTGGCCTGGTATCTGAATGGGAGCCACTACTGTGTTAAGAACATGGTGTTTAGCAGCAGAAATCCTGTCGACAGACTCATGAATGAGCTTTTTCAAAAGAGATTTTGTGTGGAATTTGCTAGTTCATAGTTTATAGAATTGAATGAACAAACAATATGGCAAAAGGGTGTTTTGTGGGCCAATTCTGCCCCTTTCAGCAGGTAAGCAGCCCAGTTACCACTTTTTAAAGTTAGGAAAGAGAGAGCAATATAATTAATACAAAATAAATGCATTTTGTTAGAGCTTCAGCCACTGTGATTTGTGGAAGAGAAAATTGTGTTCCCTAAGCAATATAATTTTCATGACCTTGGCCATAGGGAGCAGCAATGCCTCTCTTTAACTCTGACCTGCAACGTGGAACAACAGCTGGTTCTCTTCTGCCATTCTGTGTGCACTCTGCTGCCTGCTATAGAATTCATCCCCTTAAATCTAGGTACCCTTGCACACACTAAGGATTCTTGCATTCAGAATCCCATTCTTGCTAGGGAAAGAGGGGAACCTTCAGGTTTGAAATAGGTCTGCTGAATGTGCCTCTCTAGGGAACCTAAAGGAGTAATTCAGGTTAGGTAACTGACTTTTTGAAGTTAATGAGATTAATTGCCCCCCTGAGTTTTATATAAGAAATTCGTCTTGAGTGTCTGAAGTGAGTAAAATTGATGTTTGTAAGCATATCTAGTATGGGTTAGAATCCATGTTTATACACCCTTCAAAGTAATAATGCCTATAGCATTAGAAAGTTGGGTAAGAATTGAATTGATTTTGAGATCCAACTTGAGCACTAAATTCATGAGGTTTGGTGAAGAATTTAGAACATTTTTCTTCTTCTGTTTGTACATTCTTTTCATTGATGAGTTGATTTAAATTTTTACATTTGCTTGTCTCAAGCTGTGGATCAAAATAAGAAATACTTTCACTCATCCTTTTGCAAAATAAAAAATTAGTTTATGCTGATTTTATGTTACTATTCTGTGTGCTAACTGAAAGTGCTTGAAGTAAACTTTTTGTAAACTGTTGTATTGGTGGGTATTACTGTGGGTAAACCATCTGTACACCCTTCTGTAATGGTGTATGGATTCCAGATAAATGCACATGCAGTTCTCCCATCACTGGATTTCTTCTCTTACATTTTAATAGATGCTCATTCCTGCACATCTGAATAGCAACTTATGTTTTGTCTTCTCATTTCCTAGAGTTTGCAGAAGAGGTATATTTTCCAGAACAACTTCTGTCAAGAAAAAGTGCTAGCAAGTACTTCATTGTAAGAGAAAATAATTAATGTGTAATATACATCATAATAGATGAGAAATGAATGGATGTGAAATTTAATCTGTACAACATTTCATGTAAGTGTCACACAAGATCTTGGTACACAGCAAAGGACATGAGTTCATTTTGGGTATTTGGAGAAAGTTCTCAAATGCATATTGAAGTTGCTATAGAAGTTGAGCATTGGCCCTAGTTATAATTGAATTCCAAACTACAAACCTTGATTGTAGGTCAAGTACCACACAGCAAAGGAGGTATTGTTGGAAGTAATTTTGAAAGACGTTAAGATGAACCTGTTCATAATTCTCAGGTATTTGTGTACCTCTTACAAACCTGTGTTTTCTTCCTTTCTAACTGAGGAAAAGTAATTTCAGGTTTGCGTGGGGTGGGGTTATTTTTCATGTCTGTGTCTCTCCCCTTCATTCCATCCCTGCCATTTTCTGAGATCTGCCTACTGTAACCTTTCTTCCCCACACCCTCCACCACATATATTGTAAATCACAGTAAATAATTGATGCAAATTAATCTATATAAGCAAATCACGTCGATAGCTGTACTCACACAGTCCTTTGGAGTGTGGATAAATCAGAAGTATGCTAATGAGATCAGTGATGCTGGTGTCAGCTGAGGTTAGAAGAGTTTGAAGACCGAAGTCCAGAGTTTTCTGTTGATAAAGTAGAGTGCTAATCATAATATAGATAACTTATGTTTCGGTATTACAGTTTATTTAATCCTGAATGGATTTTGGAGAAAAAAGGAGTCAGAGAAGGAATGCAGCAGAAAGCAGCATTTCTCTTGCATAGAAGTGTGTTCAAAATAGTGTGTGTATATATACATATATGTGCATACACATTTTTAAGAACATGCCTCTTGGTACTCTCAGATCATAGAAATGTGAAATATCATGAGCTGTCTGTATCTGACAGAAAGATAGTTTTATTAGTATATGTAATAAATTTCTCATTTTTTGCGGACCCTGATCTTGAAAAGAAGCCTGTCTTCTATATATTTCTGTTATCTGGGGCCCTCAAAATGTGGTTTTCATCAAATAAGAAAGTTGTCCAAATGAAGCAGTATTTCTGCACTGACAATCCATCAATCTGTAGTTATGCTTCCATTTTCCAGTATCTTCAGCCTCATGTTTTTAGAGCACGGTGCTGGTAACACCAAGGTTGTGGATTCCGTCCCCACGTGGGCCATTCACTTAAGAGTTGGATCAATAATTCTTGTTGGGTCCCTTCCAACTCAGAATATGCTGTGGTTCTGTGATTCATTATTAACGTTAGATGCATATACAGAGTTATTCTTACAGGGATGGCTGTAGATGCAAGAACAACTGTTAATGATAACACATGTATCACTGCAGAATCTGCATTTAAGAGCTTAGCTAGCTAACTCTGTATTTTGAAAACTTTAAAGAAAAATTTGGATTTAATATGATAATACAGCTTTTCAATTTGTAAACTGTATTTGTCACTGTGAAGTGATTGACGTAATCATACATAGCTTACATAATGGAATTGCAGAATGCTTCCTGGTTTTCCTTAAAATAACCGCTTCTCCTTATGCACACCTGCCTCTTGTTCACTAAGGTTAATAAAAAAGGTGCCCCTAGGTGAGAATACTTGAGCTTAATGATATGCATTAAAAAAAATCCAAGCCTTTCTTTAACTAATTGAACTTCATTGGATACTAAATGTGGACTTTGAAGTCATCCTTTTTAGAGTATTGGCATTCTTTTAGGAACATGTAAATGTATGGCTGCAATCTGAAACAGTTTTATGAACTACCTCAGAATATCAGGGCCCAAGAGATGCAGCACTTAATCCTCTATTATGGTGCAATAAACCTTATTTTTCTTGGTTCACAGTTAATGAATATAATGGCAGTCCATCTGTCATAGGTTACTATGTCACAGATAATGATCTTCACACAGACAAGGTTCCTTCGGTCCTTGTTCCTAGATACTATTTCCTGTCCAATTACATCTCGTAACTCTCTGCTTTCAGCTTTTGTCTTGCAATTTTTCTCTTGCTTCATGTTGTGTTAATTTCATCCATTTGTCATATGTGTTTTGCAAGTAAATAGTGATTATGTTGAGACAGTTCTGAGGGCCGTAAGCAATCAGGTATCACCTTGTGCTGATTGCTGTTCAATTGTAAAATGACGCATCAGGCTCAAATATTGTGTGCTATTGAATGACTCTGGAACAAAAAAGGGAGTCATGGGAACGTTACCCTCTTAAGTTATTGTGATCTTATTATGTACAAACCTTCTCATGTTTTAAAAATCTACTCTGGAACAGTTCTGACATAGTTCAGATCTTAAGGATGCAATGTCCAAGCACAATCCAGCAGAACAGGATTCATAAAACAATTTGTCCTGTACTGCCTGTCTTTTTGGACCTCTGTCTCCCTCTTCTTGTCATTTTGTTTAAGGTCCAGTGTGGGTCATTCAAGTACTTTTCCACAGTTTTTAGTGTCTCTTTAGTTTATAGAGTGTCTGGGATGAGAGAATGGCTGTTATTCATTCCAATGGTATCTGGTTTCAGACAGGTGAGAACACCTGGACAGAACATTTGCATGATTAGAGTCGACTGCAGTCTAACGTAGAGAATGTGCTCCTTATAGTAAGAAGTGAGTATTTGATTAAAAATAAAATTGGTATAGAGTGCAGATGAAAAGTCAGGGAAGAACTGGGCTTATATCCCTCCTGTAGAGGTGATCTAAAAATCACATGTCATGACTGTTCCTAGCTCTGGTGTGTAACTTTGGTGAAAGTATTGAATGTTTATTAAAAACCATCTGGCTGTGTTTATATGAGTTTGAATTCATGTTATGATTCCTCTGTTGCTATGTGGCATTTCAAATATTTTTTCTACTTGAACTACATTAATTGAGTTTTGAGTTAATATTATAATGTTAAGGCTAAGGCTGACACTGAACTTTAATTTTTATTCAGTTTGTTTCATGAACATCTACACTTGCAATCAAATTTGAGACAGGACTTTCTTTGCAGGTAGGTGTGCCCTTGTAGTTGGCACATCTTGTTCCCATGACTGCCCAGACTCACCGAAGGACTGTTGCTTTTACATGATTGATGCTTCCTCTGAGCAGTAGTGGCCTGGGAACTCTTTGACATGGATGCCCTGTGTTCACTCTGCTGCATGCTGCCTGCCTGAAACTGTGCTTGTGTTTATCCTGGATTTAAAAGGCTTCTTTCTCCTGCTTGCCTAAGAGCCATCCCTTTCTCTCTAGCAATTACTATTTACAACAGAACAGTGATCTTTGAAGTGGTGCTGGTAACTATAAGTAGGCAGCATTTGGGCAGGTGTGTTTGGCATGGCAGTGCCGGGCAGCTGCAGCCTGCGGGCCAGCTGTTGGCCTGCTGAGCTGCACACCTGGATCCTGGCCATGGCAGCACTGCTTCTGCTGCCCAGAGAGGAGGAGCAAGGTGGCAGGTGAGAGCAGGGGTTTCTGGAGAGTCCTTGGAGCAGCCCAACTCAGAGCTGTTAAAATCCAGTGTCTGGATTTAAAAATGCAGGTTAGCAGTGTGAGAGGATACAAAAGATAGGCTTGGCTTGCTGCAGACCTCCTCTGTCCCTGGAAATCACTGGCGAGTTGACAACCTACTTGTGTTGCTTATAATCTATATTTTTGTATCCTAGTGATCCAAATGTAATTCCACATTGGTAACTTCACCTGTATTTCATAATAGTTTTTGATGTGTTTAGTGTTTTAACATAGTAGTTTGTAAGTGGCAATAAGTTAGCGAATTTGTCAAATAAAGTGTTAGTAACCTTCATAGGATTATGATGTAAACTTTGGGAACATATGAGGAAGTGGATTCATGCTTGCAATTTAAAAAACATAAATTGAAAAAGAATCAATATTCAAAACATTTTGAATCCTAAGAGCTTTGTTCTTGTGTGATTTCTGCAACCCTAGCTTGGAGGAATACTGTCAAACTCAAAGAATTGGTAGATCATATCCGTTGATGATGATAATAATAATAAAGATAATAGTGGGGCAATGATTTCTAAGTCAAATTTGTGCTTAAATTTCTGTTTTTTCAGCTGCATAAAGAATTCAATATTTCTGTAAAGTACTTTCTATCTGGTGTTTTGTACACAAAATCCAATTCGGTTTGTAAAAGATAAAATGTACTATTTTCTCTTTCTTTCCTCACAAAAGTGTCAATAAACCTGTTTCTTTTGGTCAGGAACTAATAAAGAAAAAATCCTAAAACACAGAAAAGCATATATGAATTACGTGTTTATTTGTGTAGAATTTTAATGGTGAGATGAAAAAACAGTCTTAGGTGATAAAACTTAGTCAGCAGTGAGCAAAGTGCTGCTTGTGTGTCCCACAAACTACTCTTCATCATTTCACTCTGAGGATTTTTTTTTTAACTCTAGATATCTACTTAATCTTATTGTCACTATGGCGACAATAAAACCTTAAATCTCTTGTTCTTCCTATTAAATATATCAGTGTGTTAGAGATGGTGTTTATCTGTGGATTTATCAATGGGAAACTCAATACTAATTTCTTTTTTAAGAAAAGGACAAAAAGACAATCACATAAAGCTTTGCTCAGCCTCAATTGGAAAAGAGCCCATGTATTATTTTTATCAATCTAGTTCTTGTAACAAATAGGTGCTCCATTATTAAGGTGAAAAACTTTAATTGTCTGTCTCCCTAAAAAGGCACCATGTGAACATCTAAGGCCCATTAAATGTTACTTGTAAAATGTCTACTCTGTGCACACTGCCGCTTGTTTTATTCAAGTGTGTGGATTGATAAGTGCTGCTAGCTGCACCTCAGGTAGTTGTATTCTCTTTTCTGACTTTCCTGTCTGTGGTCATTAGAAACAGTGATATTGAAATCTTGTGCTCTCTTCGCTGACTCAAGGTTGAAGGGTCCAGTTTTCCTGGGGACAAACAGGAATATAGATGATTTCTTTTTTTTAAAGCTGTTGGTCATTATTTAATTTTAAATTGTCGAATGTGAAGGATGTTGCAGTGGATTTCTCGCTTGAGTTCCTGTACTGAAGAATGTTTGCAATAATATGTTCTACTTTAAGAGGAAAACAACAGCTTGCTCTCCTTTCACCCTGCCATGTTTCTTTAGCTTCTGTCATAATATGAATTAATACAAATAACAAACGTGTATGGAACAGAGAAAAGCTATATCATTGAATTGTTTCCTTGCTGTAGGTTAACAAAGCCCTTGTCATTTGCGGATTGTGTTGGGGATGAATTGCCATGGGGATGGGAAGCCGCGTATGATCCTCAGATTGGTGTATACTATATTGATCACATAAACCGTAAGTATTCTTTGGTTTGCCATATTGATCATAAAAGATGAGTCATCTTGATTAGACTCAGAATTCTTGATTAGAATCAAAATGCTGGGGAAGATTTGCCCTTTGGCATAACATTATTTGCTTTAAAATGCTTACAAGAAAATCTGCTGGTACAAAATGGCTACATCTGCTTCTATGTATATTTTTAATTGCATGGTAATTATGTCTAAACCACATAAAACTAGCAACATGTGAAGTACAATGCTATTTAGACCTACTGAAATGAATATATTCCTGAAAGCATTTCTATTTTCTCTTTATACATTTATTACTCCATATTGATGTGTTTTTCTATTTTCTCAGAAAAAGCCTTTCACAGCACAATAGCAAAGATTCTATTTGAGATCAACACCTGAATCTAGGTACCTGCATCTGTGCTAGCAGTGCTATATGCTTACCTAAAAATTAGAAGGTATCTACAGCCATTTCAGATGCTTAAGGTTAGCAGAGGCAACTGCACAAGGTCTGTAAATATGGCATGGACAGTAAGAGACCAGTGGCCTTCTGAATGGCATCTCAAATGTATGGGCAGGTGAATCTACCCTGCCTTGTCTAAGCCACGTTTGTAGTCCATAGCTCTCTAGTCAGTACAGTCAGTGTAATGTGAAATGTGAGGTAGCTGACTGGTTGGGTGTCTGCTTTGCAGATGAGATGATTTAGCCTCCTTTGGCTGGGTTGGACTAGAGCTCTGATAACTAGAATGGGGCGTTAGATATCAGCTGTGCTTGTTGAGCACTTGCAGATAGACACCTAATATTGAACCACCCAATAACTTCATTTGTGCTCTTACAGCCTTGCTTTGCAATGAGAGTCCTCTGATCTTACGTAGTGTTAGACATTCATGAACTTTTAAAAATACCTGCATCCTTGACTGAATTCAAAAGGTGAAGAAAGTAAAGGGTTTTCTTCTGAATCTAAATGCTATTATCAGCTTAAACTTGTCTCTAAGTGCTGCTTTGGCCATAATTCTAGAACATAAATCTGTAAAGTTTTGGGAGGCCAGTTGCATTTCTGGGTGTTTTGAGAGTGCTTTTAGATCAGTGCTCTGATAATTGTGCTCTTTTTATTTCATGCATGTGCAAAATATTTAATCAGTTCTAAAAACCTCTTGTAGCTTTGTTGCCTGGTTTTTTTTAGAAAGAATTTAAATCCTGTCTTTACTCTAAAATGTTATTCCTGTGCATTGAAGGTGAATTCCTGAATATTAGGAGCTTTTCATGGGTTGAAATTTTGCTTCACATACATGTAAAGATGTTGAGGCTTTGGCAACATTGTCATGGGATTCTCTTGAAAATCATAAATATACTGCAAACACTAATGCTTGCATTTAATAGAGAAGAGCTGTGTATATCCATCTGTATATTCACATCTTCTGTGGCTGGAACAAATGTGATTAGCGGGGTTTCTCTATGTATGCATTATGATGGATGACAACAGTTTACCACTCAACAACTGGAGAGTGCTCTCACCAAAGCACTGGCAAAATTCAGTGTACAAAACTGAAATATGCCACGTTACAAAATAAGTTTCACTGAAATTGCTACAAAGGAATACATATATTAATATAAGAGGAATTGAATGCACTACTGAACAAGCAAGGGGTGGAAACTACCTTTAAGTACACCAAAGTCCAAGGCACGCTATTTTGTCATTCATCTGACTAGGGTGCATGCAATGTTTTGATGCTATGGAAATCTCTGGTATGGAGGTCACTTGAAATTAGCAGAGAAAAGCGTTTCTAGAAAACAGGTTTTGTGTCTGCTTAGTGCTTTATTAGTTTTGTAATAAGTCAGGTATGTTGAGTATGCTTTTTGGATTTGAACTGTTAAAATTCCCTGTCAGGACAGTAGCTACTTCAGAACAAGGAAGACTCTTTTACTCTTTTGTGAGGAGTTTTGTTAATTCTCTCTGCTACTGGACAAAGAAGCCAAATGAAGGAGAAAAACCATACCTACTGTTAGGAGGAAGAACAAATAGATAGATGCCTGAAAAACAGGTTGGATAAAGTAGAATTTCAGGACTCGTAAATAGCAGCTTGAGGGATAGCACCTTGGGAAGAAATCTGCTCCCATGTGTTAGGTAGGGAGAGGTGACTAACGATGCTTCATGTTCACTGCCTTCTGGCTGGATTTATTTCAGCAAAATGTTTGAGGGAAGGCCCATAGATGCTTTCCTTTTGCATCCCATGATTAATTATTCTGAATAGCTTCTCTTTTATCTGTCCTTTTTCTCATTTGTTTTTCTAGTGTTGTTCCTACTGTGTGCCTCTCTACAAAGCTACATGTGATCCAACTGTGAAGTTTTAGGTTGTCCACAGGACTTGGACCAATTTTACTATGATGGCTCCAAACTTGTTATGTTTCTCAAACCGCCCAATGAGCTATGAGGGGCAGGCTAGACCTTAGTACAATAGGCTGTAAATTCAGAAGGTCTTACTCATGGTTGTTCCCTCCTTTTCTGTAAAAATTTGAGGTTGCAAATGTTAAGGATGGAGTTTCTGTTAATGGTCAGATAGGTACTTACTGCAGTGGATATTGACAAAACTCCCAATAATTTAGAGAAAACAATATCAGGCTGCATCTTGCAAAAAACTACTAAGTTTCTATAAAGTCTTTTTTTTTCAAAATATTTTCCTCATCTGTGTAATTATTTGTCTCGATCTTTTTCCTTTCTTTCTCTCACACAAACATGAGAAAAGCCTACTCTTCTCTTCAGCAGAAGGTTAAGACTTGTCTGTGAGCAGTCTGCAAATATAGAACAATCCCTCAGATTCTTTTGGTGTCAATATGTTTAAGGATAATTTAGTTTTATTGTCATCTCACATTTCTATATTTTCTATATTTAGTTTTTTTTTTGCCCCCAAATACAGTTTGGATTTTTCAACAGCCATAGAGCTTTCTCGTGATCCTTTTGGATGATGTAACCCACTTTGAGAAGCACTGACTGAGGTCATTATTTTAGGAATATATTACCCCAATTAGGAGTTTTAATGTGATGCTTTCAGCTTCAAGGGAGACCAGATTACAGGCCATCTGGCAAGGCAGAACATGCATATGATATGGGTAGCTAATACTGTAAGAACTTAAATGCTTACCCTGTGCTTCACTAGCGCCCTTTGTTAGAGGATGACTGAAGGGATATTATTTGGTGGGCAGGGCCTGAGGAGTTTGTTTTGTGCAGGATCCTTATTACTGTGGTTTGGAAGAGTTCAAAGATTTTATAACTTATGCTGTTGACTCTTACAATCATTACTGCATACCTGTTCTCATGTGTTCATCTACTTTAGCTAATTTGCTAACATTTACTAGTTGTGCTAAACAACATGGTTAGGAACGCAAGGCAATACTAAAAATAACACGTAACTATTACTCCTCTTTATTTTATGTATCTGCAGGCGAAGTCAGCACTTTCAAATTTTTTCCAATTCTTCTGTAGGGTTTTCCACATCAAGCATTAAGTGTCTGAGATGCAAACATTTATGTTCTTAGAGCTTGGATTTCCAAACACCTTTAAACTGATACAATCTTTGAAAGAATTGGTCCTGCTCTATTGTTACATCTGGCCTTTTGTTCTGTCCCTGCAATGTTTTTGCTTATACTGCTATGAACATTTGCATGGCCAGACAGTGAATCAGATCAGGGAGCTGATTCAAGTTGAAACTAATCTGGTATGGGGGGAAAAAAAAGTTGCTATTTGTTCTCCTTTCCACACCTCTATTTATGCAAGCAAGAGAGGGAAGGTGACCTGGGGATATGAATGAACAGTCAGGTGGAAGAGATGGAGGGCAGCTACTTTTCATAGTAGCAGTGGTTAAAAGCATTTTGAAATTACACCCTTGATTTCTTCAGTTCTGTGCCCTGTGCAGGCTTGCCAGGAAACAGTTTTGACTCTGAGGCTGTGATTTCCAGGTGCACTTCTTGGGAGGTGGTGACAGCTGAAGTAGCAGTCATTGCTTGCTCTGGTTCCTGTCCCCACATTGTGTCTGCATGAGGATATGCAATAAACATGGACAAGAGGGAAGCGCTCTGCTTCCTGAGGTGTGAGTTGTTTTCTACCTCCTCTCCCTTCCCCCCAGCTGCTCAGGTTTTCTGATCTGGATCAATCTATGGTATGCATTTAGATGAACAGCTGTGGAGGTAATGACAGAAAGAAAGGGAAACTTCTGCTTCTGGTTTGACTTGCATAGTCACAGGGAATCCCAGACTGGGATAAGTTCTGCCTTGCCTTTAACACCCTATCTGTTCCTAAATAACTTACCCCCTTTACTTTCAATTCTTGTCTTCTCAGGTAAGTCTCAGGAGTAACAAGGCAAATGGTTGTTTTCTTCATTGCATTGATCTAGTTAACTCATAAAACAAGTACTCTGCTGTTAGTAATGTTTAGTGGCAAAGGTAAGCAGAATGGAAACGAATGACAGCATTTAAAAGATAATGGTAGGAAGGAATAGTTTTTCCTAGCCCAGTACAATTTCAGACCATCATATCACTTTCTTTTTGCCATTCTGTACTTTGTATTCAATATGATGATTCTTCTCCCTGCACTCCACCCAGCACTTTTCTTCAAAATGGAGTTGGACAACTACCTTCTCTGCTTCTGCAGCTCCTCCCTACTCAGTTTTAATTGTCCCTTTTGGAAGCATGAATGTATCTTTCCCAGAAACATCCTTCTATCACTGTTTCATCCACAAAGAAAAGGAAAATTGAGTCAGTGATGCTAAAAAAAAAAAAAGGTGAAGCTATTTATTACTTTTTTTAAGGCTAGCTATTTACATGCACTGTTTCATACTTACAGCATCATATTTTAACTACAAGAGTTCTATTTCTTTTTGTAATCTTAAAGGCTTTCATGCTAGTTTATGCTTGTGCGTCTGGTTTATCTAACACAAGGACTTTCATGGGTAGACTGCTCCAGCCTGGGAGTCTAGTACATCTGCATCTATGAAAGTAGGCCAGATTGATTTTCAGAAGAGGAAGAATCTGAAAATCCCACCACGAGTCTGCAATTAGCAATAGCTTGAGGGAGTCAAATGGCGTATCATCACAAATGTGCCCTGTTTATTCCCATGACCTACCACCATCTTCTAAGCCAGTGGTGGCATGCAATCAATTGTGAAGACTCTTTACTTGTCAGCCAACGCACATGGCAGAAACCCAAGTGCGATATGTCTTACGCTTGAATCTTTTTTGTAGGTATTGCATCTGCATTCTGGCTGTAGGAAGGGATTAGAGTAATCTGGTGCATGCTGGCTACAGAAGGAGGGCTCAAGTAGTGAAGGCTCTGGATTAAAGATGATTTTACCTGCTGTCATTTATGTAAAGATCATACTTGCATCTTTTTCTTATGTCTTTGTTCTGCTAGCCTTAGCAGTAGAACATTACCTACTTGCTTGATAATGTAGAACAAAATCCGCAGAGTTTCTACTGCATTTGACTCTGAAATGTATAAGCATATGCTGCCCCATATCTAGAGGAAACTAATAGTAAGAATCTTCGAATGAATCTTTTTTTGAAAACTGCTCATACTTGGACAGTATAGCTGGAAAAAGTTCTCATTTTCTCTCATTGCTCAAATTAAAGCACAGAATTATTTTATGGAAAAGTGAAGAAGGTGTCTGGAAGAGAGGGGTCACTTTTCATGTGAAAGTTTGATGGCAGGAAACAAACTGTAGAGAGGTCAGTTTTGAACGTACTCTAAATAACGCAGTTTTCATCCATGTCTCTCTTTAGAACTCATATTCCATTTAATTATGTGATAGAATGTGATTTTCTTTGAGTATCCAGCAATGTGTTAGATCATTTTTAATATGTCATCTTTTTGGCTTGCATGGTCTTACTGAAGCTGCTGTCTCTGTAATGTACAATTCTTTATTTTCATGTACCCATTGAACAAAAATGTCAATGTGAAATGATGCAATATTTACTTGTGAAACCTTCCACAAATTTTTGAGTACAAATTGCTTTTATTGTTGTTTGAGTTTGAACTGCAAGTATTTCAAAAAGCGGGGGGGAAAAAAGGAATAAGGAAGAAAAAAAAATTCAGGAAATGTTTGCTATGTAAAAAATAAAGTACATTTCTTAAGACAGTCTAGTAACACTTGGTTATTCTCCCTGAAACTAATGCTAGTGCATTTGCTCCTTTGCTAAACATTTAGATTTGCATCCCACTTGCCTGCAAGATTTGTTACGCCTGTTGAAGTATAATGAAGTAATATTTGCAGTTTCTTTTCCTAAGTGTAGTTTTGTTTGATTGCAGGCAAAAGTACTGGAGAATTGAAAGCCAGTTTGTTTATCAAGTAATGTGGGATATACTTGTAGAATAAACATATCCACAGTGATTACGTAATGTTGATAAAATTGCTTTCATCACCTACCACTTAGCTAACTCATACTATCCTGCGGTAGTTGGTATCCAAGACTTTTCCTCTTCTGATATTATATGTCAAAGGGTTGTTCCTGGCTTTGTTTGTGCTGTCTTGAGACATTTTTGTGCAGGTTACCATTGAAATCTTGATTCTCCTTTGCTGTGCCTGGCCCTAGTTTGGATTGCCTGCAGCCCTTTACCAGGAGCTTGCCCTCAGCATGCAGTAGGATGCTTTCAAGGTATCTCCTCCTTCTCAAACCACCTCCATGGAATAGGATGTAATCCTGCTAAAGCAAAGGTATTGAGGACTGTTGAAAAACCAATCTGAATTTAGCTGGCACGCTTTCTTCAGCAGCTAGGTTCAGGAGAAGTTCCAGCAATGGGGGATCCTGAATGTAGTCAGCTGTTGGGTTTAGGGGTTTGAGATCTGCACAACTCTTGAAGGTGGGGTTTGTTTGGCTGAAGGGGTAGTCCTGCAATTATTATGCGAGATAACCAGAGATGTCAGGTGTAGTGGAGTTATCTTTTCATCATTTATTGTTTTAGGCAGAGAAATTGCCACCTTGACACAGAGTATCAAGCTCAATCATGACATGGAGCAGTAGTTCTGCACCAGTCAGAACTACCCTGTTTTCAGGGCTCAGCCACTGCAGTTCTGCTGCCTCTTGTCTGTTAGTCCAGATTTCCAGGTTTGGGAATATTCCTGTAAGTTACTATATGAGGGAGAAGGTACACAGTATTGATGAGTAGATCCATATTTAAGAATCCAGTGAATTACTAGATCTGTAAGTAGGCTTGCTGTTGCCAGGAAAAAAGGTCTTTCCCCAGCTGTGTTTTTCTTCCTACTTTGTACTGGCTCATTGGACCTTTGATAGCGTGTCACAACTCACCTAACCTGCTAGAACACGGTGTATCTGCCTTCATGTTATCTTCTGGAGCCAGGTAGTGTTTAGGTGGGCTTAGCACATCAGACAGGCTGTGCTGGATTGACTAAGTACCAGACTGTGTAAAGAGAATGTGTGAATGTCTGATGTAGGGGACTGTGGGTTTGAGGTGACATAGTAGAAACCATCACTAAAAAGGGCTATTACACAGCTCCAGCTGTGGCATGCAACTCTCCCCTGTTCTCCTTCCTACGGATCTTAGGTCTCTGGTCCTCATTTCTTGCCAGGTCAGCTAGTTTCCCTTGGGATAGTCAGTCTTCTGAGATGGTGATTCTGCAGCAGTTACAAACTGAAATAATATGGGCATGTGTTTAAACAGATGAGAGTTCTCTCCTCAGAATCAAAAGTATGTCATGATTTTGTCTCCTCTTGCTGTGTATGTGTCCTCCTCAAGTAGCAATCTAGCATATCTAGTTTGTTTTTTTAGTGGGACCTCTTGAGAATATTCGTTCTCTGACTGTGTTACCTGAATGCAACTGTGTCTGACTGAACGCAATTTACATGTGGGTTGTTCTAGAGCCCGTCTATGCTATTATTTTGTTTGGCAAGGGGAGATGTTGGAAAACTATTGCTTCCACATATTGTTAATCCTGGAGTAAAATGTCCAATTTTCTTATGTCTAGCGGTAGGGCGTCAGGGAGCTGTTCCCTTCCCAGTGGGATTTGCTAGTGGGATTGTAATTCCATGTATTTTAGGGAAATAAGATCTACTGCTGATAAAGTAATAGTTTCCTTCTGTTTAAGTAGACTGTAACAATTTGGCAGGACTTCTTGATAGTAGACAGGAATGTAACATGTGAAAATATCTAATTTTAAAAAAATTGGCATGCCTGACTGTCACGTGTATCCCATGTATAATATCTATCCTAGGTATAATTACACAGAGCTGCCCTTGAAGCATGTTCTTGCCAAAAGAACAAGCAAAACTTCCAAGGCATAAAGTCAGTCCTGGCATTTTGATTTTGAATTATTGTCCTGGCCAGATTTTTTCTTTGCTGAGTTGAAGTGCATCAAACTTGGCTGGCAGTGATCCAGGAAGAGTGCATTTCATGAATAGCAGTGTGATTAAAGCCAGCACAACTTCCTCTTCTATGTTACAGGGCTGTGATCATTTCAGTGACAGGAACGTCCTTGGGTGGAGCGTGCCATCCTGCCATTTGTGCAGTTCCGCTGGGCGAGACCACAGAATTTCCCCCCAGAGTGGGTAGTCACTCAGTTCTTTAAAAATAGGAGGAAATAAATTGCTTTTTTATTGGGTTTTTAAAATAAATTTGTTAACTGTGCACTTGCAGTAATTTGTTTCAAGTTAAATTAATTGGTTTTAAATTATCTTAATAGAATTGAGTAATTTTGCTTTGCAAGTATCTTTGCTTACATGATGCTAAACCCAAGTCAAATTAGGAATAAGTAACCTGAGTATTATGTGCACTGCCACCCTCTTCATTTTGTTACTATGGCTCATTATTTTTGCATTGTGATTGGACAGAGGAAGTTGATATATACAATTTTTTTTTTGGCTAAGTGGTGGTCTTCAAAGAGCCTGATGTACAACTCCTGCTTGTTTAAAGATCCATTTGAAGTAGATTCCTTTAGTTCATACCTAAGTTTATACAGAAAATGTTGGAGAGGCCCTGCCAAGGGAAGATGGTTTGTTCATTTCCCACTGTTGATGATTGAAGTCCAATTTTGGACTTCTAGATCAGCTGCAACTCTACAGCTCTGTCTAGTGTTCACTACCAGTGCTTACTCCTCACCTGAGGAGCAGAAATAACATCTCCCCATCTGTCTAGCTGGCAGTCGGCTGCATGATTTGTATCTGCTGCAGACAAGGTTATAAGGCATCCTGTTGCAGTCACCAGTGGGAATATTTATCTGCCTTAAAAAAGAAATGAGATCTCCCTACTTTATTTTACATTAGCTGTTGAATAATAAGGGGAGGAAAAAGTTTGGATGTTCTTTGTGGTTTAAATATCACTCTGGTTTAAGCTTGAAAGGCTTCACAGCTCATTTTCAAATGTTCAGGAAACTTTTCCCTCAATTACTTGTACGTAACTATCCCAATAATATTCTTGTGTGTACAAGTTTGACCTTAGCAGCAGGTGCTTGAAACATTCTTGTCCAAGGAAAAAAAATCCTTATCTTTTTGAGACTTTATTCTGAGAAGTATAAATATTTGTTTTTGAAAGAACACTGCTTTGGAAAAAATTATTGGCTCTTGGGAGGTATATATGCTCAAATGAACATACTTTCAAGTGCTATGTTTCAAAATGTAGTGCTATACAACCAGAAATATCATCCATAGTTCTGTCTTTGGGGTTTTTTTTCCTCTGTGGGGTAAACCTACTGATGAAAATTGAGATAACTGAAAAGTATAGATGAACAAACATATGGTGCTGCTATACAAGCACATGTTTCTAGAAATATGTATACATGTGTGTATATATATATATAAACAGCTTGCTAGACAAGTGATATGATTTTTTGGGTTTTTTAATTCATAATACTTAAGAGGAGTACAGAGTAAAATTCTTCAGAGTTTTCTGTGTTTGGTAAAAGCTGAGTAACAATTCTGGGATAGTCATTCCATACCGCTTTGCTTTTTCCATGGTGATGTATTTTCACAACTAAGCATTTGTTCCAGAATAAATATGTGCAGATGGAATTGACTGAGAGTAATTTGACCAGTCAATGTACCTACAAAGGCAAATACTGAAACGTTGGTATGCTGAAGTTACAGTGTGCAGTTTTTTGAAATGCAGGGTCACCTTTAACTCATTTATGACTATCAGTATAAAAGATGCTAGCTCATATAATCCTAGTATTGTTTTATACTTGCAGCTTGGAGAGGCAAAAAGGAAATGTTTGATTGTATTTGTCAGCAATACAAAATAATCTGCTGTTGATCAGCTTTGTCCTTCTCTTGCAGTCACAAGGACAGGGCATCTGTAGGCCACGTTTTAGAACTCTGCGGGCTACATTTGGTCTTTGGGCTGCATGTTGAGCAATCCTCACTTAAAACCTACAAAGCAATTACCTACAACATGCTCAAAGATGAGACCTTCCAATCTTGTAAGATTATTTGGTGTCTGCTGGTTGCACTCTTAAAACACAATCACATCATTACATTCATCTAAAAAACCACCATAACTGCATTTATCGTATTTGATCATTGACCCATGAGAATCCTGCTTCATGCTCTTCATCCTGCTTCACAAAAAAGGACAAATCTGGAAACCAGCGCTTCTTATCTTGTGTAAATGACTGTGAATGTGGAGTGTGTTAAAGCACAACAACAATAAGGGGGCACAGATAGGAACATGTGTTGACCATTTAGGAGAGAAAAGGTATTGATTTGCTTCTTTGTGTGCCCAATATCTTTGTGTAAAAGAGCAGGTGGCTATAAACACAGATATATGTGTATGTGTGTCTGTAGCTATAGTTAGGTTTTTTGAGAGAGTGTTCCTGTTGGGGTTATTGGAAAACCAACTGTGCATAAAGCTTTTCTGCTTTAATCTTTTGTGCACCACACTTGGGTTTGTGTAGGTTATACTCTCTATGCATTCATTGTGCACATCTAAGAAATGCCTTTCCCAAGTAGAAATGTCACATTTGTAAATGGTGGAGGGAGGGTGCCTATGTATTTAATTGTTTTTAAAAGCATCAATAGTTCCATAGAGATTGTCAGTTTAGGATTTATGGGGTTTATTTTATGGGATTCTGCTTTTTCTTTGCATGTCTTTTTGTTTATGTGTTACTAACAAAAGAAAAACCTTTTGAAAAAATGGTAGTTAGTCACTACTAGAAATTGTTATTAACCAGAACCTGTCCCTATCAAGTTTTGCTGTTACAAAATCTGTTTTCTTACATGGAGTTGAAAGAGTGCCTTCTCCCAAGAGTGTACTTCAGCTACAGTTTAGAGCAGTCACATTGGTTCAGCTGCAGTTCTTTTTTCTCTCCACATCTTCAGCCAATTGTTCCCATTTATTCCCCCCTGCACTGGTTCCCACAGTAAAGCAATTCAGAGGACTAAAGTGGCAAAAATCTAACCCAGAGAATAAACGTGTCTCCTACTTTTGCTGGAAAATTTTGAAGTGAATACTTTGCACTTAAATATTTTGGTACTGAATGTTACTTTTTATCTCTGTAGATCTATGCAGATTTACAGTATGTAACTTAGGAAGAGTGGTGCACATTTGCATTTAGATTTCAGACTTTTCATGGCTATGTCTTAAGAGAATATTTTTAGTACAGCTTTAGTACAGTTTTAAAGGAAGAATATTCATTGTACAGCTTCAAAAAGTGCTGAACTAAGTCAGGAAATATTGATAGGTTTGAACATTCAACCATATATAATCTTCTTTTTATGTTTGCATTAAAAAGAAAATCTTAAAATCTTTAGTTAGATTGATCTTATACGCCACTCTGTTATGTCTGATCCTCTTCTCTATGTATCCTGTGCAAGTCAGTGTTCTGTGTGGCTGCTGGAGTTAAAATGTTACCTGAAGCCGTTTGTCAATTGAAGGCCTGTTCCAGCTTACTCATTTTTATTACCTGAGTAGTCGGTGAAAAGAAGGAGACACCTCAAAAAAGCAGTTTGGTCCCAAATATCTTGGACACTTGTCTTTGACAGGTGGAAGTACCCTCTGAGGGCAGCCCTCTCTGTCTGTTAGCCATAAAAGACAGTTGTATGTTGGCTCAGATGTCTCACAGGCACAGGGATAGAGTTAGGTGAGGTGAGGTGGAGAGTTAATGATGTATTAGTTCAGTTACAGGGGGAAAGATAAAATTGTTTTTGTAGAGTGAGAGAGATAAGCACTAAAAACATGAATAACATATGGCTGTAAAAAATAATGAAGTGGGGAGGAAGGGAGTTGAAAAACTGTAATAGCTAGGATTGCTTTTAGTTTTTGTTCAGAAATGCATTGTTTTAAGATTTCATTGAAAGACTTTGTTGATCCTATTGTTTCCAAATACTCTGATGCAAAAAATATTTTTGAGTTTTAGGGTGTTGCTAATTCAAGGTTGACAACATGGGAAAGATCTGTATAAGCATTTGCCTATTTTACTCGAATTTCTAGTTTTGCAACGGATCCCTTGAATTCTGTTCCTTACACGCGCTGTTGTGGCAGAGGAAGTGAGGCATCTGCTTAGTAACCAAAGGCAAACTATGGTTTAGACTAACTGTGAATTACAGGGAAAGAAGCAATTTTAGTTGTCAGTGGGTTTCAACAGAGGTCTCTTTAAATCATTTATTTTTCTCTTATAAAGAAACAACACAAATAGAAGATCCCAGGAAACAATGGCGGCAAGAACAAGAGAGAATGTTAAAAGATTATCTTACCATAGCCCAGGATGCTCTCAGTACACAGAAGGAACTGTACCAGGTGAAAGAACAGAGACTAGCACTTGCACTGGATGAGTATGTGCGGTTGAATGGTGCCTACAAAGAAAAATCAAGCTCTCGTACAAGCTGTAAGTACAGTAGAGAATACAATGTAACTTCTTTGATCTCTGCCTTGCAGGGGATCCTGTTTCTCTTTAGGATAAGTTTTCAAGGTTTGCTAGGAACACCTTGTACTCTGGCTTTTCTAGAGTTAGCATCCCTACATTATTTATTTATTTAAGACAAAGATATTCTGCTGGAGAGAATCCTCTTTCTGATACAATTGACCTCCTTTGAGCCATGATTTAGAGCAGTTGGCTCTGAAATCTATTTTGTCATGCAGTCTGTCAAGACAAAATTCTGCCAAATCTAGGTTCAAAGTGAATAGGATCTCTTGCCTTCCTGGCTGCCTGCTGAAGTGACCCTTCTGGGCTGACGGGTGTCTGCAATAGACCAAGAAGGGAATGCATTGCTGATGTATAGGAAGAGCAGACAGGAATTTTGTAGCCTGTGTGCTGTGACCAGGGGTGCAGTAGAGATACAGGTTGTTGTCTTGGGCAGGCAATCAGCATCTGGTAAAGCACAGTCAGAGGCCTGTTATTGGCCAAGCACCTCTCTTAGAAGTAGATAGTGTATGTGAAAGGAGCATGTACATCTGTGGAAGAACTGAGTGCAAGATCTCTGAGACTTCTGAATAAATCTGCTTTCCTGAGATCTCCTTAGAAATTACAAATTTCAGGAAGAAGGGATTGGAAGATGGCTCAGCTAGAAGAATAGGAACAGAAAACAAGGAGTAGAAAGTCAGGGAGAATGAGGTTCTACTTCAGGAGCCTGGGATAAGTAAATGAGGAGAGATACCATATAGTGGTATGGGAAAAAAGGGGCAATTTTGATTATTCAGTAATTATTGCCATGCTGCAATGATGACTACTCTATAAAAGGCTAGCTTTTAAAGTATTATATGTTTTTGTGCACATTCTAGGTTTTTGATCAATGTGAATTCATCAAGGAAGGGACTAATTAGTGATTTAAAAGTACTTAAATATTTGTCTTTCTTATCTTTTTTTAAAAAGTGTTTTCAGGCTCTTCATCAAGCACAAAGTATGACCCTGACATTCTGAAGGCTGAAATCTCCACTACAAGATTAAGGGTGAGAGTCCCTAACTCATATTCATTTAAATTCTGTCTGCCAAGTTTATGGTTACAGAATAAGTATATCTTGAACTAGCAGATGTATTTGTATCCTGGTACTGAAACCTCCTAATATTCTTATTAGATACCATTCAGAGGTTTAAAATTAATTTTTAAAGCTGTCTCTGGTACTTTCAGATAACACATTTCTGGGAAACTTTGACAGATATTCTAATTAGATGTAGGTTTAAATAAATCTGATCATTATTTTCAATTGTATGCTTTTTTTTTAAAGGAAGAGTAAAAACAGAAAAGTAGTAGGCTAAGGTGAACTGCAGCTAGATGACTGTTTTTACACAACATTTCTTCTGTGAGAAATGCATCATTAGCTACTTGAACTGCCTCAGAAGTTTCTGTTGGTTTGAAAAATACTTTTCAATAATGGTGTGAAACCCCTCTGTTGTGTCAAAATGGAACAGTTCAGATCAAGGATGAAAGTTTGTGTTTGCATTTTGAAATTGCTAATGAACACAAATCCATAATTTGGTCAGCTGTGTTCAGTATAGTCAGTAACAAACTCCATATAAAGAACTTCCATTCACAGGCTAGTCCCTAGTGAATTTATCTTGAATAAGAAAGAAATTGAGTGGAAGACATTTAAAATATCTGTAGGGATTTCATTTATTTCAGTGGCATATGCTGCTTTATGGATTAGCCTAGACTTTCTGTAGTTAGTAGTGAAAAAATTTACATCAAAGCCTGCAGGTTAAAAAGACAGCACCTCACAGCATAGTTCTTCCTGCAGGCTGGGATACAGGCTCTGGGGGACAGCATTTACTCAGCTCTTCCATTGCCCTCTCCTGGTTTCTGCACAGAGCAGCACTCACAGAAGCCTCAGAGAGTAACATCCTCCTTCACCTGGAGTAAGAGTTGTGATTAGGAATCTAAACAATTAATGTCTAAAAGGAACTGTGGAATAGCTCATTAAACTTTTAAAACCCGGTATAAATCAGGAGTGGTATGCACTCTCAAACTCCGGTCTGGATGTTGCCCTCCTGACTACTTCTACACCTGCTCATCCTTACCAATATCAATTTGTAGTGCCTTATCCATTAAGGTGGAGGGTCGTGGTTAGTGAGGGGACTTACTCGAATGCTGGAGATGGGAAGAGAAATTTGTAATCTTAGTAGGGAGAATCAAAGGTAGTAAGGACCCTATCAGGAGCAAGAAAGAAGAGACAAGGCAATAGCTTGTTTCTAAAATGAGCGGAGGAGTAACAGATGTTTCCTTTGGCAAGGCAATCACCAGTATATTTAGGAAATTAACAGTGTTGTTGAAGAACAAAACACATGATGAAATTTAAATATAGTCATCTCCTTGTCGAAGAGGGGAAAATATCAGGCATGGTCTCGTGCTCACTTTTTCCCATTACCATTGACTGCAGATCTACAAATTGCTCACCGAGGAAAAAGTCAGATATGTTAATCACAGTAATTCACTTTTTGGATGTGCTTTCCTCTCCTCATTTTTTCTTGGAGTCAAGGAGCCTAATATCCTGCTGGTTCCCAACACCTGATTTATTGGCATTGCAAAGTCCTGCGTATGTGCCTAAAATCGGTGACCTGGATCTTGTCTGCAGAGTTTAGAAGGGTGCAGTCCAAGAGTATCTGTAGCAGCATAAAGTGTGTGGTCATCCAAAGCCACTGGATATGAAAATTGAGATAAGAAAAGTGGAACCCTGTGATGCTAGGGCTGGAAAGTGGTTGTCGTGGAAGATGGCAAGAGAGGTATGGCTGTTATCATAGTTCACCCTTATCTGAATGTTTGAAGATGCTTGCTAATATGCCAGCTTTGGGCATTTTGCAGTATTTGCATGCATGGACTTAATGAGAAACAAAGTTAGTCATTAGTAAGCTGCTAGCCAGCTACTTAAATTTTGCACATTGTTAGATCAGTTGTACTAAACCTGTTTTTCTGTCTCACAGTATCTGAGCCTTACTGGTATCATCAGGTTAATAGTGGCTGGAGGAGGGAAACTCAGCATTCGAGGAAGTTCAGAACTGGCCTTTGGCCTTTTCCTTGTTAGCTGTGTGTAACATATGCATGCGGAGCCTTCTGGATACATGAACTTCCTATTGTGCAATAGGTCGTGGAGAAAATATGACAGAAATCAGACAGCTGTTAAATAAAAGGAGCAGGAAAGAAATATTTTTCTCACCAAACTAAAACTGAGGGATCAGATCCTGCAGTAGACTTTGAGTGGGGCCAGTTGGGGTTTTAATTAGTAATCAGTAAGATAACTCCAACAGCACAAAGCAGATGTGATCACAGTCAGTTTTATGCATATGCAGCAAGTGAGTAGGGAATGCACCTTTGTAAAATAACAAGGGGTGGAGGGGCTGGGGCAGGTGGCTGTGCTGTTCCATTAGTACTCGAGTGCTGGGCATAGAAAGGGCTTAGCACAGGAGCCTGCTTGAAGGTGCGGTTAGGAGTAGGAAAGAGAGATCTGTCAAGTAAGTGAAGATGATGTGCAGAAGCAGTAGGAAGGGGGTGAATGTTAAAACAAGTGAAGAGTTGTGAAAAAGCAGGAATTATATGAAAGTTTTGAAGGAGAAGACAAGGAGCCTAAGAATAGTTTAATGCAGGGATGATGCAGTAAACACAGAGGCTATATTATGATGCAGGTCACATCCTTCTAGGATAATGCGCCCAACTCACATTTCTTGATAATGAAATGATGATGAAGTACAGCAGAGGACACTCAGAAGATGATCTTGAGGAAAAATATAAGAGTTTCTGAGAGATCCAATCCTCTTAAGTTGAAATCAAGCGTGCCTACTACTATTAATATAAATACATGTTTCTGATTTTGAAAGGAAAAGGTTTAGCCATTCTGTATTTTTCAGAAAAATTCGGACTTGTTTCATGCTTTACACATCACTTTAGCTGGAACATAGAGGTGATATCTGTTCATTTTCCTTAACCTTGATCAGAACACTTGAGAAATTATTCTTGGTGTTTTCATACTAGTCAAGGAGAAAATAGCTAAGGAGCACTGAATTTATACTTAGAGAAATTATCTATTTGTTGCACTAACTATTCAGTATGGTCAAAATAAAAACAGTTTTATGTCAAGTAAAGCAACTAGTGATGATAGTATGATAGTTTCCAAGAGCCTGAACCTATCCCCTCATCCAGAGAACAGATTTTGCTTTGAAGAAAATGGAGATTAAAAGCATTTTATTTCTGTCACAGAAAATACATTAGCCAGAAACTGCAAGCTGGAATGTCTAAGTATCATTGACAAACCCCTACAAAGACCGTGTAAATCACTAGTTATTTTAGAAATTTAAAGCATTTTAAGTCTCTTGGAAAGCTGCAGCAGCTGCTGATGCTGAGTGCTTTTAGTCACCTGGCATGCTGGAAATCATACCTTTTTTTTTTTCCAAATTCTTTTTTTAAAAATATTTTTATTTGAAGAATATCAGCAAGTAGGAAGTCTAAGGGGATTTGTATACAAAATATCTTGGAGATATATTTTGATATTAATTTCAGTTAAAGTGGTCTAAATTCTTGATATTAATATGTTACATTTTTCAAGAGTTGACTATCTGAGGAGTTTATAAAAACAAGCAAGGATTTTACAGAGGTAGGTGACAGCAGTGGACTTTTAGCTTTTCCTTTTTTCACTCAATGACTGGAAAATTAGAAAGCCTAACAATATCTGGCTAGTATGTAGAGTGCAAATGAGCTAGCTGTAGATGTATAAATACCAAAATCTTGGACTCCACACTTCAAGGAGGCATTTGTCTCTATGGGTATGCTGATGATTAATTTGTGTTCAAGTACATTCATTTTTAGGTGGTTCCTAAAACTTTGTTTCATACATTTGGGAAATAAGACATTAAAAATTAAATGGAGGATTTTTAAATTAAATCTTGATTCATAAATATTTTGTAGTGTACTCATATCTGCTGACATCTGAAACAGCAATATTAAGGTTAGGAAGCAATTGACCATGCGAATTAGGGAAAGTAGGGAATATTTTTCCAAAGACATTTTTATTAAATAGACACATACATTTGTGTTTCGAATGTCTTTAGTGATTGTTGTCTTTGGATTAAATGATTGGGAGTTATATATTTAGGGATCCAGTGTCTGTAAAGCTTTCTAAGAAAGGATGGTTCCTAGGGGGAAAAAGGAGTCCCTTTTGTCTTTTACAGTCCAAATGACTGAAGAGCTTCCAGGAATTAAAAAGTGAAAATAAGACTAATAGTAAACAGGCATGTCCCTGTAGGACAGTTGGAATGCATGCTTAACAAGTGAGAAGTAAATTACGTTAAAGTTCTCTCAGGTTTAATAACACAGTGTGGTATCAATACAAATAAGGAATGTGATTTAATCTGCTTGTGTCCCTTTAATACTAAAGCATGTTGCCCATAGACATCAGGAAGTGAACAGATCTTTTTTTTTTTTTTAATGTGTGTCAGTAGAGCAATTTACTCTTTTTCTCTCATCTGATGTAGAGCATATATTAATTGTTCAAAGCCATGTGTTACATCATTTAACAAGAGGACCTTTCTAACTCTTGCTTTGATTTAACACACAAGGTTAAGAAGCTGAAGAGGGAACTCTCTCAGATGAAGCAAGAGCTGCTGTACAAGGAGCAGGGCTTTGAAACACTGCAACAGTGAGTAAATGAAAATAGTAGAAACTGACTTAATACAGTCACCTGATTTCTTTTCTTTGGCATGGAATTGAATCTGTTGTATCGGAGAGAATTATTGTGGCAGAAAAGGAGAATCTAATAACTCTGTTGTAGTTAGGAAATGGGAAACCTGTAGAAATGGCAACCCTTTTGTGCAAGTGTTAACATGAGAAATTTGTCTCCCCTCTTGTTTTTTTTTCCATGGGATAGCTTGTGTTGCAAAGAGGCAGAAAGAAGGGCAGTGGTCAGGGGTCCCAAAGACAAAATTAGCTGCTTTGTGTGTCCAATTTAATTTTTTTTTAATTTTTGAAAAGGTACTTAGGTCTTTCCTTCTTCCCCACCTATGAGCTCAAGAGAGGGAGAGAGAAAGGTGCTACTCTTGGAGGTATGAATGGTACACAACTCTGCAGGGTTGGAAATTAGTCACAATTTGAGGATTAGAGGCCTGACTGTTTTTGTTCCAGTTGCTGGGATGCCTGGTGTCCCAAGGGCTGATGCTGAATCGGGTGAGCTTTCTGGGTATTTAACCAGTTAGATTACTAGTGAATGAATTTTTTTCAGTCTGAGAACTCCCTGCTGCTCCTGCCTTACAAAATTAGGCCCTAAAATATTAAACATTACTGGAACTGTCACCATAAAGAACAAGCTGCACAGGAAACCTTGCTAACAAGTGTGTTTTCTTGACTAATGTGAAGAGAAATTTATTAATGCTAGCTGTTTCCCACATTGTGGTATGTACCCATACATTAAGGATACATTTCCACAGTGAAATGCTGAGCTGTTTGCTCTTAGTGCACTAGTTCCAGTAGCAGAAGCAATGCTGCAGCATTAGTGTAATGTTGTCTGGATACATTTACCCTTTTCCTCAGGACCTCCTGTGTTCGGCAGGATGCTGTCAGATAAGTAATAATCTCTGTCCTGGAGAGTTTGCAGAACATATACAGAGAATGGACAAAAGGTGGGAAGAGTCCAGGTAGAGGACTAAATGTGGAGTAGTTATTTGCAAAGGATAACAGAGCATCTATGTTTGGAGCTAAGAGATTGGAGTTCAGTTCCCAGTTATAATCGAGATATCTTGTAGGCCATTGCCTGTGTATTTTGATAGATCAGTTCTATAAAATAGGCTTTTGTTTTTAACTGTGAGAGAGAAAATCTGGTCCAGGAGGTGACCAGTCATCATTACAGACATAAAAATAGATGAAAAATGTGGGGGTTTTGTATGAAGAGCTTGAGGTCAACTGAGAACTGAAAATCCTCAGCACGTTAGGAAGATGCCAGTTAAGTCTCTATCGTCCTTCATTTTGACTAAAACAGAAATGTAAGATTTGTCTGTTATTTAAATATATAAAGACCAGCAAGGATAGTTAATTGAATTTAACCATGAATCAGATCTCATTTTTAGTAAAATTTAGAAGAAGAAAGACATATTGATTCTAAAGCTTAAGGTAATAAAAACTCATGCTGCTGTCCCAGGATTAAGGGTTAGCCAATCATGCTGGTTTTATTATATTAATTCAACAATGAAGTATTGTTTTAAAGCAGCTTGCTCACAAGCCATTTTGATAGGAATCCAAAGCATGTTTCAGAAACTGTCAACAGCATTCCACAGAAACACAATGGACATTTGTTTTTAAAATTCAGTCAGCCACTTTCAAACAGTACTAATCCCATTAATTTAAAACAGGCTGATGGAATATCTTATATATCAGAGATCCTTCTTGTCTATCTTAATTGCATACAGAATAAAGCAGTTGCAATTTGAATGTGGCATGTCATATTACTAGACAGCATGTGGTGTATTACCCAACTGTTCATTCATGATCCCAATTGTTGGTGTATCCTGTATCTATTTGACCGTAGCAACCTGGTAAGTTACCAAAAATTGAGAGTTGTCAGACAGTAAGTGCCTGCCTATGAAAGAGTTTGAGGAACTTTCAAGCTGAAACAAATATATCCTTGAATAGGAATGATTGCCAAGTCACAGAGGGAATTTCCTTACACAAGTGCAATTTAGTCTGTACAAAAACTGGAATGTAGAGAAAGGAGAACAGACATGCTCACAGCTTTACAGACTACTTTAGAACTTTGATGTTTTTGGAGAAAAATAGAATATAATTACAGGTGTTTTGTGCAAGTTGCTGTTCTTGCAGAGGATGCTCGCAATCACTTCTGATTTGTTCATTCCTCACTCACAAGGTTGTTAACTTCCAGCAAAGATGATGGATGATGATAAAAAGCAGAAAAACAGTTGTATTATAGAAGCATTTATTCTCTACTAAATGCTTGATTTTTGTCAAGATGGCTGTTGGTTGGTTTTAATTTTTGAAGCACAGCTGCAGTCATTTCCGTGATCCTGTGAAGTGCTCAGTTAAACTAGAGACCAGAGAAATGTGTTTACGAACTGTAGTTCTTGTCAGAAGTAAGGAAATACTAAAATGAATCATCTTTTTATCTCTAAGTTTAGGGGAGCATTGTTTTACTATTTTCAAGTTGCAGTTTCTAAAATCACCGGTAGCTCAGGAATTCAATGAATTGTCCAATCTATGACATATGGTATTAATTATCCAGAGATTTTGTGAATAAAGAGAGCCTGGTGACTGGCTGAGCAGAACAGCTGTTCCAGACGGTTAATGCCCAGGATTAGGGCGAACTAGAGGGAAGCTGAGACAAGAATGGTGCTGGTTATGTTTCTGCTCAGAAAGGCTGATTAGTACCAAGAAGCCTGCCTGTCTGCCTGTGTCCCAGTGTGGGTTTGGGTGGAAGGATACTACTTGTAATAAATTCTGTTTCTGTAAGGAGCACAAACAGTTATTAGTATGAAAGGTGTACCCAAAAGCTGCTTCTATGCTGCAGAGAGTTATGGCGGGAATGGGAATTTTTACAGTATTGTCAACAGTAACTCTGTGCTCCTTGACATTTTTGCCAAGGATTAAGTTGTATTTGAATGGAGATTTCAATGTCATTTTTCCTTTCCGTGTCTGTTGCAGCAAACGGTAACTCATCTCCTTCCCTTATGTTCTCTAACTCTGCTTCTGCCTGAAGTAGAACAGCAGAGATACTAGTATCATTTTCTCTGTCTGCTATTAATATTCTCTCTTTCCACAGAATTGACCAAAAAATGTCTGGAGGCCAGAGCGGGTATGAGCTGTGTGAGGCCAAAGCCATCCTGAAGGAACTGAAGTCCATCAGAAAGGCGATCAGTTCAGGCGAGAGAGAAAAACAAGATTTAATGAAGGTATTTTGATTGGTTTATGCAAGTTTTGTGTGGATTTGTTTTAACATGACTCACTTCCCTGATGATAAATACTTTTCGTTTTATACTTTTAAGGAATTCTCAGAATTCTTTGAGCCAAACTAGTATTAACATAAATTGTCATATGCAGAAACTGAAGCCTGTGACATTCCTAGTTCAAAGAGCTGCTCTATGTCAGAGTTATAGATTTTTTTGGAACTGGTATGTAAGGTTCAATGCATATGTTACCTCTAAAGTACAATATAGAATATTAAGTGGACAAAATTGATACATGCTGAAATGCCTGACCATTTTGTAAATCAATGAAAGTTTTCCTAATCTGAATTGTCCTATTTCCATTTCTGAAAGCAGATTTCCTTTTTTTTTTTATCAGCAAAATACATAATTGGTTGGCAAATTAAAAAACACAAAGTCCCAAAACAGACACAAACCCAAATGAGCAGCTTTTACATTCTTACAGGTGTTGGTCACCCTTAGTGTCACCTACCAATGGCTTGATTAAAAGGATGGGTTGCTTAATATGAAATAAACCCAGAATTTTTATAGTGGAGTCTTTTATGTAAATATCTTTCGGAGATAAACCGGTATAAACATGGTAAAGTGCAAAGGAACTTAATGCCACTTCCTTCTTTAATTCCTGGACAGAGTCTTGCAAAGCTGAGGGAAAAATTCAATATTGACCAAACCACTGAAACATCTGAACCAGACTTGAGTTCCAGCTCTGTAAACTCCCAGCTGTGTTTTCCTAGAAAAACTCTGGATACAGGGTCTCAGACGGACATTTCTGGTGAGGTGAGCTTTTTTCCATTTTGTCCAGTGTAAAGAGAAATTGGAGCAGAATGCTACAGTTAATGGAGTTGGAATCAAATGGCTGTTCGCTGTTGCAGACAGCATATATATGTATACTTGTTTCACAGAATTACTTAGAATCACTCACACTAGAATTACTTTTCTGATTTTTTGCCCTTGAATTTTAAGTCAAGATTCAGATGAACTTTATACATTTGTCATGAAGCATTTGTGACAATCTGATTTAGTCAAATAGTTCCAGTACAGCGAAGAGCAGGAGAAGTGGATAGTATTTTTTTGATCTGTCTATAGGGTATGTTTTACCTTACAGACCTAATTAAATATGAAGATTTGTTTTTTTAATTTTCAGGAAAAAAGATACCAGAATTTAGATGCACAATTTCATTTCACACAGATGAAAAATTGTTTGTGGAACTACTTTTTCAGTGATTTAGTAAAACCTTGTTTCACTGATGATATATTTTACATATACAGAAGGCTGTTTAATTTTGATACCTTCTTTGAAGTTCTGGAAGCTAAGTTTGTAAGAAAGACAGTGTACAAGGTTTTCCAGACAAAGAGCTTGTCTATGTTTTGTAACAAATTTATTAAAGTCTAACTTAGAAATGTGCTGACATAGTTCTAAATACTGAGTTCAACAGAATTCATAGTAGGAGATGAGAATTTTTGGTGCAGTCACTGCAAGAATTCTTTGAAAATGCTCTGGCTTTACTGTGATGGAATATGGGCAATTGGTAGTACAGTAGTTAAAAATATATGAAGTGGCTCAGAAGAAAACACCACTGTTCTGTACATCTGAGTAGACGAGATCTTAACTAGGCATTTAACATCAAGTGTGGAGCTGGCTGCAGGGGTGGGGGGGTAATTTTATTTTTCTTTAAATTGTAATTTTTCTAGCCTCTGCCTAGGTTTTGTTGGTTCGTTTAAAAGCTTTGCACAGTAACGAGGCTACTTTGTTTGGTTGGATTTTTCCCTCAACAGATTGGAGCAAGATGTAGATCGAATTTAGCAGAGAAGGTCAGACTCAGTCTGCAGTACGAAGAGGCCAAGCGAAGGTAACGGGGTCAGTGGGGGCGTGCGGTCGCAGCGCGGGGCCGGGGTGTTCCCGATGCCCGCGGGGCCGGGATGTGCCCGGTGCCCGCGGGGCCGGGGTGTGCCCGGTGCCCGCGGCTCCAAGGCCGTGCTCGCAGCGACATCCAGCGGGCGGCACCGCCGCGCGCCCTTCCGGCGGCTGCCGCGCTCAGGAACGCTGCGGCTGTTCCTTAGTGCTAAGCTGGATGTGTTAAGAAACAGAATTAAAACGGTGACAAATTACTGGCAGTTCCAGGATTAAGGGAATAGAGTGAGCTTGCTTTCTGATGAAAGCAGTCTCCAGGTTATTTATGTCCATTATATTCTTCTTCTTCTTTCACTTCACTTGTACCACTGAAGGCTCGTCAGTTTTAGAGTTGCTTCAGACTTCAAGTGCAGATTTAGTTGGCTTAATTATTTCTTTTTTCCCCTGGGACTGTAGAAAATTTAAAAACTTGCTATCATTGTGGGTTGGCTTCTTTTTTGTTAGTTTAACGTGAGGAGTAAAGAAGTCAGGAACTGCCCTGCTGATGAATGTGGAGTGCCTTTCAAGTAAAATTCTGTGGCGCTTGCCCATGAAAGTGGTGCCATCTTGATGAATTGCCACAGCACTGAAAAATGGGCATCAGAAAGCAGAACATTCAGTTGGCATCTTCTGGTGCCCCAGAAGTGCTGCATAATACTGGGACAAGATTTACTGTTGGGGTAGTGCTCTTGTGCAGTATTATTTTCTGATACTTGTCGCCAAACTAATTGTCAGCTATTCTGAAGCATTACTTTTTTGTTGTGGAGGTTCTTTGAAACTTAAGGGAAATAGAAATCTGAGCATTATTCCACACCTAAAGTTTAGGGGTTTTTTACTATGAAGAACTGAACAAAGCAACAAAATAAAAAAAAGTAGTGTTTTTCCCCAGATGAAAACTGTGCCTAAAATGCCATTTAATCTGGGATATAAATATTATTTCAGTTGAAAAACTGTGGCATGACCATTTAGAAAACTACAAAAATAAATTTGCAACTTATAAGTACGAAGTAACAGCATAGTTGTTTTTAGGTTTTAAAGGCAGGAGCCTGCACAACTTTTTTTTTGCCTGGTTTCAAATATATACTTCCTCATACAGAGTAGTAGCTACCATCCTTACCAGTAGCAACAATAATCCTTTATATTCTCATCATGGATCATAAAACCTTATTGTATAATCAATGCATTCATCAAAGAACACCAAGGCCATTGTGTTTGTTCAATATTGAACATGCGTGATTTTGACTCACAATCATCATGTACATAATGTTAATTGTCAGGTGGTCATTTAGGTGCAGGTAGGTAGCATTGTTTCTTGGCCATAATTAATCCAAAACCTGATCATCCTCTCTTTTGACTGTGTCTTGATACCAAGAAATCCCAGCATTGTATTTTATTGTTCTTTTGTAGGAACAAAAAACCTCCTTGAAGTCAGTTTGCCCCTTCTATCTTGGGGAAGCGGGAAGAGAGAAAAAAGGAGAAACAGTACAGTGCTCAGAGTATGGAGTAGTGCAGCACAGGATCTTTCTTTCTCACAAATTACTTAGCCAAGAACATGGGTTGAAATTTCAGTGTATGTCTCTTGGAATAATGAAGATACATACCAGTTTGCACATAAAGCTCAGTACCTAATTACACTCCTCCCCCAAATATTGTGGCCACTGTAACCATCACTGTAATTTAGTAAGTGTTGACCTTCTTTTCTGAAATATTAAATGTGTAAATTCTCAATTATTTTGTGGTAAAGAGGCTAAGATAAAGAGGATCTTGTAAGTGAACTTCTCTACTTGAAAATTATCAGATAATTTTGTACGTTGCAGATTTGTCATTGCTTAACCAGCAGAATGTCTTGAAGAGGTGAAATGTTCATAACTATGCTGAATTCAGTTGCAATTGTTATTCAAAAGTATCTGATACAGCATGCTGAGAATCCTCTCCTGATGTGGTGAAGATCTGGCTAGTATTCCTTTTTGGCCTGTTGTGGCATCCCACCCTTAAGGGGAAGGGAGCACCCAAGATTCATAGATGCCTGTGGTCAAAAAGGAATGACAAAAGTCCAAGAGTCTGCAACAACTTACCAACTTCTATTAGTAAATTATACACACGGCATGGAAATTGGGATATTAGTCCCTGACCTCCAAGTATAAACAAGTGGCGATGGATTTTGAATAGGGGGTAGAATGAAATTGGAGAGGGAGAGAAAGGAAGAAAGAGAGAAAGGAAGGAAACAAACAAAGAAACAAACATCACCAGTCCTGGCTCCAGCATCAATCCATCTGATGGGGTATCCAAGGTCCTGGGGCACCTGTGGGGGTACCTTTTTATAGCCAAGCCCTCCTCGCCCTGGAGGTACATTTCTTGCTTTCTAACCAAATTAGTTATCATGAGCAGTCTGTTATTCCAGACCTTTCTGGAAATGGGTTGAGGGCTTCAGGCGCTTTGGTGGTCTTGATCCCCCCCTACTGCAATGGGAACAGCAGTTGCACAAACTCAAACTGTTGAGTTCATCTCTCTTTTCTTTAGGTAGCTGCTGTGGCATTGCCTTTTTTTAATTGCATAGAAGAGCAATGCTTTTGTCTTAAGATTTGCTGAAGCGAGCACCTTGCTATGGTGCACGTTCTTTCACCATGGTCGTGTCTGTTTCTGAGGAGCCCTCCACAGCGTAGGAGAAATCCATCATACTCGTGAATGAGTAAAGCATGGTGCCACTGCTATGTTACCAGACAGATTGCTTTCAATAAAGCTTTTAATAAACATTGTGACTTCTACTTGAACTGGAATAGGAGCACCTAATTTTTAACGCATATGTATATTGCTGCTGGCCTCAATACGTGGCCTGATTCCCTGGCATAGTCTGCGTTCTTGGGAAGCAAAACTAAAAGTAGGGCCTTGAGTATAAAATGTTGTTATATCCTGATATCTTTCAAAATACTGTATTACTTCTCCCTTTCCTGGGCTTTGTGTGCTGTGCTGGACTCAGGCAAATCCACTTTGTTTTATTTTAGCATGGCTAATTTGAAGATTGAACTCTCTAAGCTAGACGGTGAAGCCTGGCCTGGAGCACTGGATGTGGAAAAGGAAAAACTGATGTTAATCAATGAGAAAGAAGAGCTTTTAAAGGAGCTCCAGTTTATTACACCATGCAAACGTACTCAAGATGAGCTAGAGCAGCTAGAAGCAGAAAGGAAGAGGCTTGAAGAAGAGCTGGTGTCTGTGAAAAGCACACCCAGTCAAGCACTTACTGAAAGGTAAGGGGTTGCCTTTTGCTAATATTAAATGCTGCTTTCTCCAATCTAACCTTTGTACTCATTGCAGACCCTGAACTATGCCATGATGGGCTGTTTTCCTTCAGTGACTGTAGTATGTAGATCTTAATTAAATTTGTTATTAGCCCAATGGGCAGAAAAACAAAGAAGTCTTCAGTACTGTGAGAGAATGTGAACACCCTGTATGTGCTCTGCAGTATCAGTTGCTCTGCGCTTGTTACCAGCATGAAAATGCCTGTGACAGATGTTAAATAACTGAGGAATGTCAACATACCAGCGGGAAGGCAATACATCATTCACTCGTTTCTGATAATAGCTGTAAACTGTTTGAACTCAGGTTACAAAGATTATCTCGATCATGGCAACATCTGAAGCCTTTCACTGTGAGTTTTGTTACAAGCAAAAATGAAACCAAAAGGGGGAAAAAATCCAAAAAAGTTCAGATGAGAAGCATAATTGCTGCAAAACTTTTCTAACTTGCTGCTACCTAACTAGTAAGTGAAGCTAGTCTCACAATAAATTGGTTTTAGCCATATTCAGAGTTTGAGAAAATCAAAGCTGACTGTCACAAATGGACTTTTCATCAGCTCTAAGTGGAAATAAATTTAAGGGCACCTCTAGCCCACATAAAATGCAATAAACACAGAATGTCCTTGTGTGTATCAGTATGGTATGCCTTACTGAAGTAGTACAATTGGCATTGTGTGGCTTTCTTGCTTTCCTCTACTGGGAAACACCTGCTGTTGCTCCAGGGTGCTGTATGGCAAAATTCCTGTTATAGCATTAGAAGCTGAGTCCTAAATTGTAGCTGAGTAACAGGGAAGTTTTTTTTGTTTACAAAGTATAAATGTGTGTATTAGGCACGATTTTTCTTAACATTTCTACACTTTATAATAGCTTAAACTACATTATATTAATAATCCAAATATGTTTTATAAAAGGGAACTATATTTTTACAGGAGAAGCTACCTGTCTGTGCCAGTAGTACCTAAAGTACCATGGATCTGTTGCTCTCTGACTTCCATTAATAAATGGAGAATAAAGGGTCAATAATAAAATCACATTCACAAATAAGTAATTTGAGTCTAAGATTTTGATAATACGCTGTTGTATAGCTAAATCCTGACTCAAGCTATAAATAGGTAGCTGGTGTCTAAATCTTATGGTTTGGATTTGCTTTAGTGCCAGAGAAAGTTCTGCTCCTGATTGTTTTCCCATACATGTCAGATGCCAAACTTGGAGTACCAAGGACAAGTAAAATTGTCCCCCATTGTCAAGAAGAAATAGATTTTCCATGTATAGTGACAGGATGAGTTGTTAGAGCTTCCTTTTTTTCCCCTCTCTTCTCCTCAAACTTTTTTCCTTTGATTTTTAATCCTGAAAACATGGAGTGTTTGGGCTTTTTTCCCCTGAGGTTAATGTAAAATATGTTGTGCACTGCTGGTTGAGGTAGCACTTATGGTGGCTTCTGGTTTGCTTTTTTGTTATTCCAGTGAATGTCCAGTGATTTTCTAGCTTCAGCTGTTTATATTAAAACTATCTCCTTTGGTGACTTCAGAGCACATAAATTCTTTCACACCGGGCTATTTTGAGGATTATTTCTGGTTTGTCTACTATAAACATAAAGTAAATCTTCATTTTCAGAAGGATTCAGATGATGAAACTTTTTCTGAAATGTTAATTTTAAAAAAATACATTTAATTGTATCAGATCAATCAGCAGCATTTTATTTCTTGGAGATGAGGGAGATTCTCCTCTCCATTATCAGTGGAGGAGCCATGCCAACTTCAAAATATTGTACTATTGTTGCATTAGCATTTTCTTCTATGAGGTTTCTTGAATGCCCTCAGTTTGCAGTGTTTTCATAGGTCCTGATAAAGAAGCAGCAGCATAAGAAGCTGTGGATTGTGCCAGAACTTAACACCACGAGGGTTCTTTCATTTGGTTTAGTGGTTGGGGTTTTTTGATTTCTAAAGGGAAAAGAAACAGGAGACGTGCTCTGACTTAAAACAAAAACATTATAGCATAGCCCTGGGTTATTTTGGAGCAGGATGCTGAAATTGCCACTCATAGATGTACGTGGATTCAATTTACAGAAGGAGGGTGTAGATCATAACATATCAACTTCAAAAAGGCAGAGACAGGGCATACACTGACTGCTTTAAGAAGCCTTAAAGCAACTGTGTAGAAATAACTGGATTGTGGGACTGTTGAGAACTACTTGGTACTTTCTTGCCTCTGAGTTCCTGTCGGGGAGATTCTATTATTGCTTTAATCCTTGGCAGTATCTCCCAAGTAAACACATCCATTCGAAGAGGTCCATGATTTATGTACTTGATTGTGCTGTTGCCTGCAAAACTGGCACCTGCTCTTGTGCCTGTCACAAATGGATATGTCCACCTAAGTTTGCATTGAAAGGTGAGGTATGTGCACTTTAACTTTTTAATGTGTTTTCTTTAAAGATTCTCTGCCCCTCTCAGCAATGTTACAATTTAAGATCAAAAGAGAAAGATGTCTCACTAGCCTGAAGTCCCTCCTGCAGTGAGTAATAGGTTAATTTAAATAGAAGGGGTGCAAATAGGAGAGACTGAGAGAGGCGTGTGTCAGAATAGATAACACAATGGTTGTTTAGGTGTTTACACAGGGTTTTTTGCATATTAAAGGGAATAAAGGGAAGGTTCTTTATTGTCTGAAAGTTTTAGAGGCGGAGTTGTTGGTCTTTTTTGAATGAAAAAACTTTCTCTGAATCTCAGTTTGTTGTGAGGTAATGAAATTACTTCCTGCATAACTTCGAACTTCGACAAGTGATTTCCTCACCTGGCTGTCACCTGGCTTGTGTTTGTGATTTGTGACTAACATCTTTCTGACATTAGCCTGCAGGTATTAACACTTGTATTTCATTACTGGTAGATCAAATTACTTTTTACTAAATTTTTTTTCGGGTGCTAAATTGAAAGGGATAAATTATATTTATCAACCTCCTTAATATAGTAAAGAAAACAAAATGTTGATTGTGCTTTTGAGGCAAAAACCAATGAAACCTTTTAGTTCAATAGTACAAATTCAGTTGCTATAGTGTCCCTCTTGAGGTAGCTGGAGGTGTGTCTTTTGAGGACTTCAGTCAGAGAAATTCCTAAGCTTTTATTTCCTTTCTTGTCTTCTACCATTAGTAGTTGAACACAGAGTGATTTCTGTGCCTCTTCCTTGAGAAAAAAATGATAGATCACTACTGAAAAGCCACAAAAGAGCTACTGAAGAGCATTCTTGCTTGGGACAAGCAGGATAGATTAGGCTTTAAATTAAGACAGAAGGCATCAGTAGATAGTAAAATAATAGGAAAGAGTGTCTGATACTATAGGTGAACATAATTCTTGGTGTGGAAACCAAGAACTCTTGTGTGTGTGTCTTCCTGAGCAAAGAATGAAAGACTGTGTATGCTTTTAACAGCCTTAGCAGGTATTGGCAGATGAACACATCACTGCAGTGTGAGAGCACTTGTGGCGTGGGCAGTGGAGTGGAAGTCACACCCTGGCTGACCTTGGGGTAACTTATTCACCTTTGTGTAACCCAGATTTGCTCACTGAATAAGCATGGGTGTAAGCAAGTGCTTTTCATGCTTTGCTGAATCGGGGACTTAATGTCTTTTTACTGATGTCTGACAGGGAGTGAATTCTGGACACTCCTGAATATCTCATTCAGTTAATTACTTTGCGTAAGAAAGCAGTGGTTGATGTTTCTTGTTTGTCAGATTAGTTGCTTGAGAACTTGTGACATGTATCAGTTGACTGAGCAAGGCCGAGAGGAGAATATAGTAATCCACAACTACAGGAGGATTTTAGCTGAATCCACTGAGAGAAAGCAATTTATTTAGTGTAAATGGAGTGATAAAAGGGATTTATAAGGGGGGAAAAAAGTCACTCTAAAGGTTAGTGAATCATTTCTACTAGCCAAGAGGAATAGGAGAGTTCCCCCTTTTGTGGCTTTGGAGCTGCGCTAGATAACAAAGCAGGAGGCAATAAATCCTGCTTTCTCATAAAGGTGAACTTGATGATGAGCATTACAATGCTGTGTGGCTCTGAGGTGCTGACAAAGCTGTTGGGAATGTAGAAATCTTTACCAAGGACTCCTAAATATGGTCTATAGTCTCAGAACCTTTCACTGAATGCTGCTTTGATTTGCAGTGCTTTATCTTTATATAAAGATTCTGAAATTAAAGGGAGTGCTTTGATTTTAAACTTCAAAATATCAAAACTAATACTGGTATGACTGATATTAGTGTTCTTTTGGTTTGTTTGTTTGTTTTGGCGGTTTTTTCCTGATTTTGTTGGTTGGTTTTTTTCCTGGAAATATATTAAGTGAGGAGGCAGTCTGCAGCATGGCTTTTAAAAACTCTGAGTGCAGATCTTACTATCCTGAAGTTGCAGCTATTTTCCCAGTGCTCATCTGTTACTCTTTTATTGGGTGCATGTTCCCCTTGGTACAGTGTGAATGTCCCAATGCTGTGCTTGCTTGTACACTCAGCAGGTTTGTTACAGTGCTTGGTATTCTGCAGGTAAAGTCACTCTGCTGAAGCAGTTGGGGGTTTTACGATCAGACCGAGAGCTAACACAGTATTTTGGATTTTAGTCACTGGCAACCTGATAAAAAAACAAGGGATCTTCACTTTGTTTCTTTTTTTATCTATAAAATGTTCTAGCCTATTCTGTAATGCTTTCCTGAACTAATATGTACATCTTTTTGCAGATTAAAATTGGAGGAGAGAAGAAAAGAGTTGGTACAGAAACTTGAAGAAACTACAAAGTTAACTACCTATTTGCATTCACAGCTTAGGAGGTGAGACTGTACTGCATAATGTAAAACCTGTTTTGTAGTGGACCTGGATGTCTCAACTTCATTCTTAGGATTTTCTCTTAGCTGGAGGCTCAGCAAAATTTATTTAATATTTAATTAAGAAAATGCAAGTGTAACAGCTTCAAGTATTTTGTCACCATGCAAACCTGGTAAACTTTTATAACCTGGCAAAACTTTTATAATTTCAGTAAATTTTCTAAGTTGATAGTTCTGTTATTGTTCTGTAAACAACTTCTAAGTGCTTAGAAGGGCCCGCTTGAATTATTTTTTCTGACCTTTTTTCCCAGCAGTCCTCCAGAACTGAGGCAGTGACACTCAGTTTCTCTGGCCTGGCAGGACTCCTTATCTCCTGTTATTAACAGGAGAAGAGTGCATGTTACAGCCTTTGCCATAATTTATATAGTTGGATTTACTGTGCACATGGAGTGCCTGTTGTCCTACCGATGGGAAGCAGTTCTGCTATAAGTTGTCTTCTATCTGGCTCATTTCCCAGGTGCTTGGGCAGAGGGTAGGCTGCATGAATTGCTCTAGAGGTGGCAACACTCCTGTGCTGCCATAAGCTCCATCTTGGGGAATTCCTGTGCTGTCACATTGACCACATGAGCACCCACATCAGAGTGGAGCAGGTTTCCGATGGGGTATAACAGCTGAGAAGGCTGCTGTTACTGCTGGACCAGTTTGTCAAATCTGCAGCCTTCTCCATAAGAAAAGGGCAGGCAAAAAAAAGCTTAGGCAGCTGGCCATAAGCTGGATAAATTGCCCTGGTAGTGTGCAGGTTGGGCACACTGGTGCCAAGGTATGGGTGCTTAAAAAACATAATGCCCCAAGCAGCTTTTGGTTGTAATCTGTTACAGGGCCGTTTCAGTCAAGCTTCCCTCTCTTTGTTCTGTTTTGTGCTGGTTTAGTTTATAACATCACTATGTGTTTGTGCTTTCTTTGCAGCCTCTCAGCTAGTACGTTATCTGTGTCTTCAGGGAGCAGTTTGGGTTCCCTGGCATCCAGCCGGGGGTCTCTGAACACATCAAGCAGAGGATCGCTAAACTCGCTCAGCTCCACGGATCTCTACTATAACCAAGGCGATCAAATTGCAGATTTGGACTATCAGTACAAACTTGATTTCATATTGCAGGAAAAAAACAGTTACATTCCTTCAGGGCCTATCACTACTATTCATGAAAATGAAGTGGTCAGTTCCCATGGGAGACTGGGTTACAGTGACTCTCCTTCAGCTGCAGACCATCCCAAATTGACTGAACCTCCCAAATCTGTGACATCACTGTCTTCCAGATCCTCACTCTCCTCCTTGTCCCCCCCAGGCTCCCCTTTGGTTTTAGAAGCTGCATTTTCAGTGTCAGCTCAAAATTCCCCTCTGCACCTCACTACGGACTTTGAAGACTCTGACCTTTCAGGTGATTTTGCAGGCATTAGCTTCTGCGAGAACCAAATATTATTGGACTCTGAAGCCAGAGCAGGATCTCAGATTCCCACAGATGATAAAGATCTAAATGTTAGGCAGCCTCTGCCTTGTCTACATGAAGGAAGTTCAGGTAATTAAAAAAAAATATATATATAATGTCAAATGTATATGTAACATGAAAATTAACAGCTGGCTCTTGAAATGAGGAGGTACCTCGTGTAACTGAAGAGTATCTTGATCAGCATGCACTTGCCATGGTGGGCAGTCAGTAGTTCTGAGGGATGTTACATAACTTCTAGTTCTGGCTGCAGAGAGCTGCAATCACCCTGATTATGTCTACATTTTTCAGTAGCTGTTTAAGAAAGAAAGTTCACGTGTTGCAGTCTGTCGTGAAAACAATAGCACAAAAACCTGAAGCTGGATTTTGAAAGCATGGAGGATGCATGGTGTTCCTAGGTTTTATCAGGATGTATGGACATAGAGCAAATACCCTCTGCTGGTTTTTTGATAACTTGAAATCAGATCCTTTGTTTTTCATTGAAGAGTAAGTTACAAACTGACATCCTCAGTAAAAAAAGCTTCTGGACTGAGAATTATGTGTTATGTGTATCTAATTATTTGAGCCTGCTATCACTGAAAGATCTGCAGTTCATTTTGAGTTGAGAAAGACAGGTGACTACATGCCACGTAAGTTAGTTAGAGTTTCCCCATTTTTAACATGGATTTTACAGTTTATAGCTTTTTATCCAAGTTAGAACAGAGCTCCTGAGCTACTCTAGGCTCCCCCTGCGGTCTGTGGGTAACTTCCTAAAATTAGGACATCTTGTCTTAGAGTATATTTCCCTTTAAGGAAGAAGGGATGGATGACTGTGAGTTATCAAGGTAACCTTAGTTACTAGTTAACTTTAACTTTGAGGTGGCTGAGTTAGGTGTGATGAATTCCACTTCTGGTCTGTAGCAAAAGCCAAGCAACATACTTAATCATCTGATACTGTCAAAACCTTTGGCACAGCCAGAATTTCAAAAATCCCACCTGTCAAGAATTGATGGCCTGTGCTCAGTCTTAGAGTGCTCGCTTTGCTGCCTTTTGTTGGGGCTGATAGTATGTTGTGCTCTCTCTGCACATTTATCTTTTCTAGTGTCATTCTCTGTCATTGCCTTCAAGTATGTTGCAAACATACATATATGTTTATGTTACACAGTGGCTCTGTTTTCTCAAGGAAGAACTGATTGAGACAGATTTCCAGTAGTGCTGAGCACTGACAGCCCTATTTGAAACCTGGTCAGTACCTGGCATTTCCAACTGTATTTCTGAGCTGGTAGGGAAGTAGCTAACTAAGAAGTTTGGTGTTTTAGAATAAATATGGCCTAGCTCTTGAGCATTGTTCAGATTTGTTGCCAAGTTTGAACACTTATGCTTGGAGTTTTCCAATTTTTAATAAAAGTACCTGGACATATTCATACAGTTATATATTTTAATGAGAAATTTGCTTTTATTTTTGTAATTCTCTCAAGGAATTGTTGTAACATCTGTTGTCTAATTAGATTAGCTTACTGCAGTAAGCAGTACTGCAGTAATTTCAATGTTGGCCAGAGCAATGTGGCACCAGAAGAGAAAGGTATGGTGTGCTTAGTACAAGCTGGGAGTCCCCACTCTGTTTCACTGTGCAGAAAGAAAACAAGAAATTGACTGATGTCCTAATGGTCTGAACCTGTGAAATGCAAAGTGAAAAAACACGGAAGGGGAATTTGGGGGGAGGGGGTCTTTTTGTCCTTTGTCTTTTCAGGATAGTGTAACACAGTAGTTATTTTACTTTACAGCCATATTATAAAAGATTGAAACAATAAATATTTTTCCTGCCTGTATTTCAGCAGCATATCCTTTCCAAATTAACAACAATTTTCAGTCTGTCTTTGCAATCTGGCTGCAACTCACCTAGTCTGAGAACTGAATTCTAAATGGCTTGGAATGTGAGAACACTTTGGGCTATGTGGAATCAGAACTTTTTTTTTTTTTAATTTATTTCTCTAGATCATTATTTTCAAAGGCATCATGTGGTTGTCTAACATTTTTTAACTTTTTGAGGCCCTCTTATTCTGGATATTGTCAGGTTGCCTTTTAAGTCTATGTAAGTAGTTATGGTTTTAAAATGTAAATTCATCGTTTGATTCTTCTTAATGATACTTCCTCATGTAGCATCATATGGATAATACAAATTGTCTTTAAACCTGTATTAAGGCTGCCAAAACAAGTATTTGAATTTTGAATAGCCAGGTATTAACTAATTACACTTTAATACCTCTGGTTTCCCCAGTAAAATGGGCCTCATGGTGAGCCTTCAGTACATTCATTAACAGTGAGACACAGACCTGGGGTTGGTTCAGTGTTTCTACTGCAGTTTCATTCTTGAAACTGCTGTGATGCTGAATGGGAAGGTTTAAACAAACTCAGCTGGAGGCATAAACTTGCATAGAAAATTTCAGCCTACATGCTTAGGTTTTTACAAGACTGCAGATCTGAATACTGCTGAATCTTAACTTGGGCATAGGCAAAGACTCAAAGGTAGTACAGCTCCTGTCCTCATGTAATCTGCACTGGCTCTCTAGATGCAGTGTTCACCTGCTTCTCTGGCTGTCTCTGACTTTTCTGTACAGGTGAACCATAGAGGTATTTGTTCCTCTGCACATGTCCCTGCTGTCAGAAACCAAGTTGGAATATCATGTAGTTCTTCCACAGTCAGTCTCTGACATTGTCAAAGTCAATTCAGGCTGCTGTGGTAATTCCTAAGGGTAATCAATAAATCATGTCATCACCTTCACCCCTCACATGGTGGGGGGAAGGGAAAGAGCACTTCATCATCAAGGAAAAAGCATTCCTCCTGCCATAAATAAAAGCACAAACGCAGCAATCAATCATCTAATCTAGAGCCTTCAATTTTAACATCTTAACAGGATGTAAAGTCATGATTCAGATGGGGATGATAATGCATACCAATATCCTCACCCGTTGGCAGATAAAAGGACTGCATAGGCCCTCAGCTTACTGTGCTGCAGAATGTGGCTTCACGGCATGACACTCGCATATGAATGCAAGTTGAAGATTAAAGCTAAGTAGTCATTGAGAGGCTGTAGCATAGAAAGTTTTTGATGATGGTAAACCAGGGAGGATTGCTAGCAGTTATATCACTGGGGAGAGGGTGTCTGTCTGACTTTTGAATATTTAATAAACAGTAGGCAAGCACTTGGCATGTAGCTGAAGTGTTACCACAGTGCTGACTGTGAACATGGCAAATACTGGTTTAAAGTTCAGGATAATGAGGGTTGATAATGAAGGACAATAACTAGCTGAATGCATAAGGGTGGTCATAGGAGTCTGTGTCTCTGTGAAGGTATAATAGTACATTTTCAAATTCATCAGTCTGGTTATATCTGTAGCCAGAATATGTGGTAACAGCAGTACAGTCTCAGAATGTTTAATGATATGGAACAAAACTACTCTGTGGTACTCAGTTAAGGGTCACCACTTTCAACTTGACAACTTTCTAAGCTATGCTCATCTCTCTTTCTGACTATTAATCTCTTGGACTAATTTTCATTCTTTTTCCTTTTTGTAGGTGGTGATTTACCAAGGAGAACAGCTGGTCATCTACTTGAGGAGAAAACCGCTTGTGTATCTGCTGCTGTGTCTGATGAGTCTGTGGCTGGAGATAGTGGTGTATATGAAGCTTCTGTGAAACAGTAGGTTTGAGAAATCATGCAAGTCTTACCACCAAAAATTTAAATTTATCTTTGATCGGTTCCAGAGTACCAGCAGCAGTTGTTAATCAGCCCTGCCTTTTTTAGAAATAATTGTACTTTCAGATGGAAAGGAAGGCATATTCGCCAAACAATGAAGTTTGATTTGGGTTATTTTTTGTACTTGTATAATTTGGTTGAATAGCATTAATATACTTCCTTATAATCTTGGGGGTTTTTTTTCCTGCTAGAAGTGTTCCCAAGAGAAAAGCTTGGTGTAAACTACACAGGTTTTGCCATGTGACTCTATTGGCACAACTCAGAGTTACTGTTTTTTACTTCTTGTTTTGTTTACGATTTTTAAGATTGCATAGCATTTTTTGAATGAAAAAGAGGTTATAGAAAAGACAAGAAAAAACTGTGTTGTAATGATGGTATTAAAATAATCCGGGTTGAGGTATAGGGTTCACTGTGGTGATCAGGATATAAGAAACTTATTTGCTGTTATTTTTTGACCAGACAACTTCTATAGGATTCTTCATACTAGTTTATATAGTATTGCCTGTAATCTTCAGTAATCAGCCTAAGGCCTTTCTGAATCATTGCTGCAGGTGTCAAACTATTCCAGCAGTGACTGTCCCTAAAACAAGCACTGCTGTTGCGTAGGCTCTGAAATTCTTATTTGGAGTGCATGCTGTAATTAAATCAGCATGTTTAGGAGAATGGATATAGGTTCTGTGTATGCATGCCTTAATAATTGCTGAAAGCTAACTATCGTTTTCCTAAATTTGAGTATTTGCCTGGTTTTCCTAGACCAAATGAAAATGAGGACATTGTATATAGTGAAGATGATGCAACAACTCTAGAGGCTGCTCAGGTACAAATAGGACTCAGGTGAGTAACCAGCAAAGGGAATATTTCTGTTTATACATAAATGTGAATAGTAAACTTCCCTCATGTTGTCCTTTCTTTAACAGATATGACCACAGCAATTCAAGTTTCGTGATAATCGTAGTACGGCTTAGAAACCTTCCAGCGTTTTCTGTCCCCCTTGGCTCTAAGGTGTAAGTCAAACAATCACTGAGAAGTAGTGTTGAAATACAAAAATATAATAATAAATCGTAAAAAATTCTCTAAAGGAATTGGTCGATTTACAGCTTAAGAGCACTGAAATATGTACAAAACTTTTCAAACTGTTGTAGTACTTAGCTTTTGCACATTCCAGCAAGAAAAAGAAGTTATCAGGAAATTTGCACATTCCACTGAAGTGGAATAAAATGGATTTTTAAATTGTTTTTTATCTAGTGCTTCTAAACATTCTGTAGCTTTGTGAGTGCAGAACAGCTATGCTGTAGTTAGTAAAAAACCATTCTTTTTATACTTTGGCATCCTTTCAGCTCAGAACGTTGTCTTTTTACATTTGTGTGTCTTATTGATGTAAAATAGTATTTAAAGCAGTATTTGTCTTTTAAGTGAGCTTTTAAAGGAAAGGGGTAATTTAATAAATTGCAAGTGGACAAGCACAGTCACACTGAGATACACCATCCCTAACAACTGGAGCTTGGAGGTCTGTTAAGAATTAGTTCTTGAGTCAAATTGCACCAACATGCAAAGCCTAAAAGTAAATTACAGTGCAAGTCATATGTAGAAAATGAACAGAAATGCCTGAATATGTTACCACTGAATTTCTAATCCAAAATTCTCATCTGTATAAATAAGTACAGCTTGCCTTGGGGACACTTGTACTTGAGTGAGCTTTTTGACAGACTGTAAGACTACCTTAAACTGTTGAAAAACTTAATAAGATAGGAGTAGGACATAATCAATCCGTGGAAAATCTGGTTTTCTTGCTGGTTCCTTTCCCTTTGTATCCCATTGCCTTACATTTGACTGGCAGATAAATAGGAAGCCACTGGGTATGGAAAGGATGCATTAAGGATAGAGGCCTGGGTGCTTGCTGGATTTTTCTATTTGTTTTTGTTAATAACAAATGGTTGTTCTACTACTAACCTTCCTTCTCTGCACTAGTCTTACCTCTGCTGACCTTCCAAGTCTGCTAACATTTAGCATAAGAATACAGAAAAACTATAGAAGAGTAAATTTCTGGTTTTTTAAATTAACATTAAGGACATGTTTCCTCCCATCTGTGAGATGATCTTCATTGTTTACAGTACTAAACTTGGATAGAGTCAGAAACTGCTACCTCTCTTGCTACTACCTTACCAGGCACAAAATTCCCTTTTGGGAAATGTTTTTGCAAGGGACAAGAGGAGTTTCTGACTCATTTTTGCCACCTCTTTTCCATTCCACTGATAAGTTACTGTTCCATTTTGTTGCTATGCAGTCCTTAAGTCAATAGGGTGAACTTCTCTCATGCATCACCAGCAAGTGCCAGTTTTAACAGAGGTAAAGATTTGATTTTGTTTCCGGTAGGTATATTAGAGTCGCAGTCCTTCCATCCTCCACTGATATCAGCTGTCTGTTCCGCACTAAAGTTCATCCTGCCATGGAAACCGTTTTATTCAGCGAGATATTCAGAGTAGCCATTTCTCAAGTAACACTGCTACAGAAGACACTGAGAGTAGATGTTTGTGCTGTCAGTAGAAGTCGTCGGGAAGAATGCTTGGTATGCGGTTTTATTTCTGGTGCTTTTTTGGCATGCATTTGTTTGTAGTGTCCCCTCTTGTTTTGATGGTCAAGGCTGCTAAAATTCCATAGCCCTTGGAGACAAAGTCTGAAGCCTAACTTATGTTGCTATAGTACCTAGAATACTGCCTTTCTCCGAAACTCCTGGTACAGAATCTACTCCTGGATGGAAGCTGTTTTGATAATTCTAACGCTATCCTTTAATTACAGATTGATCATCCATCTTTGCCATTTTATACATAAAACTCCTGTGAACTTCAATGCAGCATTACTTTAACACTAGGTTTTAAAGTAAAAGCTGAAGAAGAGCCACAGTAAAAAAAAAAAAAAAGAGAGAGCAAACCCTCATTATCACAACTTTTCACAAAGAACAAACTAAATTACATTTTGGATGTTATTTTAGATTATATGATGGACACCTTTTTGGTCTTTATGATCTGTTGAAATAATAAAAAGGTATGACATTTATAGATCAGCCCATTGGAAGCTGTCACTTTAAATTTTGTTGTTAATTGTAGTCATCACCGAATCAGTGATGCTTCATTTACTTCCAAATTGCTTTTGCATGGTCTGGTACAATTCTAGTTTTTCAGCATGAGAGGGATTTTAGTAGCACAGTGAGATTTTTTCAGTTACAACACACTGAAGTGATGCTGGAATCTGCTGGGGTTCATCAGCTTCAACTACTGTGAAATAGCCTCACTTTCAGAATGTAGAAGTTAACTTAATTCCTGGGGAATGTATTGGCCTCTTTCAGTATGTAAGAGTTTTCCCCTGAAGAAAGGGAAGGGTAACAGAACAAAAATGCAACATCAGGCAGGATACAAAAGTGAAGAAAGGACTTAATAACAAAAAATCCCAATGAAGACAAGGGCTATTCGTGAGATCAAATGAAAGAGTTGGGAGTACCATCCCCAGCAGAAAGCCTTGGACAATGTGACCAGTCTTGGCAAGAGCTCTGTGTGCAGCCCAGTAGCTGTGGAGATAATACGCTTTGCCAAAGAACAGAGGATTTTAATCTCCAAGGCACAGCCCAAACATGAGTACTTCAGAAGTTTTCCCAGAGTACCAACTCGGTGGATGTCAGTGCTTGTCCAAATGAAAGAGTTTCTTAATCTCTTTCACTGGCTCTTCATCTCCTCCTTCCCTGGTTTGAGCAAGCAAGGTCATCCATTATTTGCCATATGGATGATTTTTGTGGTGGGACAGCTGAAAAATCATGTGACACTTGCTGCATCACGAGCTGGTGCTGCACAGGTTTTCATTACTGAATGCACTAGAGCAGGTGTGGGCAGTACCATGGTATGGGGGGTGGAGAGAAGTTCTCAAGACTGAAATAAGAGATGGCAGAACGGACAATATGAAGGACTTTTCCATGTACTATTTGTCTATTTTAACTGGAAGTGGAGGGAAATACAAACTGTACAGTTAAAAAGGGGATTCAGGTTCATGTCAAATTTGTGCTGCCTGTTTTGCATGATAAGTACAGTAGAATTTCCAGCTGTTTTGGAACAGGAAACAGAACAAATTTAAATAATTTTCTTCCCTTTTCTTATTTTGTGCAGGCTGGGACTCAGATCAGCCTGGCAGATTTATCACTTTCTGATGAGACCTGTACTCTGTGGTACAACCTGTTGCCTTGCAAGCAGAGTCCTGGCAAAAAACCCAAGGAACAAAATGATGAATACATGTTTCTGTTAAGCAAGCAATCACAGTCGTTGGACTCACTGGACTTGGTGAGCGATGTGTTGGCTATTACTGTGATAGCAAGAAAAAAGCCAGACTCCAATTGTGCTGTTGCATTGTAGTTATTTGAATGTGTGAACTGCCCTCCCCTGAAGGTCCAAGGCCCTGTTTTGCAGGCACTTTTGTCTAAAGTGACTTCGTGTGAGGAGGGCCTATATGGGGTGTCAGACAGGAGTGGGGATGGGCAGAAGCTTTTTACTGGATACAAAATTGCACTCGCAATTTGAAACCCTTCAGCTGTGTTTCTTTTTAGAAAGAATGTTATTGAAGAGCTTCCAGAAGTGTGTAATTTATTTTCACATGAACACCTTAAAAATTGCTATTTATTAACTATTTGAATCTGCATACTTAAAACCATTGCATTGAACATGTTGTTTATGCAAAACATACTAACTCTTCTGGTTAAATAAGCTTTTCTGCTTTAATCCCTTCTTAAGAGGACTGCATAAAAAAATGTAACTTTGAAGAGCACCCTTTTTTCACCTAAGAACATTAGGAGTGGGAAGACAAGAAAATACATTGAAGGATGACAGGAGCATATTTGATTGCATTATCATTTTAAAACCAATTGTTTTTCATTGAGATTTACTCTGTTTAAAAATAATCATTCAGTGTGCTGTACACTGACAATTCAAACCCCTTATCCTTGTGATCTGTTTATGCTGACATCAGGGAGCAGTAGGGTAATGCAGCTCTTGCAAGAGTTGTCATTTTTTTACCTGTTACATATCATTCAATTCCGGTTTCATCATCTTTTTCCTTGTGAGCAGGATGCTGTGTCAGCTCTGCTGGAGAGGACATCTGCTGAGCTGGAAGCAGTAGAGCAAGAGCTGGCTGATGATGAGGAGAAGGAACAGGAGCAAAGGGCCTCTGAGGAAGACTGGTAAAGCCACTTTTCCTCCCTCACTGTTCATGCCTGAATGATTCAGTTAATTCTTCCTTTTCTTAGACAAACGAAAGGGCTGTACTTTTGGAGATCATAGACTCATAGAATGGTATGGGTTGGAAGGGATCTTTAAAGATCATCCAGTCTAATACCACTGCCATGGGCAGGGACACTTTCCACTAGACCAGGTTGCTCAACACCCCGTCCAACCTGGCGTTGAACATTTCCAAGGACAGGACATCCACAGCTTCTCTGGACAATCTGTTCCACTGCCTCACCACCACTGGAATTAGAGTAAAGTCTTGTTCTCTTGTGTGGTCAATTCATTCATGTTCTTTTAGGTTTACAGTGTCTTGGCTGCTCTATGAACTCCTACTGCCAATGCTCCTCCATTCCATGTACATCTTCCTGTGAAACCACTTGGGCTGTGAAGCCACTGGAAGTGTAGCAAAATATCAAATATTATAGTTGCATTAAGTGTAACAAGCAAGTAATAGGATTTGAAAAGAGAGCTGCTGTCTGACAAAGTCAATGTGGGTGTGCTTCCATTGATGGTCTTGTTTTTGAAGAAATTGTGAGCTTTCCCAAGAAACAGATTTCTTGCTAAACTGCTATTTGAATTCTGTTATTGTGTAATTTCTTAGCTGCAGTGTAGAAGTAAATACATGCTTTATTATGGGGGAAGGGGAGAGTTGCATTTTTGTTTTATGAACTTATCACCATTACAGCTATTGAATATAGTGCAGTGATGTCATAATGACTTTGAAGGTGAGCTGTAGTAGCATTTGCTGGAGGCAGCAATGAACTGGGTCTTCACATGAACTTAGTGGAAGCATTTGGATGGTAGTTGTTTTCCCTGTCAGGAAAATACATACCCCATACATGGGTGCAGGTCTGGGCTTTCTGGTATCTGTCTCTGGTGAGCTTTTTCAGTTTCAGAATAAGCCTGGGCTACTTCTGTTCATACAGGCTAGAGATGTTGGCAGAGGCCTCTGATGAAATTGTGGATGAAGAGGAAGATGGCATTAAGCTGGCAGTAGAAGGCGACTGTAATGATAACTTGGGGTTACTCATGGATGCACCAGAAATGAATGAAGACAAGAGCAGAGACAACAGCGATGAAAGCCAGCGAGCTGCTGTAATTCTAACACTGGTGAATATCTTAAAATTCACATTCCTGCAGTATCTTACTGTGTCTAAAAATCTGTTTCTGAGCAACTAATACAGAAGTCTGCTGCATCTATGCATTTACAATTTGATGTGGCCTTTGCTGTAGCACTTGTCAATATGTACTTGTAACAAAATTGGTGTGGTCACTTCTGAACTATGAAGAGGACATTGGACAGACATGCTAGGCAGAACAGGACAATTAACCAAGACTCTCTATCTTCACTTTTTTTGTTGCATATGGAGAATATTCAAAATACAAAGCAGTTCAGTAGCTTCAGCTTGTGCATATTTAAAATATTTCTGTACATCTGTTTCATTGTTTCCTTTTTTTTCCTTCAGATTCATTTGCTAAACAGGGGGAAAACACATGACCTGGGTCAAGATCTTTAAACCAAAGCAGGGATTTCCTTATTTTTTCCCTTTATTTTAGGGTGTGAAATACAAAAACTGTCTTAGCAGAAAAAAGGACAAAAGATTAATGAACAGAAAATTCCAAAATGTGTATTAAAACTGTGTATACTTTTGAACTATTGGGGGTACTGTTGTACCCACACACCGCATAAAGCAAATTCTAATTCCATGTTCTTGATAACTGTTGTCTTTAAATTATATTCCACTTTCTTGAAAGCACTTTTAGTAGATGTTTAGTAAACATATGCCTGATGTGGTAGCACACTCTAAGAAATCAAATTTTTAGAAGCTTTCTGCATCTTAATAAAAACACCATTGCATGTTTTAAACCCACAAGTTCTATAAAATAGCAGAGGTAAGAAGACAGAGTGACATCTCGTTCCTTCAACTTTGTGACAATACAAAAGTTTAACATCTCAGTGGACTTACTGGAAACAGTAATTAACTTCCAATTAATGTGGCAAGATGCCAAATGAGCTAAGGCTGTGGTATTAAAAGGACTGACAGTCTGCTGGGTAGCAAGTGAATATAGATCAAAGCCCTAACTCGGCATGGGGAGACAGCAAGGACACATGTGAAGGTCAGACACGCACGCGAGTGCTTTGCTAGGCCTGGGCTGGGTGGACCTGGACAATGAGTGAAAGACAGCAGACTCCACTGCAGAGCCAGCCACAGCATAGATCTCTGTGTGCCAGATCCTCTCGGGGTTGCTGTTGTGCTATTTAGGTCACTGTATTTATCCCCTGCACTTTGAAAACCATGAACCTCATTAAATTACCCAAGTTGAAGAAAAAGCCCCAGTGCACATCAGTGACACTGGATGTTCCAGCTGCTGCAGAGCTTGGTCTAGCCCAGCAGCCAGGATGAATGCAGCATGGAAGTAAGCACAGGCTGTACCACCCACAGGGATGGGGCACTTGAGGCTCCCTCTGGCATGTGTGGGGCAGCTCTAGTAGGCAGCAGGCTCTGCTGAGGGACAGCAGCCAGCAGTGTCTTTTCCCTGGGTTCACAAGGCTGGTGAAGCTCTGGAGATTGCCATAAAGCAGCCCTGCTGCTGAGGCTTTGGGATGTATGGCAGTATGTCTGGAAGCACCTGGGCGGTGTAACTTTGCCAGCTGCCCCCTTTCGGTGTGCACAGGCACCATCCCTGGCATGGCAGAACCTTGCTCTTCTGCAAATACCAAACAAAGTAAATATAAATGTGCAATAATCATAATGTCTGCAAATGGCAAAGCAAAACATTTCTTGCACTGTGTTTGCATCAAACCGTCTGTGAAGCAGCAGCAGCAAAGGCCTTTCTGCAAAAGCTTTGGCTTTACAAAGAGTACCTTCAAAGCCTCTCCACACTCTTAAGCCTCTTGGGAATTTTGTATTCCTTTGCTTAGAATAGCTTCTCTGTAAATGCATGGTGCTTTTTGCTGCTGGTCTTTTTCCATCCACTGCAAGGTGACAAGAATGCTTGTAAAATCCAAAGGCACAAAAGCTACGTGGTGGCATGTATCTGGTTACAGTAAGTCTTACACAGTAAATTCCTTTTCATAGGTTGATAAAGAGACTAACACTGAGGAATCACTTAATGAGAACGCACCAGTCCGACCCAAGGACAGAGGCAGCTGGAGCTCCAGACAGCGTCCCTTTGTCAGGAACAGCATGATAGTGCGCTCCCAAACCTTCTCTCCAGGCGAGCGGAACCAATACATCTGTAGGGTAAGGGGAAAAACACTTGGAATGAAGAGCTATTAACTAAAGAGTCATTTAACTTCTAGGGAATGAAGCATTAATGACAGTGAGTCATGTACCAATTTTCCCTGTGAGAGGCAGAGCCTGTGCTTTCTCTAGAGTCTCTCCCTATCTGAGCTGATGCATAGTAGAATTGACTTTCAGCAGAGTTGCCTACTCTTGCAAAACACTTCAACTAGGGAAAAATACATCCTATTGGAGAGAAATAACACAGATGCCTGTGCTGGCTGTCTGCAAAAAGTGTGTTTCCCTGCACGTCAGCAACTCCAGCACTCTCGCAGCAAAACAATTTGTTACAACATGAAATAGAATTCACTGTAAAATGCCATTGCATTACCATATTTTAATAATGCAACCATTTAAGGGTAACAGTGTGGAAAGAGCTCAGTCATCAATTTTAAATCTCGCTTTGTATCTCAACTGGTTTTAAACCTATGCAGTCCAAATCCTGCTGTAATTGCATCTTTGAAAGATGTGCAAGCACTGCCTCAGGGCTGGGTTTTAAACATGGCTTTGGCAGCTAAGTTCTCCAGTCTCTCTAGATCTATGGTAGCATGGAAAAAGAACAAAATATTTAAATTGTGAGTCTTGTTGCTGCTAAACTAACTATGAAAATCATGTGTTTAAAGATTTAAGCATGGATTACCAGCTCCATAGATTTTAATCACAGATACCCTAGAAAAGGCAGTTTATTTTGATCTTTAGTTTCTACAGGTTACTCATACAAGTACCTCTTTTTAAAATAAACCAACAACTTATGCTTTAATTCCCCAGTTCAGTTAGAGGCAGTTGCCCTAATCATTTGGGAACATTAAAGTTCATCACTTGTCTGTGATTTTCATTAGCATTAAAAAAAAAATCTATAGTCAATACCTACATACTTAAATAACTATTCCATATACCCTCCAGAATGAAACATAGCAGACTGTTTTCTAACAATCTTTACATAATTTGGATACATTATTGGCTGAATTCAGAAGCTAGCCTTCATCTTAATTCCTGTGCTGGAACTTAATTCCTAAATGGAAATTAGTGGTATTGGCAAAAAAAAAAAAAAATCACCTTAGTTTGCTGCCTATGCAGGTCTTCAACCGGAAGTAAAACTAGTTGCTTCGGTAGCTTAGTTAGTGTAAACTTCTGAGGTTTTTGCATCTGGAAAAGTATTGGGCTTTTATAGCTTTGAACATTGCTACGTACCTGCTGCCAAGAGCCAGAATCAAAAAAAACCTTACCTTGAATAAACCATTCTGTTTCTCATTGTGTATGGTATTGCCTGGAAGCAAAGCACCCTGTGAAAACAACACGTTTGCAGATGAACCTTTTGCAGTGTCAGAAACACTTCTTGCCCACTGCTGGGGGCTCCAGAGTGGGCACTGTAGCTGCATCCAAGTTCACAGAGGGCTGAAGAGCTGGGGTCTCCCCAGTCCCCAGCTTGCACCACAGGCGTATCCAGCCTTCCTTGCTTTATGGGCTGTACGAGAGGAAAGCGTCTGTTGGATACGCTCTGGTGAAGTGCCAGCTGCTCTCTAATCAGAAGAGATGGCCTGGCTTTAAAAGAGCACCTACTCTCATATGATGTTACAGAAAACACAGAGATCTTTGGGGCCTAATGGACAGAACTAAAGTCTGTTGGTGCTTTGGAAAATGTCCCTTGAAAAGAACATTAGTGACTATGGCCACCTCTCTGTATCCAGGGGTGAGCTCCCAGTAGTGGCTCATGGAGACAGATTTGTCTCTCAAGACTTGTATTGCAAGTGGTTGTATTTTCCACCCCCAGGTCCCAATCAGTCCTGTGTAAGCACACTTTAGGGCCCTGGCTTTGCTTACTGAAATGTTAGCAGAACGATTCCTTTTTTTGGTCCTTTTCTGAAGAGGTGAAATACATATTCTGCAGAGAGATGCTTCTGTTTTCCCTGGAGGTTACCACCTGTTAGATGCTGATGCACCTAACAATCATTCTGCACTGATGTGTATGAAATAATCCTAAAGTTACAAAGAAGCTACTGCCAAGCTGTGGTGCCTAATTTTAAGGATCAAGAAGTGCTTCCAAAGGAAGCTGTAGGCTCACCTTTGCTTGTTACAATTAATAACAATACAAAAATACTGCTTGTTGGACAGGTGCACATCTATAGTAATTTACCTTCCCTGTAGTAAATTTGTTAAAAGCCTGCCCCACGTAGGTGAAATCCATAGTTTGTATCTGCAGCCAGACAATGATTTGTCAGTACTTAATAACTGTAGTTACCCTCCTTGCATTCCTAAAGAGTCTTACTATTCATTCAGTAACATCAATGGTTGGCTTGGTGTAGGATTGGAATTTTAGAATAGATGCTTATCCTAGTTGCAAACTTGTTAACTTTGTACTAAGAATATGACCTACATGTATATAAACACTGAGGTTCCCTGACTGGTTCTACCAATGCAGGTGTATTTGCATACGAAGGTGCTTTATATCTGTTTGTCATGTACATTTTGACAGCTGAATCGCAGTGACAGTGACAGCTCCACACTAGCCAAGAAGTCTCTCTTTGTGAGAAACGCCATGGAACGACGGAGCCTGAGAGTTAAACGGGTATGTGCTGTGTTACCTGCACGGGGTTTCAAACAAAGTATGGGGAGAGTAGGAATACCAAATAACATGAAGGATACACTATATTTCAAGTATTTCAGCAAAAGTGACACAAGTACCACAATTATGTCCTGTAGTTTCATGTTAAAATCTCAACACAGTGGTCTCACTCCAATGTCATCCCCCCTCCAACAGAGCCTGTGTTGTTTTAGTTGTGGCTGAAGCCAGCAGCAAGACGCTGATGCTCAGCATCGTGGCATTTGTTGTTGAACTTGAGCTCATTGTTGAACCTGAGTTACTGTCAAAGGGGTCTGGGTTAAAGAACCTGCATATTACAAAGTGACACAAGATGGCCTATGCTGCACAAAAGTCAACACCAGCAATATACATTGTGAGCAAATTTTGGTGAAGATTTCAAGGATTCAGATGTCTTTTTAAAGGGAATTTACTCTTCACCAAAAGTATTCAAGTAGCAAAAGGATTGAAGGACAAAAGAGTAAAATTCTATTTCTCTTGCATGAAATTCATGCTTACATAAATTTAGAGAGTTATATTCTAGTCTTAATTGTAACTTGAAAAATAGTCCTTTGGAAGCCTTGTTACCGGGTAGCAGGATTACATTTTGCATAAGAAAGAATAGGCTGGGATGCTGAGTAGTCTGAGATGGCTTCTCCTGCCTGACTTACTCATGCAAAAAGCCACTGTGAAAGGACAGTAAATAATGTGAAATATGCTGAAGAAATGCATGTTTACAGAGTTTGTAACATTATGTGTTTCGTTAGGCCTTGAAAAAGCAAATATTTACAAAAATAAATAATGTAGTTGAAATCTGTGGGGCATTCTGTGTAGTGTTGTGTCTCCTGGCAGTGTCATCCCAGGGATCAGAATGGGTTTTTTTGTTTTTAACCTGTAAATATATCATTGTGCACTTGGTTGGAGCATTTATTTTTAGCTAGTGACTAAAGAAAAATTCCAGGATAGGTGAATTTTTTGACTTCAGAATAAAGGACTGGTAAAAAAAACCCCAAAAAATCTGAGCTTTTCTGACTGTAGTTTGTCAAACCCTCCACCAGCCTCTCTAGGTATTAACTTTTATTGTTCTGTCTCCCAAACGGCTCAGCCTGTTTGCCAGTTGATCATGCGAAGAGCTGCGCAGGAGTGCCCCATACGCACTTCCCTGGACTTGGAGCTGGACCTCCAGGCATCGCGCACGAGACAGAATCGTCTCAACGATGAGCTCCAGGCCTTGCGGGACCTTAAACAAAAGCTTGAGGAAATGAAAGGTAGAGGAGAGGCTGACCTTCCTCTGTCTGTGCTAGAGGATGAACGTTTCCAGAAACTCTTGAAACAAGCTGAAAAACAGGTATGAGCAGCATTGAGATATGTGTGAGTAAATATGCCCCTACCTTTGCTTTGTTAAAGAATTTGGTCAATCACGTTAAAAGATCTTTACAGAAACTCACATTTGACTAATTACATCTCCGAATTACACAGTGTAACCTGTTTCTTTATTGATCGATACTACATTAAACGTAGAATTTGAGGTAACATTTTCATAGTGCCCTCTAAATACTTCAGTAAGTCACATTAGAAACTCTATTATTTGGAGCAATTGTTGTGGTTGGTAATAGTAAAATAGCATTTACTTAAAAGTTAATTTAGAATTCTCACATCCCAGCCACGCTTTTACAGACTTGCATGTGCTTTCTGATGTCCCTCAGCATCAGTTCCTTTGCACAGAACTTGTAGCCAAAAGACGCTTGTAACAGGTAGAAGGGGCAATTACCACTATTTAGAGTGGTAGGGGCATGGGGAAAAGGCAGTGGCTTATTTCTTTAGGCAGGACATACCTGTTCTAGTTTTGGCAAAGGAAAGCCAAATTCTGTTCTCTACGTGATGGTCTCTAGAACAATGCACGTATATATGCACTGCCATAAGGTAGTGGGATGCCCCTAGGTGATTAAAAGACAAGAAATAGGATAGAAGAACAAGATACAACAGTGAGAAGTTGGAATATGGAAAATTCCAACAAGATACATTAAAAAGTTGTTAGATGTTGTAGGGTTTTGTTACATTTTTGGGAGGTTGATTGGGTTTTTAAATCATTCAGGAGATTATCGACAGGAATAGGGCCCTGGAGAGGTAGTTGGAGGAGTTAAACACCCAACCAAGAAAAAAAACCAAAATCCACTCAACCTGTACAGTTGGAGGTATTCTGAACCTAACTGGTCCACACCCTGACTACTCAGCTCTGGCATCACCTACTGTGAGCAGGAGGTTGGAGTAGATGCCTTCTGGAGCCCCCTTCCCATCCAAGTCAGTCAATGTACATCAGTTTTCAGTGCGGGGAGGTTGTGAGTGACAGCCAGGAGGGATCTGTGCTCCTTAGCTCTTTATGGTTGATAGAGACTAGTGTTTTGGTACACCAGGTTATTCAGAGTAGTAAAAATGGAAAGTTTTAACAAGGTGCAGAGGCCCTCCTCATATGTAAGCAATAGTTCTTGGTTTTGTTGTTTTGGGTTTTTTTAAAGCTAAATGTCAGTAAATAGCCTTGTGTAGAAGAGGAAAGGGTGATCCTAATATTTACATATACAAAGCTGAGCTCTGAATTAGGTGTTAGGAATGAGATACTCCACATATAGGAGACAAAAACAAACAAAGACATCACAGGATCAGCAGATGTCAAAAAGTAAATAAGACAGGAATTCCTAAGGAAAATACTTGGAACAAAACAAATCCCTGCTTTAGCATCTAAATACTATTATGCCTGTAACATAAATATAGTTCATTTTTGGTTTCCCTTTTCAAAGCGAATGATAAAACTACAGAGGGCCAACAAGGATGGTCAAGGGAGGAAACAACTTCTGTGTTAGGAATGGCTAAGTAGCTACAACTGAAGTCCAAACAACCATGAGTGAGGTGGAAGAGAGCAATTAATCATGGTCTTTTATTCTCCAAGAAGTAGAGAATTGAACAGATGGCAGGTTAGATGCAAGCAAACATAGCATGACATTCAGAAACTGTAAAAATGTTTGCAACAAAACATTGAGTGCTGCAAGTTTGCACAGGTTCAGAAAATTACGAATGTATTGATTTGCTAAATTTATGGTAGAAAAATTCATGTAATGCTACCATATATTTCAAGAAGTTCTTGACTGATACCTTAGGAAACAAAACTTTTCCCCAGTATGTTCTCCCAGTTCTACATTTATGTCCTGTTCTGTCTTCTGGTCCCTCTTTTGGCACCTGCTGTTGACTGTAGGTAGTGGAGTACTAAAATGACTATAAAACACTTGCAGAGTTTAGGGTGAACATTGACGAGTGTTCTGAAAAACCCTTGGGCAACGTGGGGGAAGATAGTGCAGTGTTTAAACTTAGTGTAACTCTGTTGGTTTTTACCATGTGAATTCATTATATGAATTTGATCTAAGTTTTAACCCATAAAAATAGTAGCTTATAGAAAAGAAGCATAGCTAAATTTACATAGAAGTTCGTAGTTTATATCTAATGCTGGATGCAGGACAGAAATTATGATTTCTGAGTGTTTCATTTAAATGACTCCCATTCAAAAGCTATTCTTGCTAGAACAAAGTATGCCTGTGCAACATTTCATATTATGAATCCTTTGGATTTGTGCTTTATTTCAGCTGGCTCTTTCAAGTCAGGAGGTAGGTTTGTCACATTTTGTATGGCTGGTGTCAGTTAAAAACACCATTACACACACTGTGGTGAGGAGTAAGGGTAATAATACACATTCCTAAAATATATGCAGGCACTAGCACAGCATCTAAGTCCTTTCCAAGGTAAAAGTCAGAACAATGATCATAGTCACTCCACCTCTTTGAAGAGTGCTTACAAAGTTTCTAGAAATATTTCTACCCTTAAAATCATTGCAGTCTTCCCCTGCAGAGCAAAACAACCCTGAGAGTGCTGTACCGTGTTGTCAGTGTTTCCCCTTGGGTTAGCAAAACACAGCAGCCTAGAGAACATTGTCATAGATTATTTCTTAGATCCTGCAGGCATTATAATGGCACAGACTAATGCAGCAGCTGGAAACACCAGAGAAATTGAGAGAATCTCAAGTGAAAAATGAAACCGCAGATGTGGGGGATGTTGAAAATCAGTGGCTGCTTGCTAGCATGCAGTTACTCTGCTTGAAGCCAAATCCACAGACTCCATACCTTCCCTCCCATTCCTTCCACACCTTCCTAAGTGCAGCAAGTATGTAATGCCCACTAATATACCTGCAGATCAGAAAACAGAGGTAATTCTGTGCACCAGAAGTGTTTTCTCTTGTTTAGATTGAATGTTTAAGAGAAATCATGCAGTATTTCAAAGTTTGAGTCTTGAATCCTCATACAAGTAAGTTTTTAGACACCTAGTGTCCTCTAAAGTACTACTACTGTTTATATCCAAAAAAGATTCCTGTAAATATCTTCCTTATTTCTTTTTAGTACATCTTCTATGTAGAGGTGATATGTAATTATGTCATTAATACCAATAATCATGTCCTTTCCCAATGATTTGATGTTTAGCACAGTTAGTTTTTCTTTAGATTCAGTTTCTTCTATACAAAAGCCACAGAAGAACAAGACAGGAAATAGCATTTCAGCTCTAATTTTGATAAGGGTTTCTTCTTTGTCATCTTAAACAAGCTTAAGCTAAGCCCAGATATAGAAATTCCTATCTGACCTTATATTTGGTAGATAAGTGTTGTGAATGAGTGTTTTAAAGAATAAAGAAATGTGCTTAAAGAATCTGAGATCATAGTGTTGCTGGGGTTGGGGGGTGCATCACCACAAAATGTGCCAGATTTTTGGGACTTATTGAATGTCTGGCCATTGTATTAGTGTGCTTTTCTGTATTTTTTATAAAGCACTCAAGAAACATGATGTAAATATAAACCTGGTCATCTACATACCTTCTCATATGCATATTCCTAGAGACATGGGGCTGAAACCCAGGTTTCTCTTAGAGTATCCTGAAAAACTAAATGGATTCAAAAATGAAAAAGGGATACGTGGTAATAGAGAGTATGAAAAAAAAGAAGTCCTCTATGCTCTTAAATCTGAAATGCAGTAATCACAAGAATCTCATGTATACTTAGGGAAAGGATAAAATTAGAAAATTTTGAAATATTGTGTGTTTAGTGCTTTGATGATAAATATTAATTAGGGGAGCTGGTAAAACATATGGCCAGTGACATATGCAAAATTAATTAAGACATTACCAGTTGTAGATTGCAAATTTATGTTCACTAACTAATAAAGAAAACAATATTTATAGGTTAATTTAATTTTAAAATTGTAGCTCTTTTGGAGTTGGGGACTGAAGAAGTTAACAGCAGTACAAGCTGACTGGATTTTGAGTCAGTTTTTGAAAGGGTGGTGCTCTTTCATGTAAAATACTTTCATATAGAAACCAGAGTGCGTTTCAACAGACAGAGGGTACCACTATCCTGCTGTGAGCAGCTTTCTTACAACTACCCAGTATGAAACTGATAGTATGGACTAGCTCTTTTGAATCAGTTGGTTTTGTTGTTTAGGAGTCCAGTGGGTTGAATTCAGAACTGGGATGTGAACTCCTAAGTTACAAACTAGCTTTGAAGATCACTGTTTCAGGCTTGCAAATTTATTTTAATTTGAGGTAATGAACAGGATTTTCAAGTCTCTAAAGAATCAAAAATTAAACTCTCTACAACTTTATAGTTGTTCAAGAATGTGAACTGCTTCTATTGAATTTTGATGGCTGACAAAATTCAAAATACAATAAATAACATTTGTCTGACAGCCCCTGCAGTCTTGAAATAAAAGCACTGCCCACACCATGCACCCCACATGTGATGGGGGTGACAATGCATTTGTTACAGAACTTGCCTGTGTATGAATGGGGGTCATTTGTCTAAGAATTCCAGGTGACTGCCCACCTAAAAAGAGCTGCTGTTCAAATTATTGGATATTCAGAAACCCTTGATACAAGTTTTTTAAAGCCAAAGCACAGCTGTTAATAGCAGTCTTATTGCTGAAATGGTGGATGGCATAGCTGCAGCTGTCCTGTTGATGCTTAGTAAAGACGTAAGTAATAGAGTCAGCAATACTGAGGTGCAGAAATTCAGTAATTTACTGTGGGGTATGTAGCTGTCCCACTCTGTTAACGAAAGACCTTTGATCTCTTGTTACCCCTGGTGTTCAGTTCACTTGCCTTGGCTTTTACACCTCTACAATGCAAATGAAAGAAGTGAATCTCACATGCAAAATAGGTGCCAAGTCATGAATAGAGGCACAAAAGTTCATGTTCCTTTTTAACATGGTCAACAAAACTTGAAAGTGTATTTTGAGAGCACACCTTCCCTATTTTTTTGTCAGTCACTTTAGAGTAGGTATAGGCAACTTTCCTGAGAGCTTTCATTAGGAAATAAAAGTATTTTATATGGGAAGCGAATCGGTGGCTCCCAGTTCTAAAAAGATATTTGGATAGACAACGTGTGTTCATACAAATTTAGGTATTGTCTAACTACAGCCCTAAGTATCAGAATTTATAAAACCTAGTAGCCACCTGTGATGGCATGGAATTTGCTCTATTTATTTTTTTAGGAAAAGCCCCATTACCTTATTTCATGGCCATGGTTTAGGCTTGTGATGTCAGTCTTTCATCTTGCTGACCTTTTATATAGAGATTATCATAGATTCATTTAGGCAGGAAAAGACCTTTAGTATCATTGAGTCCAACAGTAAACCTGACACTGCCAAGTGTTTTGCTTGATGAAGAAGCATCTCTCACTTCTTTGAAACAGGTAGCTGTTCATTATCAGCATAATGCAGTTGTTTTTCTCGATACAGGCTGAACAGTCAAAAGAAGAGCAGAAACAAGGTTTAAGTGCTGAGAAATTGATGAGGAAAGCTTCTAAGGATGTGTGCCGGCTACGGGAGCAGAGCCAGAAAGTGCCACTGCAGGTGCAGTCATTCAGGTATGGCCTGTTCTGCTTTTCATGCTCTTTTTAATGTAGTGAAGTAACATGAAGTATTTCTAGGTATAATCAGACATGCCCTGTAGTATTAGTAAAAAGTCCACATGGCTTTGACTTGCCAGAAACATCACACATTTCTAACATGGCTCTAAGTTGGAGTTTCAGAGGACCAGGCCTCAGTGACCTGTTCCTGTGGCAGTTCAGAGTGTGGTGAGGAAGCCAAGTGGAGTGCAGACCCCTGTGTGACATCTGCTGTAGGGCAGGCACGTGTGTGACTGTTGCTGTGGCTCACCTCACCCACAGCAGGTTGACAGTGGGCTTTAAGTCATGGGAGCTCTTCCAGTGATGGCAGGGGCCTGAAGCAAATCGCCGCTCAAGGAGAAGTAGGACAGGATACAGCTCATCAGGAAACTCATTAACCACTACTTGTGCCTTGCTCAAGACTTACTATTAAAGAAAGATCTTGAATCCCTCCTCTGTTGTGTTTCCCTTCTCCTTTTGGTTGCAAATCAACCTATTACTTGAAGCAATTAATGAAGTGCTCTTGCTTATCATAAGCCAGAATGAACACTTACCATCTTAAACCTTAATTCTAACTGGTCTAAATTCCTAAAAAGCTGGCCAGTAAGTGGCAGGGCTTGCAGCCTGGAGGCCACACTACTATATAAAAATAAATATAAATCTATTGATTGAAAAATACAGTGCTTGCTTTTGCACATAGAAACAGTACTGCAAGTTAATTTGATTTATTTTGTCAGTTAATACACATTTTAAAAGTTTGAATTTTGGATTCCTTTATAGTAAATTTAAATTAGCTGCTAATAAATGTGAGACTTTTTTTTTCCTTTTCTTTAATCATCTTTTGTGAGCAGTTGGAGAAATCCATAAGCAAGTAGGGGCCTGTGAGTGTATTGTGTATTGCAAACCACAGCTGTAAGTGATGCAGAATCAGCAAGAGATAAAGGAAAGGGGTTCCTCAGCAAAGAAGTGTTACAGCTGAGTTATTTATCTTCAGTTTGAAATTCAGAGCATCTTGAAGATTTCACTTTCTGTCTTGAGAAAGGCTTTTGGTCAGTGCCGGTCATTTAACAGTCATCACAGACAGACTGCTGCCTAAATCTACAGGAACATATAAGACTGCTCAAAACATCATTCCCCTGCAAGAAGGGTATTGAAAGGCTCCATTGTCCTTTATCTTCTAGTCACCACACAACTAGGAAGAGAAAGCCAGTTTAGGTTGATTTTGCTCTGAGCTGCTGTTTTTCATGGGAACTCAAGCTTCACCAGTGGAAAACATGGTTTAGTCTGCGGGATAAATACTTATCCTCCTGAGGCTGAATTGTACATGCCCTGCTAGTTGGACTTGTTACAGTGCTGTGGCCTCAGACTAATCACAGAGACACATTTTTAAAGCTCTCCAGAAGAACTACCCTTCTGAGATTGAATTTTTAAGCCCCCAATACTTCTCTTCTACTTTCTAGCCTGCTGGTAGGCAAGCCTGTGTAACGTTGTTATGCTTCAGTAATGTCTCAGTTCATAGGTGACAGAAATGGTAACAGCACAGGGGAAGCAACTGGAGAATGGGTTGCCAATTCTTCTTCTCTGAGTCTTGCCCGGACACAACTATTCCCCCTTGCCCTTTTCCCATGTCAGGATAAAATGATTTATTTTGCCTTCTCATCCCCCCCACTGAAAATATCATCATAGGAAATTCAGTGACTGGAACAATATTTCAGTCTTATCATTGGAGTTATTAATGAAATACTGGTATTTTTTCTTTCAAAACTGGAACTGCTTTTTACATAAATCTGCCCAAGAAGGTAATTGTGTCAGAATACCACATTTGTTGTAAATAAATTTTCTGAATATTTTCCAAACCTGTGTTTTAAAGAACTATGCTCTAACCTTAGCAACTCTACAGCAGATGACATTGCAGTCATGCAACAAATGGTAAAAAAATCCCTTGTTTTTTTCTCTAATTTCAGGGAGAAGATAGCATACTTCACAAGAGCAAAGATTAGTATACCAGCCCTTCCAGCTGATGATGTATAATTATGCATTTTCACTGAAGTGTTTTTCCACTCGTTCATCTCTTTTCAGATGAGCTTTGTAGTTCCAGTGATGTGCTTTCAAAGATCTTCTATTTTACATTCACTATTGATATGTTTATTTGTAAAATATAGTGAACTGAAGTGTTGTAAGCTTAAAACATGGCAAAAAAACCCAACAAACAAAACCAAAGTAGATTAATTTCGGTATACTGATGCTGATTTTGTACAGTTTGTGTGTATCGCATCTGTGTTTTTATTTTGTAAAGATGGAACAAAGGCAGTACTAAGCGTGTATCCTGTTGAACTGCACTGTGTTGAGAAAAATTATGCTCAACAGACAATTGTTTATCTTTTCACTATTTTCATGTGAGCAGACTGTGAAGATGGCTCTTCTGCCATGCAATACTTTTGTACAAGAGTGTAACTTTTATAGTTTAAAGTTAACCACAAATGTAAGCGCCTTTCCAAAACATCCAGGCTGCCTCACAACAGCTGCTGATTAGATTCATCACCCACGTTGTAATTTTGTTTCTGAAAACAAATTTATTCTGGTTTTGTTTTTTAATACTTTGTAGGAAGACACAGAGTTCAGAATTTAGTTTTGTGAATGTACAGTACTTTAACCTGCACTAAAAGGTTTCTTGCATCTGCGGGAGAGTGAGAAAGGCAAGGCAGACAAGTAACCCTAAAAACATACTTTGAGACTACCAAAAGGGGCAGCTGCTTTCTGAACAGGATGAATCACATTCATAATACCAACATTGAAATCGAAATAGTTATACCCACTGTGCACTTAAAAATGAGAGCTTCTCTCTGTTAATTGTTTGTCCTAGGGGGCTGTCTGATTGCCAGCTAGAAACACATGAAGGAGTGTGCTAGGTTTACAGATCTGAAGATTCTTCATTAAAGGATTTTTACCAGAAAAAAATCTCTCACATGCTAACTCATATATCAGAAGTCCTGTTGGTAAGGGAAACCCTTTCTGAAAAAGAAAAGCTCCTGACTAGAAGTCTGCACAAATTTTGGTACAATAAATAACAATTCTTAAAATAGACAATTGACCCTGTATGCAGTTGCGGGGTGCACAGGTTTAAAGAATAGATGTGAACAGCTTGTTTCAAATATGTCTTACGTGCTTCTTCCTAGCAGGCGGCTTCATCAGAAGGCAACTTGGATGCCCTCTGTACATTGGCTGTAGGTGTTCAAGCAGTCCTGTCTTGGTAAAGCAGTTGGGGTCATCTTCCATGGGTACTGTGTAAGTAGGTGGATATTGCAGAGAACAGAAATATTTCATTTTCTACTTGGTGTGTTGCACTCAGATGTATTTCATTCACTGGCTACAGTTTTCTTCCCCAAGCAACAAGCCACATTGCATGGACTTCATATTTCAGAAGTGCTATAATTACTTGGTGAGCGCATGGAAACAATATAACCACAATATGGTAGCAGCTGTCTTAGATTCAAAGTGACAATTCTGTGATGACAGGTCTGTGTAGCACCCAAGGGTTTTCTTATGCACAAATACATCAGTTCACTGAAATATAAAGCCAAACATGCTATTTTGAGCAAGATGACTGATTGAACATCCTTTATGAATGCCCCATTTGTTTTTTGTGTCTTGGGTTTGAGATAACATTCATGTTTGAAAGGTCAATTTAAAAAAAAAAATCTGGAATTATTTAATGTAGAGGTGAAATGAAGGTTGACAGTTTCAACTTCTCAATTTGATTATATAAGGTGTTTGTAGAATGATGTTTAGAGGTCTACTTTATGATTTTTCTTTTATTTATTTACAGTCTTATTTATGTTCTGTTTAATATAGTTCAGTTCTGGCCATAAAAATATTTGTCATTAAGGATGCTATTCTGAAAAATACTTAGAGGTGTCTAAATTTTAGTCCAGTTAGCTGGTTTTTCTCAAATGTTGAATAATTTCCAAAAAAAAGTATTATTGTCTGATTTGTAAGTATAAGGTGAAGTCAAAACTTAAGTATTGCTGGCTTCAGCTTACAAAACTCCTTTAAAAATGAGAGACTTAGACATATTCATGCTCTTCATTTTCCAGATTGGTAAAGTTGAACATATTTATAGGCAGCTTTTAACAATTCTGGGTTTGGAGTTTGGGGTTTTTTACTAACTCAACGTGTCACACTTGAAACACTCAACAGAATAAGCTAAAATAATACATACAAATAAGCTCCCGTCAGTTTAAAGTGATAAATATTACTCTTGAAGTGAAATTGACCCTGCACAGCAGGGTGTAACGAATGTAATTAGTTCTATTGCCAGGTACCAATGTCACTGCAGTTGCATATATCAAAATGTAAATATTACTGGTACAAGAATATTTAGCCAAATGAGCAAAGTTTAGCAGAAATTGTAATAGAACACAAATCAAATAATTTTAAGATTATTTTTCTTTTTACTATTGCTATGTTTATACTGTATTAAATATCAAATGCTCAGGACTGAACTAAATATTTAATCAGGTTATATTCTGAATGTGTTTCTGTTCTAATTTTGTCTGTAAGAGTATGCAAGTACATTACATAGATTAACTTGTCTCTGCACTTTGCATGTGTTTCAGTGATTGGAAAATACATTTTTTTTAACAAAGCTCTTTTCCAGACCAGTGTTTTATTTAATTCTTTTATTGCTCTTCTGTCTCTTTATATGGTCTTTGCAGAAACAGATGGCTGCTACAGCTTTGTCAATGTAAAATCATGGCAATTTATAGGAAGTTCACATCAATCACTGACAGCTCTAAGGATAAGTTATATGGAAACTAATTCATATACTCGAAGTTAGTTCTTTACATTCATGAAGGAAAAACTGCACCAGCAATGAACACGGTTGAGTCTCCTCCAGACAACATCTCATTACTGCACAGAAATACTGGGTTTCCTTAGAGAGAGAGATTGGACAGGGATAGAGGTGGTCTCATTCTCTCTGCCTCTCTCTCATAATCGAGAATCTTGCATTACGTGATGTTACGTTTGAGAACATTTAGTTTACTATAAATGATACAGGCCCAGCAAACTTCATTCAAGGTTGTACTGCATTAGGTTTTTATAATGCACATTGAACTGGTGCTACAAACTCTTTCAGACTTCAAGTAATATTATTTTGTTAAAAATACATTGTTTAAAGCAGCCCTAGTAGGAGTTCTGCCATTTAAAATGTGGTCAAGTCTCCATGCAGGCCTAGAGATTAAAATTTTTATACTCACTCCCCCAAGTCATACAAGAAAAACAAATTCTGCCATTTATCAGACTTGGGAGAAATGTGGTGGCTTAGATTGCCATAGCTCATCAATTCATGTAATTAAAAGTGGAAGTAAGCAGTGATTAAAGGAACTACTTGGTAAGAAAGAATCCTACCCCTGATCTTGTAAACAGTAACCTGCCTGTTCAGCAGGTCTGTCTCTCTTACTGTAACGCAAGCAAGAAGTCAGAAAACCTGGTATCTGGCCTTTTTTAAGTCTTCCATTTCCAATTTCCAGATGCTGATGGGCATCTGGTATATCTGCCATTGCTGCTGCTCTCGTAAGTGATGGTCAGATGATAAGCAGATTGTGGAGAGGAGTAGAGATCCCCCTAGAATAAGAAAAAATCCACCAACCCAATCACTGAACAGTGCATCCCCTATTTCCCATCTGGGCAGAATCTCTGCGATGTCATCATTCCAAATCTCCTGGATTATAGTGTAAGCAAGGGACAGGGTCTCCAGCCATCACCTGGAGTATTCCTCCAAGTAGTAACAGCTTTTTTTATCTTCTGCTCTGCATTCTCTATCTTTAGGAAGTCCAAACCAGGACCGGAGATCACAAGACTCAGAAATCATAGTCCATTTGATGTAGCTACTAAAATCGTGGAAATTTTGAATTCTAAGAAAGAATAAAAATCTTTAGACTGTGTTCCTACATCCTTCGCCAGAGTCCCATGCTCCAAAGTTCTGGTGCATTTATGTCTAAGTTGAGATTTTTCCAGCCTGGTAAGTAGTTACAGGTAGCAGTTAAAATCCATCCTAGCACAGAAAACAGAAATCCAGCTAACAGTAGCCTGTGTCTGTTTGCCAAGTTCATTTTTTGCAGTCACAGAAGCACCAAACCATTGGCTTTTGCAGGCACTGTTCTGCTCAGTTCTTTGTCATGCTCTGTCATACATAAGCACAAGTTAAAACAATGCTCTGTGAAGCATGAAATACTTCTCCCCTCCCTCCTGCTTTGTGTTGCCTCGTTCCACGTGCAGTGTTTGGGGGACTGGGAGGTGGCATGGTAAACCAGTAGCAGAAGGGTGTGGCCACAGCTGGGCTCACTTCATTAGTTTTTGGTTTGTTTTTTTAAGAAAAGCATATACTTGGTTTTCCATCAATCAGCTAAAGCATTAAAGCAGTTTTGCTAATTTTGGCATCTCCCAGTTTGTTTTTAATACCACATTGATGCACTTCCACTTAGAGCAAATGACACTCTCTGCTTTGTGGCCAGTTAAATGTCATGTTTAAAGTCAAATATACAGCAACACGTTCCAACCATGAGTGAATAGAACTTAAGGGACCTTGGATAGGATGCATAATTACTCAAGACCTGTGTCAGAGGAAGATAGCTACACTGGCTTTTAAAGCAGCATTTCTCAGCCTATTTTTGGTGCATAAAGTATGCAGGTTCCAAAAACACTTAGAATAACTTGTATGGGCAGTCTAATGTGGCAGACTGGGAAAACACAGTTTGCTGGGTCTGAGCACCCACACCATCACACCCCATGCACAAAAAGACAGTTGCAAAGCTTGCTACAATTTCAGAAACCTACTATTTCCAAATACACAAAAAAACCATTTGATGCATTGCAGGTATTCAGACTGTTTAGGACAGGAAATCTCCTCTAAGTTCGCACATCACTGCATCAGTCAAGTGGAAAATTGCAACAGGGAGTCAAACTTTGGGGCTTATTTCATTGGTTACATAAAAAACGAAGCACAATTTGGTTAAAATCCAAGCTGTAAGAGAACATGCATATTCATTTTCAGGCTTTGACAGTGCAGTTAAGAAAGCAAAAGCAGCTTTTCTGTGCAGTCTCTGAAAACTTCAGCGTTTTGCTGCGATACAGTTCTAAGCAGTTCCACAGGTGAGAAAACACACCACCTTCCAATACCAGTTTATGGAGAAAACAGACATAAATTTAGGAAATCAGCTAAGTAACAAAGAGTCCTTTGAGTTACTACCGGAACAAGCTTCTGGCTTGCACTAGGGTTTGGAAAAGATAGGGCAGCATTTCTGTACTGCTTAAAACCTTCTGTTTTAAGGTCTAGTTTCAGTTTCCAAGCGTTGACACTGATCCTGCTGTTCTGCTACTGCATAATGGACCGAAGACGGATGGACTTCAGTAGAACAGATTGTGCAATTAAGTAGTGATCCTCCTAATATAAGACAAAATCCAGCAAGCCAGCCAACAAACAGTGCTTCCCCAAAATCCCACCTTGGAACAATATCTGGTATATTCTCATCCCAAAATTCCTGGACTGTGGAATGGGCCACCCAGGAAACTGGGACAATAGCTGTAATCCCCGATATCCAGAAGAACATTCCTCCAAACAGCAACAACCGTTTCTTTTGTTCCTGTTGTCTTTCACCAATTTTCAAACAGTCCAACCCAAATCCTGAGAGCAAGAGGCCCAAAAGCCCTGATCCATTGGAAAAAAACATCAAAATCCTAGAAATCCTGAGCTCTGGAGGCAAAGCTAGGAAAGAATCAAAGTCCTTGCATTGCATTCCGCCTTCCTCCTGGACAACACAAGCTTGCCAGAGTCCCATAGTCCAGATCTCCAGTTCATTTAGTTCCAAGTTAAGATTTTTCCACTGGGGTAGATAGGTGGTGAGACAGGACAGGACCCATCCCAACAGAGAGACCAACATGCCACTTAATTGCATCACTGGTTGATAGACTAAGGCCATTATAAGAGCAGAGTTCTGAAAGCTTGAGGAGAAAGGTCTCCCCAGCAGTTCTGTACCAACTGCTTCCTTGAGTGATGGTGGAAGCTGTGATGATTTTAGGTCTCTGCTGCCCCAAATATAAGCCCTTGCTATTAACCCTTTGCAAGCTCTGAAACACTTTTTTGTTCTTCATGAATATAAAGTTTCACATAAAGGACGAAGGGCTTCACTAAACCATGAGTTAGGCTTTCCGATAAGGATTTGATCTGTTACCTTCCAATTTGCTTGGTAAAATTATATCCCAATGCCTGATGATTACAGGCCCGAGGATGAACAAAGAGGGCTCTATGACCCCTCACCCTAAAACACAACAGAAATCTTTGTGCTTCAATACGGATTAATTAGATTTTAAGTGGTGATAAAAAGGCAGCTCTGTGTGCAACAGGACTTCATTGTAATAGCTAAATTTGAGATTTCAGGGATGTAAATCAAGGCCTTGTAAAGAAAGGTAGACTGTTTGCCTATAATCTTTATTCTTAGACTTCCTCAACATACATAATGGCTTATCTTCCACTGCCCTGTTTTATGTCCCCAGCACTGTAAAAGACGCTTTGTAAAAGATCCTTATGTTTCACATTTTCTACATTCATTTCTTTTAAAATGGGCTTTGTTTTGACTGACTCTTAAGGGGAAAAGGAGACGGGTATGGTGAAAGTACCGTAGAAAATGAAATCCTAGACATCCCCTCCACCATAATGAACCCAGGCAGATCATCAGCCAGCGTAAACTTTACTTGCCCCAGGACTTCAGCAACACCACGGTAGCAGCTTACACCAGCTCAGTGTCCCCTTTCCTAAAGCCCGTGTCCCAGATGGCACACAGTGTATTCGCTTAGTATCTAACATCATTCGGCACTCAGTGCTCCCAGGGCCAGGAATGCCTAGTACACCTTTCTGATCAAAGCAAGATACCATTATGCCATTACCCCATCAGGAAACCCTGCTTTTTCCTGCTCTCATGTCAGCTAACCTTGTGCTTGTCCACAGGGTCAGAAGGAGAACATCTGTTTGCTGTATCCTTTCCCACATGTAACAGCACCGCCTGTCTGGGAAGGAGCTGAGCAGCATGAACATGTCCACATGAGTATGACCCAGAGATGTTTTCCAGTCATTTCCTAGATGTGATAATGTATTTATCTGTATATTTTAATTTATTAAAATAATAATTTATTTAATTCAGTTGTTCAAAATGGATTATGTGATGGGAAAACATAACACTGCTTTTGAAGGTTTACAAAATCCTGAAGGATATCATTAAGAACTGTCACCGTGAGATGATCTCTTCTTCCTCATTTTTATAGAGTCTTAATTTCAAACCCTTGGTTTTCTCCTGTCACAAGCTATGAAGAACCAATACGGAAACCCCAGAAAGATGATCTATCTCCCTTTTTCTTGTGTACCAACCCATTAGTTCAACAGCTTATACTTGATCAAAAAACTACCATGCACAAGACCAGAAATCACCGAGGATATAACTGACAACACTGGGAACAAATTGTCGCAAGCAAGCCTGTAACTTTGGCCATTAGGCAAAAGAAAAATAAGACACAGCAATCCCACATTCATTCATTCATTCTCCAGACTGTATTTTCATATTTGGCAGTGTTGTTTCTCTCCCCTTTCTCTGTTCAGAGCAGGAATGGTAGTTCCGGAAATCCTTGTGACTTTCAATGAGAATCTCCATAATGCCATTTGAATAATATTTAAGATAAACAACCACAATTTAGGAATGATTCTGCCCCTTCAGGGGCTACATGCTTATCTGACTTTAAAATCACAGTTACTGAAAGACTATTATGGAAGCCTGTTGCGCTTCTCTTGATTGTGAACATTAAATATTTTCTTCTCTGCTCTTAATTCCAACAGTCAATATAATCTGAGAGCACAGCATCAGGCCTGGGAAGTCCATCCATTTTGCAAATGTTGACTACAACTGGCACAGTATACCAGCCTTTATATTTTAGCCATTAGAAGCACTGGCACTGCCGCATTAGTAAGATCTGCCAATTAAATTGTGCAACTTACTATTAATGATGCACTAACTTACAGCAAGAAAAGCTTCCTTACACTATTCTGGATAAGATTATAGGCAATCCTTATTCTTCTGGAGGGGAGGGGAAGGTAACACTTCCCTTGGCACTAGGATAGTAACAAGGTCTGGATTGTCTTTACTTGGAACTTACTGATCTTATGAAAAATCACAGCTGAACTATGTACATTCTCAGGTCAGTCACTGCCTTAGTCCTATCTTCCGTGTCTTTCTTTCACCCTTTTCCTTCCCACTGTTACTTCTTGTCTCTCACATCTAAAAATGTCTCATCCTCAGAATAATTGTAGTTGGTAGACTTGTGCCTACACAGAAGGTGACATGTCAGAGTTACTGAAAAGCCTAAGGGGCTAGAATTGGCCTCCCATCTGTTTCTGTCCTACTGCTCAGGGCAATCTGAAACATAAGCCCAGGGTTTACTGTTATACTGCCATAACAAAAAACATCTGCCAGCATCTGCACAGTCTGAAACAACAGATCATCTTAAGGTGTTTCAGTGGAGACAGCCACTGAAAGACGGCTCCCAGGCCAGTGGGGCAGGGAAGGTGCCTGCCAGGGACCTCTGCAGACAGTGGCAGGGGACCCATGCACAAGAGAGCTGCTCCAGGACAACTCTAGCCCTGCTCTTCACTGCTGCTCCCCTTGTCAGCCTCTGCAGCAAGGACGGTGCTTGTGCAACACAGACTTGTCAAGAAGAAAAGGAAGAGCAGGTACAGCTATCACTGACCAGTGTGCTTTCAGGTGAGGAAGGTGAGGATGGATTTAGAGGGACTTTTGACTAGGTTTAGAGCATTTTTTTCCCTATTAAGTTTGAGGTTTCAGGTGTGCTTTCAGGTGAGGAAGGTGAGGATGGATTTAGAGGGACTATTGACTGGGTTTAGAGCATTTTTTTCCCTATTAAGTTTGAGGTATGTAACATACAGGGATGCCAGCCTACAGAGGCCTATGCAGGGAAAATAATGCCTGTGAAGAAAATAGCACAGGTCATGATCAAGTTCATACAGGTTCAGTATTACTTTCCAAGCACTGGAGATTACATCATTCATTCAAACTGGCTCCAAGCATCATTTTTCAAATTGATTTTGACTAGACTAAAGCAGACTCAGTGTGGTCAGTGTGCATATCATTTTATGCAGTTAAATGCATTAAATTTTTATTCCCCACAAAACCATTTTAGGCTGAACACAAGGATTCTGAATCTCACTGCAAGTGGTACATATTCTCTTTAAAAGCTACACTAACTCTTCTGGGAACCTCCACGGCCAGAGACAGATACACTAATACTTTACCCCCTGCAAAGAGTAGTAGAGAATTGTTGTCTGTACAGCTCTGCAGCCCACACAATTATCCCAATGTTTAATGGTCAGCAAGTGGAAAGAAATACTAGGTTCAGCACTTTGGGATCTGATTAGGCAATTTAATCCCACAAAAGCAGAATTATGAGACTGGCTCTTTCCTACACTTTCAGTTCCTTTGTAAAGCATGTTCATGTTGTGGGCTTGTTTATTCTCCTTCAGTGGTCCAAAAAATGTGTTCATCTGTGAAGTACAATTGTCCCCAATAGCATTGCCCAGACAGTGCTGTAGTTTTTGGTAATTTGAAGATAGTCCTGGAGTTCCCTAAAATATTTTTTTGTTGCTCATTGAAATATCAAGTATTTTCATGAATCATTCACAGGTCTCTCAATTTTAGATTCCCATCTTATAGACATATATGCAAAAGATGGAAATAAGAGCTAGTATATAGATTTTCTATGGCTGAATCTTGGTTACAGCTGGTAGAACAGCTGCTGTCAGAAGTTGGCAAGGCAATGTCTTCAGCATCTTACTACGAGTGACTTAATTCATTCACCTTGGCAGTCTTTTGCTTTCCACCTTATTGCTTGAACTGAAAGTTATGAGAGTTAACATTTTCTTACCCAACTAAGAACCCATTTCTTTGTGATACTGGAGCATCTTTTGGGTTTGCATAGCAAATGTGCTCTTCAGTGAAACTACAGGAACATCAAGCAAAGAACATAAGCCATACTGCTATCCATATTGACTTACTCTAGTGTGCATTTAAGTGAGATTTGAGATTATGTGTATTGGTAGAGCTTAAGGGTGCTTCAGAGTGCATCACAGTACAGAAGTCAACTTCTCCCTGAGTATGTGTATCTGTGTGTCTCCAACTCCTGAGAGTCATAAACTTTGCAAGAGAGTGACAGCAGGTACCTTTTGACCTGCTAATGAAGTGGACTAATCTAAATTTTATTTATTTATTCATAAAGTTACGATGGTGGTTCTTCTTCTTAAGTTCCTCTTTGTTTCCCTCACTGAAATTACAGTACCAAGTTAGACACAGCCTCACACAGAGGTGGAAGGGTAAATGAAGTGCTCATGTAAAAAGTTCAGTGAATCAAAGCGACATAATGTCCACTAGTATTCCCCACTCCAGTGTATGAGTGGCACTTGTTAGACTTCTACTTGAACCCTAGAGCAATCCATAATAGCGGCCTTTAATTACAGGCACTTAGAAGCCATTGTGGAAGCAAGTAAGAGATAATATGCAGAGGGGTATGCCAGTTATGAAGATAATGACAATTTCCATCTTGAAAAGGGACAAGAGAGTAACTTTAAACACACACAGTTAGCTCATGGTGTCGTTACGCTTTCACAAAAAAACCTAACTCAATATTTAGAGGTGATGATTTATAAGATGACATTATTTTTTTCTGTATTACATCTGAAGACACTGCCCCTCAGTGAATTCTAGGACACTGCTAGAGCAAAGTCACAAAACCAAACAACTGTGGAGAAGTTAGAGCAGAATGAGGCTGCAGAGACAAAGAAAATTATCACAAAGGCCTCAGTGCCTCTTCTGATCCACCCCCCACCCCCGCAGTGTAGGCAGCGAGGACACCCCAGCAGTGCAGCCCCTGCAGATGGTTCCTCACTGCTGGTGCACCAGGGCCAGCACAGAGACAGCAGGGCAGAGCTGGGCTGAGCACAGTAGGAGAAGGTGGGGACTCAGTGCTTTCAGCAGAGCCAGGAAGGGGCTCAGAACCCTCTCAAGTGGGAAAAAGGCACAGCCATCACTGTCCTGATTTCAAAATGCTTTTCAGTTTTGCAGGGACTGCCCAAACCTGCATACCTTCCCTCTTCACACACTGGAGGTAATTCATTAAACAACTTTAGCGAAAGCCTGTTACATATGCAAAAGAAATGTACTTCTGCGATTGAAAGACATTGCTAACAGTTTCACTTCTGTAAGATCAATCAAAAGCTTGAAATAGGATGTCAAGTAGAACTAACGGTAGTTGCACAAAATCTAGAAGGGAAAGGCACTGAAAGAGTCAAGCACAGCAACATGAAACTGCTGGTTTCTGCTTTAGGGACTTATTCAAAAGATTGAAATGAGAGAGGGTAGATTTGCCATCATTATACTGGAAGAATAAAGAATGCTTTAAGGCTCAGTACTTCAACCTTTGCAAAACTTTTCCATCACCATCCCAATCCAGACTTCAAAGTGAGGGTTGACTGGGTTAGAAAATTAGCCTTACTCTTCAGGGGACTATTTTTGATATACTGTCAATACAGGAGATTACTGTAAGTATGAAAACTCATGTCACTTGAGCAGTGATTGGAATGTGATTTCCTTGAATGATGGAAGTCTAAGAAACTAACTTCTGAGCTGTGAAATGTATGGGCTTCTGTATCACTATGCATCCCTTATTGGGAGATTCTGGTTTAATAGAGTGTTACAGATACATATTTCTATAATGCTTTTCATTTCACATCTGCAGACAATTATTATAATAAGCTTTCTCTCATTCCTTAAGATATGTTTCTTATTATCAGTAAACTTCTGAGAAATTATTTGTAGTTCCCAGTTGAACCTACATAGGAATTGTTATTGCATGACAGTTGGGATTACAAAGATGATACAGACTTGTTAACCATAAATTAGAAGACTGCACACACCTTTTAACAGCAATCTAGCCAGAATGTAAAATAAGCTGTAAGTGAAGGAAGGGTAGGGCATCTATGGCATTTTGCTCATCTGCCATGTTGAGATTTGGGGGGAAGGGAGGAAAGCAGCTGGAGAAATTTATCATTGTTTGAAATACAATTGTTCCTTAGATTCTAGTGGATTAAATTGGTTTTGTTCTTTACCTTTTAAGGTTCAGAGAGCTAGGAAATGTAGAAAGGGAAGATCTTTCCTAGAAAGTAATTGTTCTCTCTCACATTGCAATATCTTTTTGGTAAAAAAAAAAAAAAAAAAAAAAAACAACAAAAAACTCCACCAACCAAAAAAACAAAACAGCTTTTCTTTCCTTTCTTCCCTCACAGGATTTCATCAGAATTTAAGTATCCCCCCACTAATGAAATCTAAGCAAACCTATAGTGTAAAGAGTTCATAACATCCTGTCATTAACAAATTAGAGCACTAACATTTTCAGTATTGGTTAAAGCTTAAATATACACTTTTCTGTTGTCCTCTGCCACATTCATCCCCACCCCTTCTCTCTACTCCCTCTCACCTTCCTACTTCACATCAAAAAAAGCTGAAAGGCCACTACCTCATCAGGTTCCTTCGGCAGGACAGTGAGGATGGAGTCAAGCAGAGGTGCCCATGGCTACTCTGGTGGAAAGAATGGGTATGGGAGGGAAGGCAGAACAGCAGTTTCCTCCCTTCACTTCACCAATTTGGCCACCCAGCAGCACCCTCAGATGTCAAACACCACCCACAGAGGTGAAAGGGGTGATGCACAGAAGCCAGCACATGTAATGGCCCATGTACTGCAAAACACGGTATAGCTGAGACAAGCAAGGAGTTCCAATGAATGTTGCATCAGTAGATTGAGACAATGTCTGCCCATGTTTCACATCAACCCAGAGAGAGAGAAATCCTGGATACCTCTAATATCATGCCTCTCCAATGGTTACGTGATAGTTGTTCCTCTTTTTACTAATTGATGATGATTCTATCATGGAAAGGTACTAAGTATCTGCTGCAAAATATGACACATTTTCCAAACGTGTTTGCATAGAGGTGAAGGCTACTTCCATCCACAGATTCAAACATTTAAACAGAAAATGCTTCATCCTAAATGGAAGACAGTGAAGAAGCTTAGGTTCTGACTACAGGAAAACAATTGTGAAGATGATTTAAATTGTTATTCCCCCATATGAAGACAACCTGTGCTCACTTGAGCAGGCATTGCTTCTGATCCTTTGGCCTGTCACAAGAGTCTATTTTAATTTACATGGTACCCAGGAAGAGATACTGAGAAAGTGACTATTTTGGAATATACTCAAGTCTTTGTATTATTTTGTACAAAATTCCATGTAGAAAAAAGGAAGCAGCTGCATGAGCTAAAGGACTATACAAAGACAAAGACATGTTACTGAGCTTGGTATACACCTGCAAAACTACATTCACTCATACAAGAAAAGCAGTACTATGCCAGGACAAGCCAAAACTTTATCTAGCCCAGCAGGAAAAGAACATAAAAACATGGTGAGGATAGATTGCTGTCTCCATCCTACAGTGCAAAAAACCACTAAGTCTGGAATATAAATCTAACTTTAGGACAAAAGTTTTGTTAAAATCTTCCCTGAAGTTGAAAATATTGTGAACAACGCCATCATGTTGGTATATTGGCATTTTGGTGTCTGCATTTTGGAGTCTGCATTTTGGCAACAAGAACTCTAGCCCGAGAAATAGAATGGAAAAAGTGAATTATCTCAACAGCGGTCTGCTTGAAATCTAGTATCTTCCACTGTAAGATATGATCTAAAAATCACTTGGATTTTTTTCCTAATGGGAAGGATACACTCTCAAGTGGATGTACAAATGAGTTCCCTGTAATATTCTGCCAGATGCACAGATGGCATGAGATCAGGAAAGTGCTCCTTGCATCAAGTGTGTGATGATTTTTATAAAGTATAGGTTCAGTGGTTAGGAGCAATACATCTGTACTCATTTAAAACTCCTTTATACTACAGCACATTATCATGCTTCTCTTTATCTAATTATCACTTCTCCACAGGACAATGATCACAGAATTTTCTGCTATTGTGGTAAATGGAAAAATGGGGCATTATATCCAAGAGTGCAAGTGAATTTCACTATCTGACCCATATGTCCAGTTACACAGACTGTAACCCACAGGAACACTGCTGACAGCAGGGTGCCGAGATGTTTTTAACCAGGGGAGTTTCCCCACAAAGGTGAATTAAATCACATCTAGCTTCCATACAAATTCAAAGAATCAGTAAGTCAGTTTTGTTCATCTCTGTCTTACAAGACACAATTAAGCAAATTACAACCAATAGACAGTTCCTTAGCTTTCCTTTAAAAAAAAAAAAAAAATCTCTGTTGACAGAATAAACACAGGATTCCTAAGCAACCTGTTCTAATGAACACTGGATTATGGATCATATTCCTAAGGCCATGTTCACGTTCTCACATTCGGTCCTCCTTTCTTAAGCAACAGCACCTAGTGGTGAATATCCTAGAATATCCTGAGTTGGAAAGGTTCCACAAGGATCATCGAGTCCAGGTCCTGGCCCTGCACAGGACAACACCAAGAATCACACCATGTGTCAGAGAGATGGGCACTGTCTGCTCTCTTACAAACAACTTTCCTCTTGTTGCAATCCCTTAAAGGAAGCAGCATTTTTTTGTAGTCATCATTAAATCACACTCAGTTTACGATTTGCTGTAATTTTTAATTCTGGTGTAATATTCACATTTCTTGCAGCATACATGCATCCTCTGATGATGTTGATAAGACAAGGCCCTTTCCCAACTCCTAGCATATGTATGGAAGATGGGGACTGACAATCATTCCCCTTCCTCTACTCCCTGCTAGTATCCCCCCATGTACTAATGACAGAAAAGCCACCTCTGCAAGTGGTCCTGCTTTTAGAATTGTTTGATCATTGAGCTCCCTGCTGAACTCTTATTTCATCTCCACAAATGCCAGCCTTTTTGAGATTTCTGAATCAGAATCAAACTATGTCCAAATTGGGAAAAGCTGGAAATGAGGTGGCTTGAGGAAAGGGATGGGAAACGATATGGCCTGGGAACATCTGATTAAAGATCTGGAGCTGAGTTCCTAAATACTATGCCCACATGAGGGTCAGTGCACATGAGAAGAAAAGATGAGTCAGTATATAACTGTGGCACTTTTTCCCACTTAGTAACAGAGCAGTCACATCTCTTTGATTATTTTCTAGAGCACAGAAAACATTAATGTGCTCAAATGTCCTCACAGCTACCCCACAGAACATTTATCTTTCTTGTGGTCACATCATGTTCCACAAAATACAGCAAATAAACTTCTCAGGCTTCAACAGAAAGCACGGTTTTACCTCCAGCCGATCTGGGGCAGCCCAAGCTACAAAGCCAGCAATCCTCATGGGGCTGAGGAGAGCAGCTGCAATGAAACTAGACAGAGGAGGGAACAGCTTTTATCAGAACACAGAAATAGTGCTGCACCACAGCCCTGAACTCCCAGTGCAACAGGATCTTCTGACACACTGTTGACTACAGAGCTACATTATTTGTGCAAGACTAGAAGTGGGCCAGGGAAAAGTTTTCATGTTCCCATGGCAAAAGGTAACAAAAACCCTGTCTCTTTTGTCTTTTGTATGATTTAGCTTTCTATCAGAGAACAGCAGGACTGAAAATATACTGATAGAGCCTTGTAAGTGACCTAAACAACCAGTAACAGAAAGATCTTTGAGTGTGATTGAAGATACTCAAGTTTCAGTAGATGGATCTACAGTGTCAGGTACTGCAGCACAGCCTGGGACTGCCACAATCCCCACTGCCAGTTGGAACAGGAATTAAAGGCAGAAATGAATGACTTGCAAATGAAGCAGAAGCGACAAATGCATAATTTGGAAGTTCCCAACAGCTCAGGGAAGAAGCACTAACTGATAGAAAGCTAAGAGCTGCTGAGAGCAGCCTACTAACATTTCATCAGTACAGGAAGATTTACAGTCAGCTGGGCAAACTGGGACAAGAAGCTGTCTTTGGGAATGTGCCTCACAGAAATGCTGCAAACTAAAGCATAAAAAAGATGTTTGAAATGCTATGTATATGAAGCATTAGACAATTAATATAGAAAACTTGAGACTCTGCTATGACATGAGCATCTGATACAGATAAAAACCTAATTTATAGAGACATATCTAGGGCCCTGGAGGCAAAACCTAAAATAATTTAGATCATAAAGCAAAGAAACACTGGTGTTAGAATCTGGTGTGAGAAGCAGTTAAGGAAGCAGGTTGTCACGGGATTCATAATGCAGTTGATATCTACATACATCTTGAACTGTCTTTGACTACCTTGATTTACCTTGGTTTTAAATGGGGGCCAAGTATGTGGGTTGGAAAATCAGTTATCTACAAAAGCTCAAAAAGTTTCAACTGAAAACATACTGACAGCCCCAAGCAATAAGAAAAGTCTTCTGTTAGCCAGACACACACAGCTGGGGCCAAACCCAAGAAGGTGCATTAAGAGCACACATTACAGCCATACACCAAAGCACTGCTTAGCCAGTACCCTATTTCTGTCAGAGACTGGCAGAACAATGGGGCAAGGAGATAATGCTGTATCACACCCTCAATACCTTTTCCAGCTTTCACATAAATGCAGGTCAGGGGCTTCCTAAGTCTAGAGGCATTCAGCGGTTTGCTCATCAATTGTCCAAGCACTTACTGAAATTATGTTTAACTAAAAAAAAACATCTCAGGCCAACACTACAAAAAACCCTTGCCTGTAGAAGTGTTAGCTAATGGTGAAAGTTGGTCTCTTCCCCCTCTTTTAAATCAGCACTTAAGTAAATTTTTCTGCTTATTTCCCTTTGAGGGACTAAGATACGTTAGACAATAAGACACAATAGGAAGGTTTTTGAGTTCAGATATCCTAGCAAGACTATTCTAGCTTTTACAAAAATAGCCAGATGACAGAAATATCTATTTAAATAATGCCCACAGAAGCTAAACATTTAAATATAAGCATGCATATTCCTTCTGGTATTTCATTTATTAAAAGAAAAAGATGCCAAACTGTTCCAAGTTTCCTTATTTTTTGTGAATCAAGGCGTCTGCTTTACTTTCAGAAACTGAATGCTGTTCTCACTAGCCTCATCTATCCTTGAAGCATATAACTTACACTACAAACTATTTCTTGGAGTTCTGAACAGTGCTTTGTGCCTTCTCTCTGTTTTGTTATGTGCAAAGTAAACACTAATCCCCCTCCAGGCAAAAAGACAGACTTAGTGCTTCTATGGAAGTGACAAGAAGCTCAAAGGTAGCATAAAGGTATTGTGTAAGAGAATCAGAACCATAATATCAAGTCAGTCTTAATGCATTGAAATAATACATATAAATATGTATAGACAAATATATAAATAAGTAAATAAATAAAAGCAGCATGAACAAGTAGAGCTTACACAAGTGGCAATGAGAAGACCTGAGCTTAAGTTTTGACCTCCACACAAACTGGACTACTGAGAAGTAATCACAGTTCACAGTCTGGATTTAGTGGCTCTCTAGACCAAGGAAAGCAGTATGTAATACACAGAACATGGAAGATGACCAATGGCTGGAAGGCAGACTCCAGTCTTTTTCTTAACTCTGATAATGGACATACTTGTAAGAAGCAATTTAACTACATTTTCTGCAAGTACTTTGTTTTTCTTCACCTATAAAACTATTGCACATTTAAGGTGGCCAGAAAGAACAAAACAGTTACTGTGGAAAATACTTGTACAAGAAGCAAACTAATTCTGCATATTTATAAGACAAATAATTTCACATTCAAGAGAAAAAAGGCTATATTGGATGAACATTTTAGTGCACAGTACATTTAGCAAAACGTCTAGCAGTGTCAGTATTCTGATGAAGAAAGTGGTCCTAAGGGTAGATACATCTAATGACTGTAGGAGAATTGATAGTAGAAGAGAATTCTTTGATGTTTTATTTAAAAGTTTTGCTCAATAATTCAATAAAGAGATCCATTATAAATCAGGAAAGAGTAAGAACATGCCACAAGTACAATCCAGTAATGAATAAAAATCAAACCTACACAAGGATAGCAAGTATCTGTAATTTAGGCAGCATATAATTCACTACTTAACCCTACCAAATTAAGTTATCTGGGGTATAAACCAGGATGGATCTAAACAGTGACCCTACTGTAACTGTGAGAGTGAATAGATGAAAAGTACACAGCAGCTCCAATATTTTCATTAACAGACATACAATGGTCTACCTTTCGATCACCTATTGATGCCAGATTTTTTTTCAGGATTCCAGGTGAAGCAAATATAAAAAGGAAAAGCAAGGGGTACGTGTTTTGTTCCTTATGTCTTTCCCTCTCATCTCTGACCAAGCACTGTCAGGTCAGATAGGTACTCCAATGCCTATTAATGAATCAAAACTGTGCTGTGCACAAATTCCAAGAACAGGATTTATCCCAAAAAGGGGCTATACCTTTACTTTGTAGAAAAATACTTTGCTTTATTCCTCCTAAGTCTCAAAAAGAACCTGTGGCACAATAGGATTGGATTTCTAGAATGTCTGGTGGACACACCTTCATGGACAACTCATTTTCCCCTCAAGCTGCCTATATTTAGTCTCACATAGAGAAGAACAAAAATACTAATTTCTTACATTACAACGTACCTAGCCATTCCATACTTTCTAGCAGGAACTACAGAATTATTTTGCATAACCTCACAAGAAATCTGCTAGCATCAAGGAAACCAAACAAAATCAGGAAATTCATTTCCACAGAGTTTTCCATCAAAACACAGCAAATATGGATATTTCCAACAACTCAGCATGTTGCTACATTGCCATTTGCCCATAAATTCCAATAAGACATAGCTCTGGGATCCCATTAGCATCCTAGAGAGTAAATAACAACTGAGCTATGAATCTCAAGCCCCATTATCACAGTCATTGTTACCTATCCCCTATCGTTGAATCCCAAAGATTTTTTTTTAATTGCATTAGCTATTTTTATTTTATTTTTGTGCCAAAATAAGCAATTCTGAATGAAATGACACCTTTTGGTGTCAACTTCAGCTGTAACCCAGTCATCAAACATCACTCTCTGTAAACAAGACATCCAGGTAGGGAAAAAAAAAAAAATGAAAAAAAAAAAATCACAACTTCAGGATCTCCTATTATAGCAGCAACATCTCAACTAGATATAGAAGGCTAAGCACTCTGTGCTTCCTTCCTTCCCTTTTCCCCACAAAGTAATATTGCCAATATTTATTCTATTCCAGATAGTCCTGATTGTCCCTTTAGAATACATCATAACTGGTCCAGATGCTCCTCTGTAGGTATTGATTAATAGTAATAATAGCCATCTTTCTTTCTGACTTGGGTACCACTGGAGCACCCAAGGTCAATATCATCACAAACCTGAACTCAGAAGGACATGACAGTGGTAACATTTGCAAGGAAAAAAGATATTGCTTTAATCAATCTCCTACTACTTTATATTCCTAATCTGAAGGCAAATGCCACTCAGTTGATATGTCTTCAGGTACAGAATAGCTGCCTCCATTTTATTATCCTAACAGGATTGTGGAAAAAAAAATCAATTAAGAAAATCCATGTCTCTAAAAGATTACTTAGGAACAAGCTCTGAGAATTGTATAAACCTTCCTTACACTACAATGTCAGGCATAACTCAGAAGCCAGACAAAATGGGAAACATAAGCCTGAAGAACTAAATGCAAGTGAAGCAGAGTTAAACCACCTCCTAAGTCTCTATTTCTTTCTCACTTCTGTAAAGCTGTAGTAGAACCCTGTTCTGCTTACATATATGGCAATGGAAGTTAGAATTTGTTATAGTTGCCATTACCTAAATTCCTAAAAGTTAGATCTGACAGTCATCCAAATTATGTTAGATGTTCAAAAATAAAAAGGGTTGAGTTGTAAAGGGTTGTGGTAGCATCTTTGAGCTTATTAGAACTGTAGAGTTGGGGGTTTATGCTAATGTTGCTATTGTCTCCAGATACTCATTTTCAGGATGGCTGGAATAATTTACCGTACCACAAACTAGCCCTGACTTGCCAGATTTACTTCTTTTCAAGTAGGGCTTGTTCTTTACATACACAATGTTTTCTGTTGCTGCGTATTTGAACAAGAAAATGTGTAAAGGGGTATCTTTGCAGAACCATGGTCAACCAGCAGTAAAGTGATGAACAACCATTCTGGGCACTTTCCCCACAAATAAGTTTCCTCTTCACTTAAATAAGAGACAGTTAGGGGGTTATTTCCAGATACAGTTTATGTGTATTCATAAACAAAACCAAATGGTTACATACCTCAGAGAAAATTACAACTGATATTGATTAACATTACACTTACCTCTCCTACATTACAGTTTCTCTTATGTCATGACTGTCAGCTGACTGTTTTTGAAGATTTTCAATTAAATGCAACTTGACTTCTTCAGCATCTGAGAGACCAACGTCTGAACACCCTTATTATGTAGCTTACAAACATTTTATTGCTAATGCAATAGTGTGCCACGAGCACTAACATGAGAAAGGGCATATGGTTCCTGTCAGACTATTCTGTTTATTTCATCCTTACAGCTGTTGGAAGCACAGAAATTTTAGGTAGAACTCTCAAAACTTGAATTGGTTTCTGTATGCATACCTATTTATGCTAAAAGCTTTCATTTAAACAAATAACTTAGTGCAGTTGGCACAACCAAAAGCAACTGAGAGTCATTCACCATTTGTTTTCCCTTTCATTATATGACTACTCAGTGATCTTTTGCACAGATGCAGCAGTGCTTTGAGACATGCTATGACAGCATACAAAGTGTTAGTGCCTGATCCTGAGGACTTTCAAAAAGAAAAGATTAAAACCTTCTGTAATGGTTTCCCTGAGGGCCTGATGAAAAAGCCACGTTTAATATTATCACCAAAGTTCACTGGGGCTCCAACCAGTGCACAATAAAACTAGATGTTGTGCTAAGTAACAACACTTGCCTCAACTTTCTCTGCTCTTAAGTTGGGTCCCCATTCCTACCAGGAGCACAGCCCACGATCAGATGGGAAGCCTGGGGCTACTTAAAGAAAACATTCATTCTCGTCAGCTCTCTGACAGCTTTTAAACAAGCAGATTAAAACCACTTCCAACTTTTGAACATTAGAAATAGTCTCAGCAAAAACAGATCTGTAAGGCACAGAAGGCTGCCAGCAGTGAGAAACAAGTCGAATCAACGAAATTTACTGCCCCGCCATCTGATGGAAGATAACACGTCTCTTCACATTGTAGCAAATATATGCAAATATGTTTTATTCTAGCAAAATATTTATTTCATCACATCTGGAAAGATTATAGCATTGTTCCTTTCCTTACCAGCAAATAAAAGCAGCAGCCTGGTCGTACAGGCAGAGAAGATTCATGCCTGGAGTACCAGCTTAGGGAGTCCTGCAATTTCATCCAAAACTATGCTTTCAGTTTTGTGATCATCAAATGGCAATGCATGCCAGAATGTACAGAAAGCCTAATTCAATTGCTTTGACAAACACGTATCTCCTCTTCTCTGTGCCTGGGTTGTAACCTCAGGCCCACTGCTAGACCCACAGGACATGCATGTCTCCCAAAATGGAGCTGAACACCCCGCACGGGCTCAGCCAACCTTGTTGCTCTTCGATCTGTACACTGTGTTTATCTACAGTAAAGCCCGCTTGCTATTGCTCCCAACACCACGCTACATTTGGAAACATGGAAGGGCTTCACAGCTTGGTGTACAACCACATTTTAGGACAGAATGCTCTTACAAATTGAGTGTGCCCATCAAGACTCTGGGTGCACTTGTCATCAGCACATATCTAGCAACCAAACACATCCTATGAAAACACATCCGTGCTCAGACAGGAGTATTAATAACCAGGAGGAACAACTGTGCTTCACATTTCTATTAGCAATGTATTAACTTGCTGTAAATATTAACTTTGCTGTAGTTTAGACAGCTAAATGCAAATTAATGGAAAGCTTTTGGGAACACAAAGAGACTATGCTCTTAATGATCTTCTTAATACTATCTTTCAGCATACCAGTGGGAATTACAGAGAGATGCATTGCGAGATATTATTTCTAGTGTCATTAGAGCCTTAAGACACACAGATAAAAGTATAAGATGACATAAGTATGCATAAGGAGGATTTTAGTGACTCTTAATAACTTCTTAATCATAAAAGTGTTTCTAATACAATTGTTTCCAGCATGTAATTTAAATTTAATATTTAACAGGAATAGAAGTAATGAACCAGCTTTATTAGGATTTCTTATTAGAATACCTCAGTTCTGCAAATTAGCAGAAGCTAATATTTCAGTATCATACACTGCCATTGTAGAAGATGAATGGTTAGAAGACAAAGAGCAATGGTTCTTTGTTCAGCCATGCTTTGTGACAGAAACCAAGCACCTTTTCTAACATACACCACTTAAAAGCGTTGAGAGTGAAGAAAGAAGAAAATTCCCATTTATAAATTAGTAGGGGAAAAGCAGCTCAGAAACTTTATATGGTAAGACAAAATATGTATCCCAGCTATAAGAGAGATCATTTTGTTTTTGCAAAAGAGACAATTGTTCTAGGCAAGAATAGGATAGATCTTCTCTAAGTAAATTAAATGCTTCCTTTTTAAGTTACTTCTAAATTGACCCAGAACAATCTGGCAAAGTTCCACCTGATAATGTGCAAGCTCAAAACAGTAGCCCCTGAGATCACCTAGATTTCCTAAATTTAGACCTTTCCCATGCAAGAGTTTTGTGACCAGGTTCAGCCCTTACACCACAAAAGTATGATGAAAGACATGATCTGTGTCATCAGCAATAAACTCTACAGCTACAAAACGGCATCAGGTAACCAACAGACTTCTTCATAATGCCATTATAGATATAATCCATTAATTTAGAAGAGAAAATCTTACATCATTTTTGCCTCTTTTTGAGAGTTGAAGCTAGTTAGTACTATGCAAATAAAATAACCCCAAGCTCCCTTGCTTGCACTAACTGCTGGGGTACATGGGAAATATACCAACAGACCTTTTAAATCACAAATTCCAGGTTCAGTTAGGCCTATAAAGCAAACAAGTCAAAAGTTCCCAGTGGTAATGACCAGTCTATCAGCTATGCTTCCCGTATCTGTTCTGGAAAACAGTTTCAAAAGCCTCCATCTCAGGCATTAGAAAGAATTCCATAAGCACTCGTTCCACATACCTGGGTGGGGACAGAGAGGACACTATTTATGAATGCCAAGAAACAACCAAAAAAAGAACTGTCTCAGGAACGTGAACACCAAAGCTGTGTAGCACCCACTGCCCTGCCATAGGCATGCATGGACCTTGCTACATCTTTTTTTTCAGGAAGGAAAAAAGCTTAACACTATTTGTGGGGCAAGTCATCAAAGGTATCAACCTCTTTCCAAGAAACCACTCAACTTTTCCCTTTGTTCAATCTAATATCTATGTGCAAACAACAACTTTCCACACCAGTGCTGCCATACAAATCCTGCTGGACTGTACAAACTGGGGCCTCAGTCAGGATTTAAGTGCAAACATCATAAAAAAAAGTGAGCCTCCTTCTGGGTGCCCACCAAGGCCCTGCTGCAACACTTCTCACAGGGGAGCAGAGACTTCTCAACTCTCACACCCCTTGCCAAACACCACTGCAGATCAAGTATGTCTGCCCCTCTCATGACACAGTTCTCTGCAGAGCTCCCATTTGATCCCAGCCTTTCTTTACTCAAAGCACAAACTGCAAAATTCCTACTCTCAGCTTGGTTCCTCCAGCTCCCTGTTTTCTCTCTCAGTTCACGTGGATTGCGATTTTCTTGCAGCCAATCACCATCACTAACTCCACTACTCGAGTCTTCTTCTATCATAGGCCTTTCCTGCCCACCTCCTCAGCTGCCTCCACAGGTTCCTCATACCCCCAGGCACAGCTGAGAGCTAACTAGGTACTCAGGCTCCATTAAGCTTCCTTCCTGCTAATTCAGGGTTATACCTCTGCAGTGAGCCAATCCCACAACAACTTCCCATCCCTGTGGTGAAAAGAGGACAGACTTCAACTCCTGATGTGCACAAAAGACATTAAGGAGCTTTTGGGTTGCATTTTACTAAGGAAGAAGGCAGAAAACAGACTGCTTTCTGCCATTACAAAGATTTGCAGTGGTTTCAGAAAAACAGTTTGTTTTGCTTTGAGATGGACCCTTATGCTTTAAAAACCTAGGGGAATAAAATGAGATAGACCTGCTCATTCCAGAAGAATAAATAGTTTTGGTTGTTCAGCTGAGATCAAAGAGACTCTATTAAAACTGAATTTGACCTCTGTCCTTTGGATTTCAAATGAGTGTGCCTGTTGTTTGCTTACACACACGATGTACTCACTTTTGACTAGGAATGCCATTTACACTGGAGAAGTTTCCAGTGAACAGGTACTTTCTTGTGGAAACTGCTGAGTTACTATACTAGTCCTTCCTTTAAACAAACAAAACCACTTCCCTCCCCAACAAAACATGGAGATTTTTGCCTTAAATGCTGCAAAACTGAACACAAAGTACTCTTGCCACCACATGTCCAAATTCAGGAACAGTAGTGAGGAGCTGCTCCTCAACCCAGTATGGAAGTATGCAACTGAATGGCCCAGTTCTTAATTTTTGCACGTAAAGAGAGTAACCTCTACAGCCTGGTGGTTAGATCTGCACAAGAGAGGACACATGGATTTCAGTCCTTCTTTTGGCATTTATCCTATGTCAACTGTTCGTAAGAACGAAGCTCCCTCACCTTCCCTTTCCTTTGGGAGTCCTCTCAGCAAGTGACACACTCACTCTTCCTGATCCAAAGCATATTTAATCATTTCATGCAAAACTTCAGTAAAGGGAATTCGGTAAGCAGAATACTTGAACATTTTACAGCCTGTCAATTAGGACATTGCATTTGGAATTCCTGCAGGCAGTAATTTAATGGACTTTGTGCACCTACTGCCTGCATTAATGCTCTAATCATTAAGGAAAGGGTACAGGCCACTCTTGCCCTTTTACTAGTCTAATAAATAAAACTTTTCTGTGTCAACTTCATTTTAAACACAAACAAAACATATGTGTAGCAAGTCAACCCAGCAAGCAGCAAAACATTTTCTCTACCCTTTCTGTACCTGACCCTTCAGACCACTGTATAGGAATGTGTCACATAGGGTCACCTGGATACCCACAGCCACTGAACATCCATCCCTTCCAGAGACACTTGTCTTTAGACCACCCACTTCTCTTTCTAGACTGGTATCAAAATGACACAGTTAAGTATAAATCAGACACCCACAGACTGGTTTATTAAGTATTCTGGCTGTTCTCCCAGGCCTATAGAATATCCCTTGCTCCACATTTCCTCTCCTAAAAAGTACCACTATTCCTGAGCTACTGTGTCTTGCATGGACCCTGTGCTTGTTAAGTCTAGAATGGTGACAGGATTAATTTCCAGTTATGAAGGAGTTTCCTCATTGTTGAAACTCATTGGGACTTATATAGATGAGAGAGCTCTCCAGCACCAGCTTTGGGCATGGCACATGGTCTGTGGGAACTTTACTATCAGAGAAGCAGTGCTTGTGGGTTACTGATCCTTCAGTGCAAAATTTCAGTTGAGTGCAAGTTTTAACATCACATACATAAATATCACTTAAATCCATTGGTAGATGGAATCTTTGGGCCTTTAACAAAAACCCCAAAACTTAACGTCAGGATGTGTATTTCTCTTTTTGCTTCCCTTTTGCTTTTTGTTTCTCTTTCCCATCTCACCTGGGAATTAAAAGAGCCAACCAATTTACAACAGGGCTGCAAACCACAGCTTGGAAATAAAAAAGACAGAAGACCAATTTGCTTAATATCGACCCCTCTTGAATGAACCCCAGATTTGTTCAGCATTTATCCTTAAAGCATACTTGACAATGGGGCAACACGATGCTGAAATGATCAAAGGTAAAATTGTTCTGAGATAATCGGTTTATGCCCATTCCCAGAGTGTGGCATTCATTCAGTGCCCAGTAGAAACTCCCTTCCTGTGCTAAAGGACAGAAGGGCTCTGGAGGTTTACTGGTTGTGACTGGAAGTCTCGCTCTATATCATGATATAAGCTAGCAAATCTATAATGAATCCATGCCAATGCATTACAGTGCAGGATAAAATAAAAAACTATGCAGACTATAAATTCATAGGATAGCTGCTTCCCAGATACTGAAAATATGGGCTAAATGCTAGTTTCAAATCTGTGCAGCAGGCTCCTTGACTAACACTTGGTTCTCAATAAAGAGATTACTGTAGGATTAAGCCTTACCTTGGGAGGTAGAAAAGAAACAAATCTCTAATTATCTCTACTCTTGTACTCTGGCCATGATTTCTCTTTCTCTGGGGAAAAATAAGCTTTGTATTGTCTAAAGTTTAATGTGTGTATTCTTTTAGTTTGTTTTAATATATTTTAAGTATTAATAAGATAACTTGTAACTTTTATCTTCTCGTTTTTACATGTACTTTCTAGTAGGAATATTTTTTGTGATTGTTCTTGCAGCATATACACATGTTCATGCTAAAAAGCCCTTTTAGAAATATTTTACTCTGTAACCTGAAATTCCCTATGGTATGGCCTAAACCACTTGAACAGGAGAAGGAATTTTGGATTTGCAATCACACAGTTTACTTTTCGTTACTATTTAACTAAACTATTGACAAATATTAGCAAGGCAAACTGTCTCTGTTAATGACTAAACACCATCAAGAACAGAAATAACGTTCCTCATTTAGAACAGAATGCCATCCAAGAGGCAAAACTTACTACCTTGTTCTTCCTCCTAGGGGCAAAGTTAAAGCTGGAAAACCTGAGGAAAAAACCCACAGAAGTCTTGATCTAGAAAAATAAAATCATGACTCTGCTGAGTGAAGAGGAAAGGTAACTGAAGGACCTGCTTTCTAATACTGTGAGAGAAAACTCAGTATGTGATTCTGAGGGAGAAAATGAGAAGTTAATGTCAGGCTGGAATTGCAGTTTAAAATAGCATTAGAAAAACACAGGAGATAGTGCTTGTAGTTGATTTGGTGAAGAGGACAGAGAAATGCAGAGAAAAAAATACAGAGAAATGAGGAAAACTAACAAGACATCACAGGGAGGTACAGGAAGATAGTAAGGAAAAAGCATCAAGAAGATGTGAAAGAGAAACACGGAATGTTGCATGAGACAGATAACCAGATGCTGCACATGCAGAAGAAATTAGAACCACCAGGAAACTCACTAAGCTACACTAAAGAAACAGAAGCTAGAAAAGGAAAAAAACAACATGAAAAATAAAGAAAACCCTAAATTATCTGTCATTTTCTCATTTGTACTAAACCTAATCTAAATTACACAGACTATTGTTTGATTTAGAGGAAGTCAGGAAGGTTCTACAAAATCTTCCGGTTTTTTTTCCCTCGGAAACCAAGTGTCCAAATCACAGTTTTCCTGAAATGTTTCTATTCTGTTAGGAAAAGTAGAACAAAATCTGTTATGCTATGTTAAACTGAAATGATGTTTAGTTTGCCTAACCGATCAATCCCCTTATCTGGGGTTAATCTATAACTAAGCTTCTCCTGGGTGAATTGTTGTAGGGTTTCTGGGGAGTTATTGTTCAACTACTACATTCTACTCAATGGATTAGCTTTCCCAAGGAGGATTGCAGCTTTCCATCTGCCAAAGCTGTTACATTATACAGTACTTGCAGGAAAACCAGTATGTCATGGGAGACATCACCTAAACAGACACCTGGTCTAGAAATGAAAATGGGAATAGGCCACAGAACAGTTTCTTTCATAGATGTCCCCATTCCCACTTGTAGCCATTATTTGCTTCCAGTCCACAGCCTTATTATGGTTTTCTATTTCCTACTCTCACCTCCTTTCACACCCAAGGATATTTTTTCCAGGCTCCATGCTCTTACCTCTACTACACCTCTCCACATTTCTGCCACTTCCTCTCTGTTCCCTCCTTTATTTACTAGACACTGTCTGCTAGGCAGCCTAGTATGTCTGCAATGAAAACCAATATGCTCTCCTTGGCATTTGGGGCACATCAGCCTGTCCAGGAATCTTCGTTCTCAAATGGTTGTCACTCAGACCCTTTCCATGAGCCCACAAAACAGGCCTCTTAGCTGATGCTAGTTAAAGGGTCAATGAAATATGTGACTAAAACATTAAGTCCTTGGGGTATGCTGGGACAGAGCACACATTTTTATAGGGTTAAAAAAAAACCCCAACATTTTTCAATTAGGTGTTGAGATGTATATGCCCAGGAAGGTTACATGTATATATATCTGATAGGTGTGTTGGTGATAAGAAATGCTTTCAGCTTCCGCTGGTTTTTGGCTTGACCCTAGGACTTGCTACAGAAGTAAACAGATTTCCAAAATATCTACTACAGCAACATAGTTGAATTTAAGATGTACAAAAGAAATTAAGTATTGGATCACAGATTAATTGTAACTAGATTTCTACTGTTTTGTTGGGTTTTTTTTTAAGACAGCAACTTCATGTATTTTACAAACTAAAGAAGTTTATAAGCAAAATTAACTGCTATGTATTGCAAACATATAAGTCATTTTAGCTCTTCCTTCTGGAATCAACTAACCTCACAGGAAAAACCTTTTCAAAGCTTCCCTCCAAAGAACATTTGTGTCTGAATTATGAGAGACCTAAAGGATGACCTAGTCAAATGTTCTCCAAATCCTGAGCAAATCAGCTTTGTGTTGGAGAGGAGTTGTCTTCCACCCCCACAAAGGAATTTCAAAGGTGTGAGTTACTCAATGTACTAGTATTTTTCAACAGAAATAACAGATGTTCTCAAGTTTCTCCAAGCTGTGACTCCAACTGTTGTGCTGAAAAACGTCATGACCTAGCTCCTACAAACATATTAAAACTGATTTTTTTCACTTTAAATTTTATTAGCCAGTTGCTTTGCCTATTTATACCTTTAAACGTGATGATTTCAACGACAAAGGAACTCACACACTAATTGAAACCAATGTCAGCACTCCAACTGAGTGCCAGAGTCCTTTACAAACACTGGCAAGCATACTCAATGAACTCATGTTTTCAAAAAGTCCAATCTTTGCATCAATTCTAATGTCTTGTGGTATTCAGAATACCAAAACAACAGGTATAGGAACCAAAGAATTTAATCAAGGATCTGTCCCTTTCTAATTACACCTCAAAACTGCAAGATTAGACCTTCTTCTCCTTATTTTATAAAAGAGGTATTGTTAGATGACATTGTTTGAATAAAGCACATATGAATGCGCTTGCAACCGTGTGATGCAACCATGGTATAAAGCTCATGAACTGCTAATTCAGTATAGGACTGTACTAAATCAAGTTCACAGTGGATAAAAGCACTTTTAAAAACACACAGCTATCATTTGCATGTACATTTTAGTCCACCATGTCCACTACCTGTGAGCATGACAAGGCATAGCACATGATGTGCAATTTCTGAATTAGGCATATACTAACTGGTCACCTAGTGTATCTTAGGAAAATGGCAATAAGCGAGCCCTTTCCAAAACCTTTGCACCATGGGAGCCCTCATGTGAGCTTCTCTCTACCCACCTCTCCATATTCACAAAACTTGCAGGATTCCAACTGGTTTTGGTATTTAAAAACAATTTTCTTCTCAAACTTGGCATATAAAACAGGTAACAACAGATGAGAAAAAGGCTGAGTTACTCAACAACTTTTTTTGCCTCAGTCTTCAATGGAAACCTCTTTTCCTACACCTCCTGAGTGGATGGACAGTCGGATGGGACCAGGGGAGCAATCCCTCTGATTGTAAAGATCAAGTTCATGACCCTCTGAGGAACCAGAATGTACATAAGTCTGTGGGACCCAGTGAGGTACATCCCTGAGTCCTGAGGGAATTGGCTGATGTAGTTTCCAAGGCGTTCTCCATGATATTTGAAAAGTCATGGCAGTCAGGTGAAGTCCCAGGTGACTGGAAAAAGGCAAACAATAGTGCCCATCTTTAGAAAGGGTAGAAAGAAAAACCCTGGGAACTTCCAACCTGTCAGCCTCACCTCTGTGTCTGGGAAGGTCATGGAACAGATTGTCCTAGAAGCTATGCCAAGGCACATGGAAGACAGGAAGGTGATTTGAGACACCTAGCATGAATTGACCAAGGCCAAGTCTTGCCTGACCAATCTAGAGGCCTTCTCTGATGGGGTGACTACACCAGTGGACAAGGGAAGCTCTGCACATGTCTGGACTTTTGTAAAGCCTTTTACAGGGTCCCTCACAACATCATTCTCTTTAAATTGGAGAGAGGGATTTGATGGGTGGATTAGGAATGAGTTGGATGGCCGCATCCAGAGGGTAGTGGTCAATGACTCAGAGTCCTGATGGAGATCAGTGACAAGTGTTGTCCCTCAGGGGTCCATACCGGGACCAGTGCTATTTAATATCTTCATTAACGACATAGATGAAGGAATCAAGTGCACCCTCAGCAAATTTGCAGACGACAACAAGATAAATGGTATTGTTGACACACCTGAAGGATGGGATGCCATCCAGAGGGACCTGGACAAGCTCCAAAAGTGGGCCTACGGGAATCTCATACGGTTTATAAGACCAAGTGCAAGGTGCTGCACATAGGTTGGGGCAATCCCTGGTGTCAAAACAGGCTGGGGGATGAGGGGGATCAAGAGCAGCCCTGACAAGAAGGACATGGGGATGTTGATGGATGAGAAGCTGAATACGAGCTGACAATGTGCACTCACAGCCCAGAAAGCCAAACGTGTCCTACGCTGCATCAAAAGCAGCATGGCCAGCAGGGCGTGGGAGGGGATTCTGCCCCTCTGTTCTGGTGACATGCCAAGACCTCACCTGGAATGCTGCATCCAGCCCTGGGGTCCCCAGCATAGGAAGGACATAAACCTGTTGGAGTGAGTCCAGAGGAGGACACTAAGAAGATTAAAGGGATGAAGCACATCTCCTACAAGGAAAGGCTGAGAGAATTGAGATTGTTCAGCCTGGAGAAGAGAAGGCTCTGCGGATGCCTACTTGCAGCCTTCCAGTGCCTGAAGGGGGCCTACAAGAAAGCCAGAGACCTTTTCCATGGGCATGTAATGATAGGACAAGGGAGAATGGCTTTAAACTGAGAGAGAGTAGGTTTACATTAGATAATAGGAAAAAATTCTTCGCTGCAAACAGGTTGCCCCGAGCAGTTGTGGACACTGCATCCCTGGAAGTGTTCAAGGTCAGGGTGGATGAGGCTTGGAGCAACCTGGTCTAGTGGAAGGTGTCCCTGCCCATGACAGGGAGGTTGGAAATAGATATCTTTAAGGTCCCTTGCAACTCAAACCATTCTAGGATTCTATGATAAATTGGTCCGTATATTCAGAACTTGTTATGGACAGGTTGACAGACAAGGAGCATGAAACCAGGTAAAATAGTAGTATTGCAAAAAATTGATGCAGTCCACTCTGCATACATTAAAACTGCCTGACTGACAGACCCTAGAAAGTAATTACCATGGTGAAATCATTAACTACTACTGTGTTAACTCTGGGGAGCTCTGCAAACAAAGATTCTCTTTTAGTCTGTCAGAGACACAAGAGAATAGTATCTTTCTGTTCAGGATTTATGGGCTAAAATGCTAAAAGAGTTTGTGATCCAAGTCAGACAAGCCTATAACAGTAAAGCCTTCACTTAAAAGCTCTGTTGATAACACTAGTCACTTGTTACAGACATGTTCATAATCCCAAGAAACTTTCTTAAACACAATTCAAGTTGCACCTTGTTACTTTAGGAGATATCAGATGATTACAAGCCACTAAAAATATATATTTAATTTTGTCTCTCTCATAACAAATTGCACCATTTTTAGTTTAATAAAGTTAAATACACAATACCTGTCTTCTTACAGTATTGTCTCAATCAAAATATACTTTTGAAGAAAATGAAAGGTTTTGACTGCTGCCAATAGAACAGATCTTACAAAAAGTAATTTCTCTAGTGCTTTGTTTCCTACACTTACCAACCAAATATGCAGAGCCTCAGGTCTCTACACATTCATGACTAAAATGACAATGATGTATAGCCTTTGAGATTTTTTCAGATAAAGAAGGAGAGAGCCTTCCTCACCTGTAGTCAGAGATTTTGTCTGTGTGTGATTTACTCATACAATGTGTATGCTATTTGAATGACTTAAGTCAAAGGCCTTTTCACCATGTACCTGGTAGAATCAACTCTTAATATCCAGACAAATAATAGGGTTTGCAGCTTGGGAATCAAGTCTTCCTGAATACTAGAGTCAGCTATCTAGCAGCGATTACTGGGTGTACACTCCACCTTTTAAAAGCATAAATACTCTGAAACTTCATGGCCTGTCACCTTAATTAGCCAAAGTACCTGACAAGTAAAGACACATTTTATTATCAGTGCTATTGTTCCTGAGTGCTAGAAAAATAAAGGTTTTGCCTTTCATTGCCTGCATGGAGAAATTACTAAGAAATCTGCTGAGAATTGTGCTGAGAACTGTACTGAAATCACTGAGATTAAACTTTGTATAACTTAGTATCAGTGAATGGCATCGGGGACTCATCAAGACCACAGACGAACTGAAGCCCTCTCTTCTCATCTGGCATATGTGTTCATACTACTGATGGTTCAGTCTTACTGAGGGCTTTGAGAGTAGTTTTCAACCTTTCACTGTTCAATCCATAGATTCTCTCATGATTAGTCCAACAGCATGAAAATGATAGCTGGATATTTTTAAAGGTGTATTTATCCACTGTGCACTGGTTTGAGTCATGCCCTGTGCTGGGCTCAGCAGTTCATGAGCTTTGTCCCATGGTTGCATCGCTGATTCATTCAATTAGGAACCTGATAATATTTATTTTATAAAACAGAGAAGACATGACTACCTTAGAGTTTTGAGGTGTAACTAGAAAAGGACAGATCTGTGGCAAACTGCTTTGGTTCCTGTGCCCATTATTTGGTATTCTGAATACTTCAAGATGTTAAACATTATGCAAAGACTGGACATTTTTAAGCTAGAGACATTATAAGGTAATAAGTAAAAACACAGAAAGGAGGCAGGCATACTGCAGGGCACTGTGACATGGCAAACAACCACAGAGAAAAACAAGTTTAATTTTTTGCTTCCCTTATATGTCTTTCATGTAGACTGTCACACAGAATAAAATAAATGCCCTACATAAAGTAGTGTATTATGTCAATAGAGTCATCTTTATCAAATGTACTTGTAATCTTGCCAGAGAACTATATCGAAGCTATTTGACAAGACTCATTTCTCCTGAATAAAACAGACACTTTGTGGTCATGAATGAAAATGTGATTTTCTATCTGCTAAATATTGAAAGCATGTTGATTTCAATTCTCTAGCTTTTTGTTCACCTCTCAGTGATATCTTAAGTCTCTAAGAATCTTAAATTGCATACCCTGGCTATTAGTCTAAATTCTGCTCCAGTCTTAACCCTTTTAATTTGTTTTTGAAAGGTATAACTTACAACAGAATATTCACTTTGCTCTACCTACAAATGAGATGACAAAATAACAGAATTTCCAAAATGAAGAGACACAGGGGAAAAATGCCATTTTATTTTAGCTTTCCATAAAACAGAATTGTGCAGAACCACACGTAGCTCCATGCTAAAAGAAACGTGGTGAGATGTTTGTCCAGTCAGCACTGTGGGTGAATTTGACTATGATCTTGCTAAGGGACCTGTAAAAAACATCACCAGGCCCCCATCACACCATGTTGAGCATGGTTCTCACTGAGTGAATCAGAGTGACTACAGCCCCTCAGGGTGCATTCTGGTAATTCTACTAAGCCAGTAACAGTCATCTGTCAGAAAAGGCACAGTTCCAGTCCCCCTCTTTCTCTCTTAGTCCCTGTGGCAAATTTATTCCTGGAATCCACAAATTTAAGCAACTTTGGTATGGCAAATTAAATAGCCTATGTTGGAACTACTTCCTGAAAGTATGTTACAGACACAGAAACAAGACAAATAATTTGGTTTACTGTGTTTTTATTATTAATACTGCTCTTAAAATTACGCCTAAACCCACCCTCACTGTAGCTTGCACTGTACAGACACAAAAATAACAAACGTTTTGCCTCTGAAGTGCCTTATAGAGAGAAGATGAGCAGGAAGAAGAGGTGATAACTGGCTCATATGAAAAAGCATCTCTAGCAAAACAGTTATGTAGTTATGCTCATACTCTGACATACCTCGAGGCAGAGACTTGATGCTTGTAAAAGCAGAGAAAGAAGGGTTTAGGGGTATTACACCGATTTTGTGCTATGCATAATCAGCAGCATGGGTGAAAGCATGAAAGTGAATGTACAAGACCCCCTTAAAATACTGGTATCGTTTGTATAATGGCAGTGAGGGATACTTGGTGATGTAGATTAGACATGGCTTGAAAAGTAAAGAGAAGTCATTTGTATTTCACACAGTGAAGAAAGGGAGCCAATGGCATCATGCAAGAGGAGTGACAGGACTGGGACAATGAGCCGAGAAAATGACCTTTGCAATTGGATTGAAAGACAATGAAAGTGTTGTTAAGTGCATATATGTTATGCATATAGCTCCCAGCAGCTGGTTTTCTGGGGGGGGTAGGGAGATCATGGGAGCTGAGAAGGTAAGTCAAGCATACCTGAAAAAGATAAAAGCAGTAACAGGATAGACATCAACTGTTGAAAACAAAGCACAGCCCCCAGATTAACAACCTGAACAGCTGGTTTGGATGAGAAAAGAGAGTGCAAGTACATCTACCATTAAGCGAACTGTAATTAAAGGTTAGAAATATTTGTAAGAAATTTATACAAATCTGAGACTACAGTCTGGAAAGCAGCAGTATTGAAGACTATCTCAAAAACAGCATAAGTCCTGAGACACTTAAGCACATCCTGAATTTCAGGTAACCTAGATAGTTCTTGGTGTTTGCTTTCTTAAAGCAGAGGTGAATCTCAGTTAAATTTAAAGGAATTACATTATATTTACTGTCTTTCTCCCAGTGTCTCTACAGTTTTCCCATTGGAACTTAAAAACTGTGAGCAAGCAGAGATGAAGGGCAAATCTTAAGAAAAGGCCTGTCTTCTGCCAGAACTCTTGAGCACTGATTTGGGGATACAAAGAAGACGTGGATTTGGATTAGCAGGATACCCATTGATTCTCCCAGCATATTGAATCCCCCTGGATTGTAAGAGCCTGGATATAGTGTAAAGAGTAAAGGAGTTCCTGCTTTGTCCAATAAAAGAACCTTTATTTTCTCATTCTGTCCAGGTGGTGCTCTGCCATGGAAAAGGGATTTGCTGTAAGCCTTTAAGTGTTGTACACTGACCAAATTTTCTATTAAAAAGTTCCACGTGAACAAATCAGACTACGGCACACATTTAGGAAGACTCAGGAGACCTACAGGAGTACTTTCATGCAGCGATAGCAACAAATACTGTGACAGCTAGCAAAATCCAGCTGTGAGCTGCTAATTATTGTGTGCTCCAAACGTCTTTCACATACTAAAACCCTCTACAGTTGGAGCACTGTGGCCTCTGAAAAGCTTATCTGGCGTTTATCCTCTGGAGGCTCCGGGGAGAAAGGGAGTGATCCTTCCCTGACTAATTATGTAGCTTTATCTGCCTTCTCAGATGGAAGATGAAATGTCAATTTTGAGAGTTTTTATATTTTTGGGGTTTTTTTCTTTTTCACATTTAAAAGAATAGTTTACTTGATCTTGCACCTATCAAAAAAAAAAAGCTTTTTGACATATAGGGCTCAAAGCAATGATCCACCATTATTTTCCCAGGAGAAGGGAAAGTTGTCTGTGGGATAATGAATGCCTCTTTCTGTGCTTGCATACAGCCTGGTGGTTTGAGCCCAAGCTGTGTCCAACCTGGGAAGAAATTATACCCCCACAAGGCTGCCTTATAGTGGGGAGATGTGCCACTTTTCTAGCATGGCCTGTAAGGAAACAAAGACAGGATTACCCTGTCTCACAGCACTAGTAAGATGAAATAGTCCAGCAAGTCTTTAATATTCTACATACTATACCTTGTTAGGGTTTTCCTCCTTTCCTTTTCTAGGACTAGAATCAATTTCTGTTTCGTTCTGATCTACAAGTCTGTGAACTTCTAAATACACAGCCATCAGGTCTTGCAATCAGACAGCACTTTATGGCACTCCGTCTGGGTTGTCTGGCAGGCTTTCACATGACACTGTCTTCTCAGCATAGTAATGTTTCATCTGGTCTTTGGTGGAACACAGTTACTTGTAATATCTTTGTTTGCTACCTGCTAAATGCATTTATTGAGCAACATTTCTTACCTAAATAATAGCATAGCTCTACATTTGGCCTTCATTCCTTGCCAACAGGTTCCCTTTACTGAGTTATGGAATTGTTACATTGTTTTAATTCTCTATACTGTTTTCAAATGTAATGTTTTTCTTTAGGAAAGGGAGTTTGCTTCCACAACCTAGTCTAGGTTAAATCTCATAACTTTCAAGTCACAGTTCTGCATTTAAATATGAGGACAAGAAAAAAAAGTACCCTTCTACAAACTCATCAGGAGTTTTTATCTTGGACATGTTTTATTGTTTTACTGTATTCAGCAAATAGAAAACCACAAGCTTGGGTTCATGGTATCAGCAGTCAAGTCTCTAGCTTATAAATGGAATTAATAACATCGTAGCCATAAGTTTAATATTTTGCTTGTATTGTTGCCAGCTGCCTGATCTCTGTGCACTCACAGTAGAAACAAGCCTCTGGTGCTGCCCAGAATAAGAATGTATTTGATTTTTGCCCCAGTGTTAGGTTTTGAGTTCCTGTCTACAGTAATTAATTATAAACCATTGCTACCAGGCCTTACTCTCTATTACTGTTTGCTAAACAGCAGCTCCTGATTTTGTATATAGGATGATTATTATTTCTTCCCAGGTGTATTACCTTACATTTATCTATATTAAATCTCATTTCTCTTTCCTCTGTCCATCTCTCAAAAATTGTCCCTAACTTTATTCTCCAGTGAGGAGAGATCCTTTCTCAGAGCTGCTTTGTTTATGTGATGCATTGCTAGAAGTGCATAATAGGTAAAATAATTGTGTATCTCTTCTAGACTTTTTATTTCCTCTTTTCTGCATTCCAGTTCTGGTCCCTCTGATGTAGTCATTGACTTCAATTCAATCAAGAACAAGCACTTAAAGAGCTGGCCCATTGTTTGGATAATGGCAGTAGTCCAGTTATTGAAAATTCTTAATCCTTTGTTTGGATTAAATTTCTTGTTCTCTTCTGAAACAAGCATGGGGGATGAGAGAAGAGATTAAACTATATTACACTGCATCCCAAGCCTACAAAAAGTATTTCATAAAAGTGATTTGTAAATAATCTCAGTGTCTGCTGGTTTTCTGCACCTGAAGGAAGTTGTGTAATTTCATGCCAGCACTTTCATTTTGGCATGTTTGGATTCATTTGTGTCTCTGCTGGAGTTTGACTTTTAGCTGACAGATACTTGGTTCTGGGTTAGCTTTTGGCATAGCAGCCCCAGTACTGTACATCACCATTGATTTGTACCCTGATGTCTCTCAAGTCTTCTATAATTCTCTCTGCATATCAGCAAAATTAAGATGAACTAGCTGAGAGCAACCCTTTGGGTTTTAGATAGCCTTTGGCAAAATCTTGCCCAGGAAGTAGATTTGCCTGATCCCAGCCAGCAGTCTAACTGAATCTGAGCAAGACCCTCATACAGATGAGAAAGTGAATATTTTCTACCAGTGTCACTTGAAATGTTCTTGAAATGCTCAATAGATGACAACAGTTGCTGCAGTAGTTTCTCAGGGGTTTGGGAGTTCATGCTCCCTTTCTGGCTTTGGCACTAATGATCATGCAGTCCCGCAGGGAGTCAGCTCAGCAATGAAGCTAATTAATTACTGCAGACAGGAGCTCAAAATCTAACATTGTTGAAAAATCAACTGCCTGTGCTGTTTTGTCTGCAGCTGGTCTCCAATGGCTGCATTTGGGGAAAATCTTTAGCACAACTAAGAGCAAAAATACTCTTTCTCTCTCACTCTGCTGTTAAAATAATACAGCAGTGAAGGATGGAATAGTACCAAATGCAACAAATTAGAAAGTGGCTAAGTAATGTCATAATAAAGAAAAATTAGTTCTCAACACTTTTAACTCTTAGGAAGGGTACAGCTAAAAATGTAAGACTGAAAGAGACCATCTGGGTCACTGAGTCAGTCCCTGCAAACACAAGCTGTCATTCAGTAATCACTGAGTCCAGAACGATACACAGAATATTGACCCTGCATGTCTCCATACAAGACAGGTCTCTTTCATCATCTTACAATAATCTTAAGACCTACTGTGAACACAAGAAGTCACATCAATAAAATGCTTCAGGAAACAAAAAATTAAACCATGGACATTGTCCATGTCTGAGGACACAGATTCCCAATCCAGCCTTTCTCCCTTCCCCTTCTCACCACATGTACCAACACACCAGCATCAGGTCAGGTTGTAAGTTTAAAACTCACTGTATTAAAAGAGTGATTCATTTTCAGATACATCAACTCCCTGAAATCAATGGAGAACAAGCAGGATTTTTTGGGGTTTAGCTCAAGCTTAGTTTTTGGCTGCAAAGCTCCCTGGACCAACCTCCTGCTCAGCTGCAAAAATACCAGGACAGACCATGATAGCTCTGACTCATAAAGGATAAACTGCTATGGAACTCTGCTTCAGAGATGAAATTTCTCATTGCAACAAAGCCAACTAAATGGCTAGCTGCCACTGAAAAGAGCAGCTCCACACAAGTCTGTCCCAACTGGCACTGCTATTCAATAAACTATTCAATAATTACTTACTTTTTATGATGACATTTATTTTCTTCTAGTTCAGCTTGCCATGGCCTCCAGAAAAGTGGAAATGCATGGCCAAGGAGGAGGGGGAGAAGCAGAATGATCTCACTTTTTTTGCACTGGCAAACTGCAAGAGTTGTGGTTACATTACAAAGCTGTGCTGCATAAGCAGTTCCCCTTGAATGCTCCTATCTGCTCCTGTACAATTTCTGTGCCAGCATCCCATGTCATACAGCCTATGTCAGACAGGATCAATGCCTAATTAAACTCAAGAAATTTGGAGAAGTAAAAGAATCTTTTTTTTTCTTCCTGACAGTGGTGTTCCCTGATTGAGTTCATGTTAAAGCTGATTAAGATTTGCCTGTATGATAGCAGAACAAGAAAAAGGTGTAGTAGATAAGGAGCTGGAGGAGCTGTGGACAAAACTTTCAGATTTTCCAAGGAGGTCCATTCCTAAGTGAGTGCTGGCAACAGCCTGTGTCAAGCATAGAGATGGACTAGATGATTTGCACATACCCTTACAAACTACATTTTTGTGATTTTATAATTCTCTACCACAGGGACTAAAAGTCATATACCTGTACTCAGAGCAGTTTTTGCACATGTGCTAAATGAGATAAATAAGTGCATTTCAAACTTGCACAAGCTATTAATGACAATGTTTTTCTTACCAGTTTTGTATGTGTCCAGACATAAGCCAGCCATCTCTATTAAATTTCAGCTTTTCTTGGGTAAAACTCCTATCTGGGTGCTATTTCCACTCTCCTGCTGCCCAGAAAAACAGTCACTCAGAGCTTTCACAGAAGACTGCCACTGGGTTCTCTCAGTGCTTCTTCGCCCTTATTCCTCCCTTATTCCTTCTACTCTGAGCACAGCAATAGAATAGCTCTCTTCCTAATGTAGGACCTCTCCCACAGGAAGAACAAAATTCACTCTTTACAATGTAGCCTTTCCCTGTTTATTTAGCAAAGGGGAATTACAGCTTCTATGTATTGGTAGGATTTATGGAACATCTAAGTAGCAAAAAGGGACATTGTATGCAGATCTGACAGACATTGCTCCTTTAATTCAGAGCATGCATTAGGTAGTGAGAGCGCACACTGAGAATGCAAGTGTCAGACCTCCACAGTTCTAGGGACCTTATCTACCAATCTATTGACACATGCAATGTATCAGCAAATGTCAGCTGTAATACATAATAACTGATTATCCTCTGTATGAAAAAAGGAAGTAACTATTAGGATGTGACCTTGCTCTACACACAGCATCAGAAAAAGCAGTATGATTCAAGAAGGATATATAAGCACTAGAAAAAAAAAATCAGAGGGCAGATAAAATTATCCAGAGGTTGAAAAATAGCACCTAAGGTATAAGTTTAAGACATCTATTAAATCTGTCAGAGAAGAGTGGTGACTGGATCACTGTACCCAGATATACACATATGGAAAAGGTACTTGATTGTAGGGTGAGCTTTTCAGTCTTGCAGACAGAAACATAACAAGATGTAATGACTGTAAACTGGAGTCAGACAAATTCAAGATTGAAATTATGCGATTTCTTAGCAGTGGGGGTAACTAGACATTTGAACAACTTACCTGAGGAAGCGGTAGAGTCACTATTGCCTGGAGTCTTTCAGGCAAAGCAAGGTATTTTCCCAGGAGACATATTACAGTCCAGCCTCTAGGAAATCTCCTGAAAGAGATTAGGCAAAATGATCGCTTGTTTACAGCCTATCAGACAGGAAGCTTTTTCATACAAGTCTATAAATGTACCCCAACAAAGTGCCTGCTATGCTGTTTGAGCTGGGGAACTGAGGCTGGGCCTAACATATCAAATTTATACTGTCCCTTCTGGAAGAAATAGTGCCCTTGTATCCCAGGCACAAATTTGATTTAAATGTTTATCATCTGGTAGCAGCAGATGGATTTTTAAAATAAATAAATAATTTTTTAAAAGAACAGAAATCAAACATATACTGCTTATAAATATTTACGTAGTTTTCATGGATAATGTTGGCTTTTGTGTTTCTCTCTTTAAAAGCATTTTGCCAAGTGCCATGACTTTAAAAGTCAGAGATATCTAGCTGTGCGTGCACATATTTTTCTGGCAGGCACAGTGGAAAAAAACCTAATTGAAGATAACATCAAGAAGAATTTTAAAAAATTTAAAATACACAACTTTTGATTACTTACTCTGTGTGTGCCTTTTGCTAAGCAATATTATTTTTTGAAATCTATGTTCCTGCTATCAAGTGGTCACTATCACTGCCATATCATGAAGAAAAAAAAACTGGTTGGTTGACAACTTTATAAAGTTTACAATGATTGCTCAAATCTTCAGGGAACTGGATCCCTCTCTGTGACATTAAACGATTTACAAAGTGCCAGGAGCAACCATACCAATATCAGAAAGCTATTAATTCTCATAGTTTTCATAATTTCACAGGTATCATGTCTCAATACATTATGTCCAAGTGTATTATGCAGCATAGTTCCTTGCTGACTTGCCACGGGTCAGTTATCATAGATTACAGAGCACTGTTTGGGTTGGAAAGGACCCTGAAGATCAGGGAGTTCCAACCCATACGCCATGCGCAGGGACACCTTCCACTAGAGCAGATTGCTCCAAGCCTCATCCAGCCTGACCTTGAACACTTCCAGGGATGGGGCATCCACAACTGCTCAAAGCAGCCTGTTCCAGTGCCTCATCATCCTCACAGTAAGGAATTTCTTCCCAATATCCAATCTAAACCTAACCCCTTTCAGTTCAAAGCCATTCTCCCTTGTCCTATCACTACACGCCCTTGTGAAAAGTGTCTCTCCAGCTCTTGCAAGCCCCCTCTAAGTGGTAAAGGCCACAATCAGGTCTCCCCAGAGCCTTCTCTTCTCCAGGCTGAACAATCTCAACTCTCTCAGTCTTTCCTCATAGAAGAGGTACTCCAGCCCCCTGATGATCCTGCTCTCCTCTGGACTCACTCCAACAGGTCTATGCCCTTCTTACATAGGGAACCCCAGAGCTGGATGCAGCATTCCAGGTGGGGTCTCACCAGAGCAGAGTAGAGGGGCAGAATCCCCTCCCTTTCTCTGCTGGCCATACTCCTTTTGATGCAGTCCAGGACATGTTTGGCTTTCTGGGCTGCGAATGTACAATGAACAATGTTTCTTCAGCTTACCTTGTTCTTACCAATAAGCACTAACCTTCCTACAAACATCAACTTGAATATTCAAATTTTGAAAGAATGCTATGTTTATAGATATATTAAGCAGTTATTTAAAAAGACAGCAATTCTGCAGTCAGTGATTTGGGGATATATTTGCCATCCAGTTACATAGACAGAAAACTTAAGTTGTAGTCATGATCATATCTCCAATCTGAAACATTGTTTTGTCTCACTGAAGGGGGAAGGCAGATCTCCTGATAAATGTACTGGAGGAGAATGTGCTTTGCTCTTTGCCACACTGCTGTATGCCTCCATGACCTTGCCGCACATACTCACAATTTCTATAAAGTTTCAGTGACTGAAAAAATTACCATCCCCTTCTTTCCTGCTCCTCTCAGTACTTACAGCCTTAATTAAGAAGTAAAACAGAACAGTTTTAAGAAGCAGCTACGTTGGATGCCCATTATTCCACAGCAACAACTCAGAGCCTGAAAAAGACACTTGGAAGAACATCTTCTGTTCTTACCAAGAGGGAGGTAAACCCTGGAACAAAGCCACATCTAACACCTGCATGTGGCAAATGCATCTGTTACTGAAGCCAACCCCTACAGGGGTAATGAACAAGAGGCCACAGGCAAACAATTTCTCTCTCTGGATGCGCACATATGGCCTCATGCAGCAGTTTGTGCAGAATCCTCCAGCCAGGTCTGAGCTGGACTCACAGGCACTGTGTATTTGCATGACCACAGTGCTGTATCTAGCCTAATTAGCACCATGTCCAACCTAAATAGCACCACCTACCACAGGGTTAAGTACTTTGGGTGCAACAGCACTCATACACAAGTCTACAGCTGCTGCATCCTATTTCTCAAGTAACTCGATGAATATATGCTAAGTCCTGTGCTCTTTTGCATGGTCTAGAGGTGCCCTCTGTCATGTTTGTGTTGTTTGGTTTTTTAAATAGCAAACACAGATAATTTTATTTTATTGCTTCCAAGGCAATGTGCAGCCTTACTCACTGCTTTTTTTCTATGCAGTTTCTATTTAACTGAACAGGAAAAAGAATGCTTAGCACACCAAGATACCAGGATGAAATATGTTTAGGATATGCTTCTACATGTGTCTAAAAAGAACACAAACAGTGAAAAGAGCTAGGTGAAAAGAAATCCCTAAATCTCTATGCTCAGCTGCCCATGTAAGTGCTGACTCTCTGCTATCATGTCTCTGGGGCACTAATTTACAATTCTGTAAGATGTTACTATAAACTGCTTAGTAGCAATGCTATGTCCATTTGCACAAGCATGAATGATGATCCAAGGTGTGAAAGCAAGAGAAAATAATCCTCTGATATTTATATATGACCTTAGGGAAGTACATCTCCTCCAGGGCATAGCTATGGGAATTTTTGCTTTAAAAAAAAATAAATATTCTGTGGTGGTTTCATCCCTTTTAGCTTCTCAAATAAACTGATAGACTATGCCTGTTTCAAGTTAACACATGGACACATTAAGTGTAGTAATGAACTCCAAAATTCCTACAAGCAACCAAACTGGGCATTATCTGCTGGCAGTTTACAGTATGTGTCATGGTAAGAGAAAATCTTGAGAGATTTGAAAGATGCAGCAATTGCTCCAGAGAGTGTATTCCATATGTTGAGGGTGACCAAAAGGACATCATTAACACAGCTATGAGAGAAGCAGATGGAGTAGATTTGGAGACTGGGAGAGAAGAGGACAGGCAATGACAGGAAAAGACAAAGTTGCAAAGTGCTTTGGGGCAATTGAGGCCGAAGTTGAGCTGACAGAGCACCCAGCTGCTGCTGAGTGGGTGGGCTCCATGGGCTCTAGAGACAATAGCCAGGCAAGCCCTCAGAAGAAGGGAGTGCTTCTGTGCTGGGTTAGCTCCCACAGCTGGCTCACTTGGGTGACATAAGCACCTGTGCTGGCACAAGGGAAGGGACAGGAACCAACCCATGCTGAGGGGTGAGGAAGGAGGTGCAGCACTACCCTGTCGGCAGCAGGCAGCTATGAGCTTGGCTTAGCTCTATCGTCAGAATCAGGTCCAGCCTAACAGCCAGCAGCAGCCCTACAGAAACCAGCACAAGCCATGGCTGCCCTGCAACCCTGTGTCTCTCACCGCTTGTCCCTGCTGCAGACCCAACTGCCTCACAGCCTCAACTGGAGAAATAAGCTGGTTGTAAAAGGCTCCTCTCCTCCCTCCCCTGTGGTATTTTTCAGCCAAATCAGATTCCTAATCTGGTTTACCACACAGCTGAACAAAACAACTACGCCAGGAAACCAGCGGGCATATCAAAGAGACAGGCATGGGTGGCTGGGAGCAAAACCTGTCTTAGGCCAGCACAGCTGCCAAAAAAATTGTCAAACTGCACTCTCAGAGGGCTACAGGGCTTGCAGAGACAGGGAAATCTATGGAGATACACTAAAGAGGTAAGTACAAAAAGGAACCACAGAAATAGGCCAGGGAGAGAAGTGCAAGAATAGTGTTTCGAGGGACTTTTTTGACAGGTCAGGTCAGGCCTGGGAAAAAAAAGCTGTCATAAGCAGGATGAGAGATAACAAAAGCCTAAAAAAGCGTATCTATGATGTGAACAGAGATAAGAAGATACTTTAGAGAAGAAAAGGAAATAAAATTCAAATACTTCAAGATAAACAGGTCAAAAAAAGAGTGAAGTCAAAGATGACTCCTACAGGTCTCATTGACAGAGTGTAATTGTGTGCCTTCCAGACAGGATTGCAAACTCCTTATCCAGGAAAAAACAGGGGTCCTTGTGAAGGGACTGCAGATGGAGTTTCAACTCAGGAGGTTCTCTGAAACACTATATGGCATTTCCTCAACAGGTGGAAGCTTTTAATCCTGAATGCCTTCCTATGTTGTTTTTTCAAATTAGCTTAAGAACTAAATTCTTGCACTTGCTCGTAAAGGTAGAAGTGGACAGTATCAACAGCATCGCCATGGAGGTCAGGGGTTAGAATTTTTCAGATGCTTTGTAAACCTTCATATAAGAATCCAGAACAGGCCAAAGCCACTTCTCTTAGCCTTTACCTTTGTTAGGGAAGAAGGGGTATTCAGATTCAGAAGCCTTGACTCTGCCTCCACTGTAATTTTGCTGCTGTCAAATCATAGAACTACAGCTAGGAGTGTTTAAGAGATGATTTTGATGACAAATTATTACATCAGGAGGGAAAACGAGTCTACATTTGTCCATTTCAGTAATGGAATGAAAAAGTAAGCCACTCTCAATTTTTGGAATTATACCCAGCTTCTGGAGATATTTCCATGCAATCTTGTCTCCTTCAGTGCCATCCAGTGGAATTAATGTGAAATATCACTCTTATGCACAGGGAGGATATACAAAAATACAACAGCACACAAAACAGCTCTATATTTTCAGGAGGCGCTGTTCATACCAGGTAAATTGCAGGTTGTCAGGGATATTGGTATAACAGAAATGAAAAACAGAACCATAATTTCCAATAGCTGTAATTCAAATTAGATCTGACACTGTTGCCTTTATTCTCAGGAAAGCTCCTTGTATAATTTCCAAAATAGTTATTTGTGTCTGCAAAATATGTAGGACACACAAAAGTCATACTGGTACACCATGGTATAATGATTTAATAACATCCCTTTGTGTAATGCACCTATCCACAACTCAAGCCAGCAAAATATTATTTGTAATTTTGCTTCTCCTCCGAGGCACGAATAGCTTAACTGAAGGAGCAGGGATATCTGGATTTACAGGTGCTCACATTATCAATAATACAGTGTTTTTAACACATATTCACACATGTCTATATTGTATTACATATGTGTGTGTATGCAGACATGCATACATGTTGTATACATATATATGCACACACACAAATAAAATGTAGGTATGTTGTAGCCTCATGATAGATTCTCTTTTATATAAAACCTCCTTGCCCTTTTAGTACTTTCCTGAATCCTCTTGAATTACAATGAACTCATGCCAATATTTGCATTAAGATTCCTAAGGCCATGTTCTTGCTTTTTCCAACTCCAGGTTACAGCTGTCTGCCAAAGGCCTAAGGCTTCCTACTTAAAAACTCTTTAAAGGTGGCTTTCAAGATGGATTTCTGCAACCAAATGGAGTTCTACCTCTTTTGTTCCTTTATAACACACAGAAAAGACAAGAAAATATCTTTTACTAAATTAAAAAGTTAGAATATTTTCTTGGTTTTACTTACCCTAGCACATAACTACTGGAAATGGAAAAAAAAAGTCATTGAAATGCTAATGTCTCTGTGCTTGTGAGTTTCAACTTTCCTTTCTCTAAGTCTCTGTTCAAATCCCAGTGGTTCCTCTGTCAATGCTCCCCTTCCCATCACAGCTTGTCCCTTTTCTCAGAGTCAAGATTTAATTCTGTTTGATTTTATCTGCTCTACCAATGTGCTCTCATTCTTCTGGTTTCCTCACTGGCCTCCACACCTATTGTCTCATATAGATTCCTTGTCTATATGTACTTGTTCCATTGCCTTGGACTCATTCTCCTTCATTTCTCCTTGAGAATTTCAGTTCCTTCCTCACCCAATCCCAGTGTCCTATCCCTATTGCTCTCATGTTAAGGTTTTCCACTCCCAATAGTTTCAGTCTTGCCTCCATACTTACTGTTTCCTTCCCTTCAGCCAGGTCCTTGTTCCCTCACCATTCCAATAAGACACACTCAAACACCTGTGAAAAAGAGAAAACAGCATCTTTTGGGGAGCACAGGGGATGATTTCCATAGCCTCATTCAGTCCACAGACCCAGACCATAGTGGCAAACATAGGTCCCTTTGGGGCCCACAACAGGGGAACACTTGGCTGCAATAGTAGTAAGGATGGTAGGGACACACGCTAATTCAGGAATGTGGAAAATTAATTTCTTCAAGGCTCATAGATTATGCTATGTGTAGTCAGAAGACCAGACACCCCAAATTCGTTTTTTCTGACAAATTCCAAGTTTGCTCTAGAGCATAAAGGCATTTAAGAACCTCAAATATAAGATCTCCACAATAAGTTACCCTAGAAAAAGCCCTTTTTTCTTTGATCATATTTGGCAAAAAGTCATCCTAAACTTCCATCCTCGATATGGAAAATTTCATGCCAAGCAGTGGACTTTTAGCAAGTGGCATACTACCTAAAGCACAGGTTAGCAAGAAAAATTTAGCAATTGATATGCTACCTTTATCTGTAGTTAAAGTTTAACAAACTCATTTAAAGAACAACAACTGACAACTCTATTGTAAGCACTGTTATATATTTAAAGTATAATGTATCACTAAATGCAAAATAGTATTTAAGTTAGTAATAAGTGCACATATGTGTAAAGGAAAATTATTATCAATTTACTTCCATTTTTACCCTTAGTTTTTATAATCTGTAATTACTCAATAAATTTTCCTCAGCTGAGCAATCTCAGAAGAGCAGATGATTTTGTAATCCAGAGCTGCTTACGGCAGCATAAGAACAGTTGCATGACCGTAGTGAAACAAAACCACAGATCTACTTTAACTTCCATTGACAAGTCTAGATAGTAATCAATGCTCTTCTAGCAAATAATTTCTTTTATTCCAAGGATTAGTTTACTGAACAGTAGTGACTGGCTGCTTTGGCATATGCAGACGCATCTCCCTGGAAGTGCTGTCCCTTGCCTGGGTAGGAGAACTTCAATGATCTGCTCTAGCAGAACACATAACATTATATCAGGAAACAGCAAAATGTCTCTTCCCCATCCTTCTTCAAGTGGCATTTCTAATGGACTTAAGGCAGAGCTCTCCAGTAGTTTGCCTATTACTTATAGCAGGGACCAACCTAAGATGGTGTTCAGGGGATTTATTGTGCCAGGCCGGTAAAATTCCACTGTTATTGCCTTTCTGTGGCAATAACTCTGAGCTCTCTTTGCATTGCATGATGTTAAGAGCACAGTTCTTGTATTAAGCTGAGTAGAAAATGTCACTATATATTAACCTTAACTGCACAGAACATAATTGAACTCAATGGGAGATACTGCCCTCTGTGTTTCAGTGGGACTTGACTTTGAAGAAATAATAATTCACTGGTTTATAAAGGCACAAATAAATTTATACAAGAAGCGCAGGTGCAATACTGTGATTTATAGACACTGGTATGATTCACCTTGAGATTTTTGTTGTATCTTGCCAAAAGCAGCTATTATCAAGTCCCAAATGACTCTTAACAACACTACTATTGACATGGTATTTAGAAGTTCCATCCCTAGTGGGAACAAAACCATCTCTTTTCTTCCAATGTTGAAAATTAAATGCACAGCATTAGCACCATCAGTGAGGTGTTTAACTTCAAAATTGCCTTTCCTGGTGAGAATGAAAATAGTACTTGTTTTGTTTTTCAAAATTAACAGCAGTGTTTTTCTCTCTTTTCTAATGCATACACTTGTTTAATCAACCCGAGACACAGTATGTCTCTTAGTATTCAGAGAGCACTGCAGAAAAGCACCTCTGCTTTACTGTTGCATGCCATCCCATACTCCAGGGCTAGGATTTATCCTGTTTCCAGTGTGATTCAAGCACACATTAATAAAGCAGAAAGAATATGACTGGAAAAAAACAGGTAGGGAAAACAAAAGACTCAATTTTTAAAGTCATCTTTATACCAACAACGATATATTGATGCAGCAGTAACACCAGAGAAAATTAACCCAAAATTAAAGCATAAGGTTCCAGAAAGGTACCAGACTAGAGAAGTTGCTCACTACAACCAAGAACTGTTGTGAGCCATTCCAGATGAGTGCAAAACTGTTTCTGACTTTTCTCCAGCTGTCACCAATATTTGTGTTAACACATATGGTCAGTTGGCAAAGAGGTGAAATGGCTCTCAGTTCATTTGTCCTCTAAAACTGGGCAAGAAGAAGTTCTTTTAATCAGTCCTTTAGCCACTCTAGGACAAGATAATGCATTAAGCTCTGCAGCTGTTCTGCATCTCCAACACTTCCTAGAACAATGCTTTCGTAGGAGCCCAGGACTCACAGGTGAGTCCATATAATCCTATGCACACAGGGTGACGAGAAGCACTCGCAAAGCTCTGAGGTGTGGAGTCCTAGCTCTAACGTTTGGCTGTCATTAACCCAGCAACACCAGAATATGACTTCTGGAGATCCCCCTGAGTGTATGAAATGTTCCTATCACCCTATGGAGTCTAACCCTCCCCAGCTCCCACTCTTAACTGGTATATGAGCAGCTCAACATGGACTAGTCCTTAGTCCACTTGGCAACTCAGATGCTTGTGGAGAAGGATGGCGCATTCTTGTCTGTACTAATTGCTTTTCTTCTTCTGCAAGAGTACAGACAATTCTGCTGCAGCCACTCAGGCTTGGTTGAATTCCTGTTGTCTCTGTGGGGCAGATCTCAAGCCTGGGTCAAGTCCCAGCCAGCTTCATTAGAAAGAAAACTGGTTCATTGAAGAGTGTGTAACAATCAGTCTGGCAGAATGGATGATCTTGGCTGAGGTGCAAACTCAAACCTATGTTTGCGTGAGATTCCATTCACCCTTCCTTTCTAGGGTCTGTATGGACCATGAAGTCAAGAACTGTGGTATTACAAACTCAGAGGTCTAGGAGACAGGCCCACCCCACCTCTAAGCAGAAACCCTAATGTGACAGATCATGCCCTTCCTGTATTTGAGCCTACATTAACAGATAACCACACGTGGGATTGATAAAACTAATGCCTGGAAACAGATGGTGACTGCAGTGCTCTTTCTAAACTTTCTGACACTGTTTCATAACAAACCCATTGCTCCAAGACACCCAAAGCAGAGAGGGTACAAACTTTCTGCCCTTTTCTTCCTCTACATGCAAACACAAAACAACAGGGAGCCTGTCAGCCCCATCCTATTCATAACCGCTCCCTTGCTCTCCATCACCGAACTATTCTTGCCAACGCACAAGACAACATTGTGTGGCCTAACCAGGAAAGCAAAGGAAAAGCACTTCCACTCCAACAATGGATAAAGAGCAACAGTACACTGGACTATATTTTCCTCAATCAGTTGGACTATATTTTCCTCAATTGGACTTCATTTCCTCATTCACTTAGTTTTTGCTCCATAGAGGTACTCTTAATTAAACCACTACATAACCATTTCAACAAAATAAGACATTTAAGTCAGTTAAGGAGAAATGCTCCTTCCTTAAACGCAATCTCTCCTGTAGTTCACTTCATGATGAGATGTAGGTGTTAAAAATTGAAAACTTAAGCAAACCCAGACTTTTAATTCAGGAGGAAAAATTGATACAGCTCTCCAGGGACAGCCCTTCAGAATTCAAAATTATTTCCTCTTTTGTACTGATTCACCAAGCACCATCTTGGCAGACTGAAGCTTGTGACATTTTCACAGCATGATTATTACTTTTTCACAGAGAATTGTTCAAATGGTTTTGAATCAAATTCTGGAGTAATATTTTGCAAACTAAAGACAGCCTACAGAGCCGCAAGAGCAATTAGCTGAACCCTTTGTAGCCAGCAGCCCTCATTTAATGCTTCCTCCAAAATGCCACAACCACCCATGTCCTTGCCACTGCCTTCCTGTCATCCTTCCTGTCACATGCCAATGTTGTAAAACGTGGAATATGTCAAAATTATTTTAAGTCAGGATGTTCCTTAGTGCAAGCCTAATCATCAAGAAAGGAGACCTCATCAGTGGAATAGACAGCAGCTAGCATCCCTTAGTTAAGGACATCCAGGAACTAACAGGCTTTAACAACGTAGCAAATCAAGATGTTGATGTACGTCTGGGTATACATTGCTACCTTGGCAAGTACTCAAGGTCCATGTTACCTATACCTGAACTATATATATTAAAAACTGTGTCTATTGGTCAAAATACCCCTTCCCGGGGGGAAGACCCCTCCCCTGAGCATTGGATAGAAGTTAACTGGGGTTACGTAACTTGTATGGAGATGACCAATCATAATACAGGGGGCTGCCCTTGGAAAGTAACTGACTCCAAAGTTCTATGTAGCAATAATGGCAAAGAAAGTCCAGGGGAGCGTACTTGAGTTGTGGAAAAACACCCAGCACCCAGGCTTGTGCAACTCTGAAATAAATAATCAATGTCTCTCTCTCGAGTATGCAGTTATTGTCCTGTTGCACATCAGGTAACAAATCCAATTTTGTGGACAACACCGAGGAGAAAAGGGGGAGAGGACCTGAGGGTCTTTTTCCTTTCACCAGTGGAACAGGATCTGGGAGTGCTGGTTAAACAAGAGCCAGCAACACATGAGCCAACAACACATGAGCCAACAGTGTGCCCAGGTGGCCAAGAAGACTAGTGGCATCCTGGGCTGGATCAGAAATAGTGCAGCCAGCAGGAATAGGGAAAGGATTGTCCCTCTGTACTCAGCACTGGTGAGGCCACACCTCGACTGCTGTGTCCAGTTCTGGGCCCTTAATTCAGGAAGGACATTGAGGTGATGGAGCAAGGCCACAGAAGCAAAACAAAGTTGGTGAGGGGTCTGGAGCACAAGTGTTATCAGGAATGGCTGAGGGAGCTGGGGGTTGTTTAGCCTAGAGAACCGAAGGCTCAGGGGAGACCTCATTGCCCTCTACAGCTACCTGAAAGGAGGTTGTAGCCAGATGGGGATCGGCCTCTTCTCCCAGGCAACGAGCAACAGGATTAAAGGATACAGTCTTAAGTTGCACCGGGGGAGGTTTAGGTTGGACATTAGGAGGAATGTCTTCACAGAAAAGGTTGCCAAGCATTGGAACAGGCTGCTCAGGGAGGTGGTGGAGTCACGGTCCCTGAAGGTGTTTAAAGGAAGACTGGACATGGCACTTAGTGCCATGGTCTACCTGACAACATGGTGCTCGGTCAGAGGTTGGACTCCACGATTTCAGAGGACTTTTCCAACCTAAATGATTCTGCGATTCTGTGGTAAAACATCAACTGATCCCCCGTGAACTCCGACCTCATCAAGCCTGGAAAAATCAACCTGTAAAGCAGAACCTTTGTTCACGCTTTCACCAGTCAGAATTCAGGGCGGGCAGCCGCGCCCAGAGCACCTCTTTTCCCCCGGCACCCGGAGACGTGCGGGTGGAACATGGCACAGCCCGGTCGGCGCTGGCGCCAAGGCCTGAGGCGCTCCCTCCGCTCCCCGCCCCGCCCCGCCC